>JFBX01000548.1:119685-133588 GCA_001563135.1 Colletotrichum simmondsii | reverse complement strand
AGAGAGAGAGAGAGAGAGCTAGGCTAGGTAGGTACAGCCAGGTACACTACGGATATCAGGCCCGCAATGAACGACCGGGGTGAAGCAGCAAGTGCAGGGTATCTTGCAGGTGAAAGATACCCGTGGTGAAGAGCTAGACAGGGTGACAGGGCAGGCCACAGGGCAGGAGGAGAGGAACGAGTGGGAATGGAAGCAGACCAAGGCAGGAGCCGAGAGGAAAGCAGGAAAAGACGAGGAGAAACAGGTGGTGTTCCATTCCTCTTACTTCTCAGGTATCCGTACAGATACATCGTACACCGTACGGATAGGTAGGTACTCATGAATGGTAAGATACTTACGGATACCAAAAGCCTCAATTTCTGGACTTGGAAGGTACCTCAGGTAAGAATGGAAGGCAGGAGAGGCGAGAAAGGTAAGAAATGTTGTCGGCCACTAACCTCGCTTTCCCCTTCCAATAAATAAGGTAGATACAGGTCGCTCCCCGTCCACGACTGCCTACCTTAATCGAGATGCAAGAACAGTTAGTCTCCAGCCAGGCGGCTATTTCGTCGCCACTCGCCAGTCAAGCCGACGTTTTGGACGATTTCTGTTCGAAAGAGAGACTCCGGGTCTTATGCAGGTCCGACTCCTGGGTCCCGACTTCTGATTCCTGTCAGCGCAGCGCGACGACAATTCTTGCTCGCTCAAGCGGAAGTGGGCCTGCCCTGGATGCGAAAAGGGCGGTCGAGGGCGCTCGTTGCGTCGTATGGAGAACACGTACTTCTGCACAAGT
The DNA here is from genome assembly GCA_001563135.1 of Colletotrichum simmondsii. Lineage (NCBI taxonomy): Eukaryota > Fungi > Ascomycota > Sordariomycetes > Glomerellales > Glomerellaceae > Colletotrichum > Colletotrichum simmondsii. Next base: position 132,816 of record JFBX01000548.1, on the reverse strand, counting down.
TATGGGGTGCTGCTTCGAATTGGCAGTGACAGTGGCCGAATGAGCGGCAAGCTTGGGCCTCGCCACTTGACACCCTCAAATGCCAGCCGACTAGGGCTGCTTTCGAGACTCGACACTCGACACTCGACACTCGACACTCGAGCCAGATCAGGGGCTTGGAAGCTGGGCCAGACTTTTGCGCGGCAATGGTTGATGGCGGCTATGCTGCAGCACCCGTCTGTAAGTGGAATGTCGGCCGGACTGGCTCGAGCCGGAGAACCAGGGGGGCGGCGGCGGCGGGAGACCCAACTGGCTAGAGTGACTCCGACACGGTGGGCGACGCGGAATACCTAGTGTATTGGTAGGAAAGGGGACGATTCGATAGCCGTTTCGACGTATAGGATCGGCCCTGGGTTGGCTGATGGTTCGGGTTGTCGAGTCTGAAGCGCGCCAGCTGTCCTCCAATGGAACGAACCACGTCTTTTATCTTCACCAGCTGATCTCCAACAAGGAAAAGGAGAGGAATAAGGAGGAGGAGGGCAGCAGTGCCATCCGGCTATGGCGATGGGGTCGAGGCCTTTTTGACACACGGCTGCTAATTGCAATACACGACAGCAGCAGCTATTATTATTAATTATGCCCTTCCGACGTTGACGTGGTTCGCAGAGTCTGGCGAGGAAAACAAAACAAACCGCCGCTGTGAGGAACGCCCCATCCAAGGCCACCCCCAAGGAGCTCCCTGACCTGTGAGCGAGCACGAGGTCTGGATGACCCGGCCAAGGACAACCGCTTGCTCAACGGCGCCACCAAGGAAAACGACTAGAAGGTCAAGGGCGTCCTGGGCTGAGAGCCCGAGATGCGGCGTTGGGGTAAAGTTACCATATCATACGGATGATGCCGCACTACTTAGTGACCGATGTAGGGCAGGGAAGACTGAAACTACTCTATAGCCTAGCAAACGAGATATGGGTATCGGGAACACTAATTACTGCGTAGCGTACGTACCCAGATCCCAAAGTAATGGGAAAGATATAGGCGAGGTACGGATAACTTGAAGCTTGGGATACCATGGCTTACCGGCAGATGGAGCCGAGTGCGGAGCATCATGCTTGTTCATAATGAAGCACGGTAAGAGTGAGCGTGAACGTGGAAAAAGAAACGCACCCAACATAACAGTTACGAAGTACGGATACCTACCTACACACGCAGTATCCGGACAGTCTTGGGGATGGGAGAAAACAATGAGCAGGTTCTAGATAGCTCAGCTTTCCCAGTCTCAAAAAAAAAAAAAACAAAAAAAAAAAACGTTTGTTTTGAGAGCACGTCCCTTGCACTTAAGTAGCGCGCCTCCATGGCCTTGAAAACACGGTCCTTGGAACGGAGCCCCAAGACATGAAGGAACACAGCGAAGCAAGGATAGACTACGGCGTACCTATCCAGCATTTTCACAAAGTATCCCATGTGGTGAACCGTCCAGTCCTCTTACCCTCGGAGCGCCCATTCGTGAGCTGATTAGCTCCCGCTCTCCGCGCCATGTCTGTGAGGGAAACTGAGAGAACGGATACGCACGATCCACGGCGTTGAATTCAATCCAATGGGCCCCCATCATCATTGTTTCCTCACCCATGCTTCCATGCTTCCACGATCCCGTGTTCCCTTGTTCCCTGTCAGTCCACCCAGCTTCTTGGGTCTTTGATGACAAGTTGCAGAGAACACCCGGACAACTCAAGGAGAACGGAGACATTGGCACATTACGGATACGGTGTCCATCATCTCATGTATAAGTGTGTACGGTTAGGAAGTGTAAACCGTTAAGGTGGGCTCACCTCGGTGAAGCAGGGTGGCCCCGGAGTACCAACTCATCATTAGCCCAGAAAGAGTAGAGGCATCAGACCGTACCTTAGTTCAAGGTGAACTGAGACATACCTAGCTCATCAGCAACACGAAGCTCAAAATCTTCTCGCTCTAGGGAATCCGTGCTCACCATCATCACTGTTCCAAATCTGTCAGTTCTACCAGCTTGCAGCACTTTGCTTGGACACTGGCCTCTGCTGCTGCAGTGACGGGCGGCCATCCAGCGGCCTGAGTACACGCCGTCGCAAAATGTAGGCAAGCAAGTATCCGTATCCTTAGACGAAGCGGATATGGCCCGCATCGGCGAGTCGCCGTGCCCGGTGCGCCGTGCTGCACTGATTTCGGTTGGCAAGATGAAAAAATAAAAAGATAAAAAAAAAGAAGGGAAAAAACCACCTTTCTGTCCAGACACCATTGCCGGCATCAGCGGAGGTTGGCATTCCCAACTATCGTCAGTGGTCCGAAATAAGCCCCTCCTGGGCCACAATGACCGTCATCTCAGGATCACACCTGAGCTTTGGCGGTGAGATGCAGGGTGTAACCTGGAGTAGAAGAGGCTGCTCCGCCAAAACACAGCTAAAGTCTTGTGTTCCGATGTTACGTCGCTTTTTGCTTTCATTCTTTTCTTGCCAGCGAATGGGTTCTGACAGAGTAACTCGCACTTGTTAACATTCCCAGTCGCAGCAGCAGCAGCAGCAGCAGGAGGAGGAGGACGAGACTTCCAGGATGCGCGGGGAAGTCGAGGAAATGGCGTGGGCGGTTTTCAGGCGCTTGTCACCATCTGCAACCTCACTGGGGTTGGTTGTCGCTTCTGGGCCATAGCCGCTGAGTGGCATGTCCAGAGTCCAGACTGCAAACATTTCAGTGAAAGGGTGTTCATCCGTAGCTTGGCCGAGGTCGCGTCTGGGTTGCACCTTGGGGAACAAGGTGCCAGCTGGCGCAGGTGGATTTTATCCCACAATTCCCATCATCCCATGCCTGTCGAATATTTGATGAGGTGCGGAGCTCTTTTTTCGAAAACCAGCACAACTTGCACTATCCGTATTTGCGATACAGCGGATAGAGACAGCAGGCAGGGGATAAAATTTGGCGACTTTGTTGACTATTCTACCGCAAACGGAAGTGTTGTAAACAACTCTGGGATCCGGGGCAGAGTCCCAATTTGAATCACTATTAAAAGCCTGGTGAGTCCCCCCGCCTCTATTCAGGATCGCAAAAGGTTCGTGCGCCACAGGAGGGACCAGTGGCCATCACCTACTGTGTATCCGTACTCAGAAGTTACACCGCCTGGGCCGGGACTTTGGACAGCGATGGCGGTCGTCGTTGACAGTGCTCGGTGGCCCGTTGCTATGAAGACGGGGAAGCTTCAAACACTCGCTCGCTTCACGATTACCCGGCTACATCTGAGCTCAATGCTTCTGGAACCTAGATATGCACGAATTGTACAGAGGATATCGTGATTCAATTGTGTTTGTACTAATACAAGAAATGTTGTGTCCAAAGTGCGGATAAATTTTGAAAATTATGTCAGTCCCGATATGCCTGAGTCGTGCACTTGCATGGGCAGATGCACATGGCAAGGAAACAAAAGCTGGACCCTCTCGCGTGGGACGGGGACAATTTGACAAGAGCAAGAGTTGGGGAGGCTTGTCACTTGTCTTGACTCTTGCCCCACATACACCGAGCCACTGTCTCTTTTGCGCAAGAAAAGCTGGACATCCTAAGATGAGGCGGACATAATGAGAATGCTGCGAATACGCCCTTGAGAGGAAGAATAATTGCAGGTTGAGGCCGTGATGCATGCTCGATAAGTGGAACCGGGAGACTGGCAACTTACAAGAGGGATTAAATTTCCATGAGCAGCCTTTTAGGGGCAGCGATGGAGTCAGGCGTCCCGTCCTTCTCATTGGCAGCATGTTTCTCTGTGGAAAGTTCCAATTGACTCTTTTGATTGGTCACTCACCACTGAGTAAAGGTAAGGTTGCTTTGATCCAAGACTGCCAATTGTGCCTTGTCAATGGTGATACAGTGACAATCCCCTCCGTCCATGGATAATGCCACGACACCAAGGGGGCGCGTCCACCTCGCGGACGCTTCGCGTTTGCACTGTTCAGCATATTGTCGGTGTCCCTTCCCTCGCGCATGCAGTAGTGTCCCCCCTCAAAGGGCCCAAAGGCGCATGTATCCGTAGTACCTGTGCGCTACTGCACAATAGTCTGCAGGCACAAATTGAATCATGGACACTGCGGTCCGCAGGTGTCTGACAGCTCAGCATCCAATTTCCCAATTCGAAAGCACGACGCAGGGGCATTTCCCATCTTGAAAGTCGAAAGTGAGATCTCATATCCGTACTCCGTGCTCTGTGCCTTGCGTATTTCGCTCCAGGTCCCCATGTCCCGTCGTGTGACAAGTACTCAGAAGTGCTGCGCAGGTTCCTGCATTGGATGTTGTGGGGTCATTGAAAGCGAAGAAGATTCGACTGCGTTAGGTAACTACTGTGTATGTGACACGCTGACAGCTGGGTCCAGCTGTGAATATCCGTACACAGTAATTACCTCAAGGTACGCGGGCTCTATGCTCCACCGGAATGTCCGAACGATTATATAATTTCCTCACTTCACCTCTTCCAGTAGGTAAATACCATGATACCTGGTTGAAGAGACAACTCAGGGGATATTCATAGCCACTGAGCCACTTCTTGACATGCCTTGGGGATTGGTAGCCAAGTGCTGAGTTGATTTCCCGACTTCTATAGACATCTCGGGCAACGCGGTCGCGCCGGCGGTATTCATCATGACTTCGTCCAATAACCCTGACTTGCGGCCTGGCACAAGTCTTCCCGGGACCGCCCCTCCATTCATACAGCCGTTGACGGCGTGCGCGATGCTGGTAGGGCGAATGATTTCTCACCTCCTTCCACCTCCGTCAACGTGCTTGTTCAATCGCTAATTCGCCTGCCCAGGTTGTTTATACTGCCATCTACGTGGCCCCTCTCTACATCTCGCCTGCCAGCCGTCCATCACCAACGCTGTCGAGAGACGACCCTGTCGTAATTCGCACGCGCATCAGATCAGTCCTGTTCTCTACTGCATCATGCTCTGCCCTGACTTACATCATCCTGGCCCGTCTACCTGACCGTACCCTACCTTATGGACCACTTCATGCTATGGGATACTGGCCCATCGGCATACTCGAGTCCGCATTATGCCTTATCCTTACGGCAATCCTGTTTGCTGCTCCGCTGTACGAGACTCTTCTCATAGACGGCGTTTGGGAAGACTGGCGCGGTCTTGGCCCCATTATCCGTATCTGGACACAGTTGACAACCTGGCGGAACATTGTCATGGTAAGTTGCATCAAGGAAGCCCCAGACGTATCATTCGCTCCATTTATAGGCACGCTAATACGATACCAAGGGACCTTTGACTGAGGAAATGCTATTCCGCTCTGCCTCAGTTCCGTTGATGCTCTGCGCTCGCATGTCATTGACACAAACCGTCTTCTTGTCTCCCGTCATCTTCGGCTTTGCTCATGTTCATCACTTTTATGAGTTCCGCATTTCCCACCCCAAAGTGCCTCTGGTCGCCGCAGTGGCACGCTCAATTCTGCAGTTCAGCTACACCTCTCTCTTCGGCGCCTATGCCACATTCCTCTTCCTCCGCTCAGGGAGCCTACTAGCCATCGTGCTGGTGCACGCATTCTGCAATGTAATGGGCCTGCCCCGTTTCTGGGGGGCTGTCGAGCCTTACTGGCACGTCGGTGGACACTATACGCCTGCCGATACTCGAAAATGGACGCTGATTTACTATGTACTTTTATTCGCTGGAGCCATTACTTGGTGGAGAAGTTTGTTACCATTGACCCAGACCTCGGCGAGCCTGTTTCCGCAGGGACTCTGAGGTGCGTTGTTGGTTGTAAATATATTAGATACTGCCCTAGCAATGTCCACATCAGGTCTTCATATCGATATCTAGCCCTGGCATCGCGCCGGGCATCGTCAACCCGTCGTCACTACGCATCCTGCGTCGACGTAACGAATCGTGCTCCCGACCTGTCTGCGTCCTTGCCTCGGCTTCAACTTCCCTTCGAGCTTCTGCGCGGAGATTCGGGTTAATATCTTTTCCCTTCGCCCTGCTCACCGACGCGTTGATCTCGGCTAGTCCATCTTCAGGGCCCCTGGTGTTCTTCTTGCGCGGCCACATGCTCGGCAAGGCGATTTCCTGAAACCGCGGCTCCACGCACCGCTCATCGAACCAACGGTGCAACCGCGACTCGATCAGTTGAGCAATTTTGGGCACATCTTGCAGCCTTGAACGACTTCCGAGAAGACTTCTGATTGACAGGTCGAGGCGGTAATCATCCATGAAGCTGAAAGTCATCATGGTCGGGGTGGATTGTGAAGGGTTGCTCGGGATAAAGGAAATCGACAAGGTGCCGCTGAACCTTACGACAGAGACTGAGAGTGCCACGGGCAGGACAGCACTGAGGTTCTTGGGGTAGTTGAGAAGAAGCTTTGTCTCGATAGCGAGAGTGAGCATGTCGCTGAGGTCAACGTCCATCCGAGCCTGCAGCTTCGCGCCATCCCTCGTTGCGGCACTCGCGTTGAGAGTCCTGCCGCTACCCAAGTTCAAGCCGTCTTCATCAACGGGTATGACTCGACAATTGCTGAATATGGGGAAATCCTCTCCCAAGCTCAGCTCCGTCACGCGGATCTCGTCCACAAAATCGGGCCTTGATCCTCCGTTCAGTGCCTTGGTGAGAGAGCTCAAGATGGCATCGTCGTGCTGTGCGTCGCTTCGAAATTGGGCAATTGTCTGCGCCACGAGGACGTTGAACCAGTCCAAACTTTCTGGCTGGTGACTATCGACATTGTAGTAGGTTTTGCTGAGGATGGAACCGATGGTAAGATTCGGGGGGTTCCGGAGGACGCTCGACTTCTTCCGATTAAGCGTCTGCTGGCCATGCTTTGCGTTCGCCGTCCGAAGACTGAGAAGAGAGCGCTTATGAGCCAGTGTCCTTGACCGACGCTCTGTTGCTCTCAGTGATGCTGTCACCTCTGGTGAGGGAGGGTCGCCGAAGATGAAGAATTTGATGAAGGCGGCAAGAACGAGAACCACTGACAGCTGGCCAAGAATGAGGCCTTGCGTGAAGGAGAGGCTATAACGCTGTAAATTAGTATAGAACACTCTTCAGAGAAACGTGTGTATGGGACAAGAACTGACGTTGGTTCTGCCTTTGCTGGGCAAGTGTCAGCGGCAAGGCCTGCCATCGTGATGGTGGCCAAAGATGAATCGATCGTCCAAGTTGCTCAGTAGACAGTATGGCTCTGAAATATGCTCACCAGGGACGAAGTACAGGATCATGGGCGAGGACTTGACCGTCGTAAGATTTGTGGCTTTGGAAGGTGGATCTTAGTGAAGGACGCCTGTAGATGCTGCTTGAATGCCACGATGAAGTGCCATCCGGCCTTGAGGTGTTTGACTAACAGTTTTGACACTGTGGAGTGGCCTGGACGTCACTGCTCGCAGGACCCACAGCTGACCCGAGGAGGCTAGTCACTGTGTCAAGCACAATCATCCCGCGGGAGTTTCCACTGCTATGGTGAAGTATATAGTACCACTCAACATGTATGCAATATCACAACACTCAAGTCATAGAAAGATCTAACGAGGGAGACCTTTTTCTTCCAATCCCTGTTTATAAGTTGGCATTCCGACTCGAGCGCTAAGAAATCTGTGGTATACCCAGCTTAGAAAGCTGTTAGAGTTGTGGGGGTACCTAATGTCGAAGGTACTTTACCAAGGATGAGGTACCTAAGGTACGCAGGCGTGGTAGGCATGCAGGCCAGGGAGCTCAGGCAAGCTGTCCCAGTCAACTCCGCCATCTGCGAACGACATCGTTTCCGCTCATCCAGCGATTCATCTTTTTTCATCGAAGACACAACACCGCCAAATACCACGCTTAGAGAATTCACAGATTTCATTGAGCATAGGTCACTGTTCTCAAATCATCGCCACCACCAGCCGAACGACGTCTCCCATCCTTTCCTCCATCGAACACACTTCAACACGCATTCGACCTTTGCGCTCTGCGCCGCTGGCCAACATGGACGTGGCACAAGCAGTGGCTGGCTATGTCTCTCGTATGATTCAGTCCGCTGATTCTTCATCGTCGACACAGTCGGCAAAGATGAAGGTTCTGCTGCTGGACCGCGAGACAGTTCCTATTGTGTCCACTGCCATCACTCAGTCAGCACTGCTGAATCACGAGGTCTATCTCATTGATCGTATTGATAACGCCAACAGAGAGAAGATGCGCCACTTGCGATGTTTATGTCTGGTACGACCATCGCCAGACTCCATTCAACTCCTGATTGATGAACTACGAGAGCCGAAGTACGGAGAGTATCAACTGTATTTCACCAACGTCGTCAAGAAGTCGTCACTAGAAAGACTTGCCGAGGCTGACGACCATGAGGTTGTGAAGCTGGTTCAGGAGCAGTTTGCCGACTTCATCGTCATCAACCCCGATCTGTTCTCACTTGGACTCAGCCTTCCCCATCAGCGTCTGTGGGGCAGCAACCCAGACACGTGGAACCCAGACGCCCTTCAACGAAGTGCTGACGGACTTGTTGCTGTGCTTCTTGCACTCAAGAAGAAACCGCTGATCAGATACTCCAAGACCAGCCCCCTAACTAAGAAACTGGCTACAGAAGTGCGATATCGTATTACACAAGAGGAGCAGCTTTTCGACTTCCGGAAGGTGGACACGCCTCCTCTCCTGCTCGTGCTCGACCGGCGCGAGGATCCAGCAACACCACTTCTCACGCAATGGACATATCAAGCCATGGTGCACCATCTTCTTGGTATTACCAACGGCCGAGTTGACCTAAGCGATGTGCCTGATATTCGCCCGGAGCTAAAGGAGATTGTCTTGTCGCAAGATCAGGATCCTTTCTTCAAGAAGAACATGTATCTCAACTTTGGTGACTTGGGCGGCAACATCAAAGACTACGTGGAGCAATACCAGTCCAAGACACAAAACAGCTCAAATATTGAGTCAATATCGGACATGAAGCGCTTCATTGAGGAATATCCTGAGTTCCGCAAGCTATCCGGAAATGTTAGCAAGCACGTCACCTTGGTTTCAGAGTTGAGTAGACGTGTCGGAGCCGAGAACCTACTCGAAGTCAGTGAGCTGGAACAAAGTCTCGCTTGCAACGACAACCATGCGGCTGATCTCAAGGTATTATCCGACAATCATAGTACGGCTTCCCAGCGCAGATATCAGAAGCTGACTCTTCCCACAGAACATTCAAAAGCTTATCCAGTCTCCAAAGGTGACAGGCGACAGCAAGGTTGGCCTAGTCGCCCTTTATGCTCTACGATATGAGCGCAATCCGTCCAACGCACTTCCCATGCTCGTGGACCTCTTGGTGGCCGCTGGCGGGGTCTCAGTCCGGCGAGCAGACCTCATCTCCAAGCTTGTGAAGTATCAATCTTCATTGCAGCAATCACAGGCTCAAGCAGGCATTGCAGACATTTTCGAGGGGGGTGGCATATTTGGAGGAGCTGGTGCCAGGTTTAAGGGGCTAAAGGGCGTCGAGAACGTTTACACACAGCATAGCCCCTTACTTGAAAGTACGCTTCAGAATCTGATTCGGGGACGACTTAAAGAACAGCAGTATCCCTTTGTTGAGGGCGGAGGAACTACTCGAGACAAGCCGCAAGACGTCATTGTCTTCATAGTCGGTGGAGCAACGTACGAGGAGGCCAAGATGGTGGCGACAATCAACGCATCTTCGCCAGGTGTGCGCTTGGTACTAGGAGGTACTACAGTCCACAACTCGGCTACATTCCTGGAAGAGGTTGAGGATGCTGTATCTTCGTGGCCCGAGACGCAGAAACCTGGCACAAGGCGATAGACGGAGAGCAGTCGATTTGGGACATTCGAGATCTCAGTGACCATCGGCAATTCTCATGTCTGCATGTACTCATAGGCCCTTTCGCAAGCAACACACAAGGTCACCGGGCATCGATTTGTTGTGCGCCAAGATGCTCTTCAACTAGACTAATTGTGCGCGGAATGAATGTCTGTACTCTATTTGCAATTTGGCAGAGTGCGGGAGAAAGGACCACAAGCCCCTCTGTGACATACTCGTATTGCGCAAGGAAAGACAAAGACGGAGGAGGAGGGGGGACATGACTTAAAATTGGGAGTCTTGGCTGCGACCATCAATATGGTATTCCCCAGCAGATATAACCGCTCAGCCATTATGCTTCCTAAGATTGGACGAGAAAGTAAGCAATGTTTATTTGGTACGACGTTATTGTTCATAGTTTCATGTGATATACGGAATAAGGTAGCGATGAGTTTGTTGAGAGGCTCATAGCACTCCTGAGAAGATGCTCATTGGCGACGATAGCACGTTGGTCAACTGAAGAAGCTACAACTAAAGTACCCCCCTGCAGTCGGTGTTTGTAACCGCCGTGCACCGATCATGTCACTACACTGTGGCACCATGGGGCCAAAAAAATCAATGGGGGAGCAATGGCGCAGAGGAACTCTGGATACAAACTAGGAGAACTTCAGCCTTCAAACTCGCTTCTAGTTCCCAGGATACGAGCTTGCCAGTCGCATTTTCATCTGCTGGAGCGCATGTAGTCTCTTAGCCCGTTAACATAGGCGATGCGATCCCTTTCAGCAGCCTTGAAGCTGCGCCCACGCCCTGCTGCCAGAAGCTTGCGACAGCTCGGTAGGCGCGGCTTCGCAGACGTCGCAGAAGGCTCCAGGTCAGTCTGCAGCATACCGAGAACATACACCTCTCGCGTGCCAGTCGCACATAGCTTACGCATGTTCCAGACCATTCGATGTCGTTGTAGTGGGAGGCGGCCACGCGGGCGCAGAAGCATGCGCAGCGGCTGCCAGAACCGGTGCGCGGACAGCTCTGGTCACACCGAAGATCGAAAACCTCGGCACCTGCTCCTGCAATCCATCTTTCGGCGGCATCGGCAAGGGGATCATACTTCGCGAAATTGATGCTCTTGACGGGCTGGCAGGCAGGGTCATCGACAAGGCTGGCGTGCAGTTCAGGGTCTTGAATCGGACCAAGGGGCCGGCTGTTTGGGTATGTAAGCTCCATGCAGAGTTCAATTTCTCGGAGGGATCTTTGTAGTCGCTAACCCGTTAATTTTTACAGGGACCCCGAGCGCAGATTGATCGAAAACTATACCAGAAGCACATGAGAGAAGAGCTGGAAACGTACCCAAACCTGTCTATCGTGCTAGGTAGTGTATCCGATATCGTCACGAGTGAGAGCGCAGACGCCACGAGTTCCGTCCAGAGCAAGATCACAGGCGTGCGTCTTGAGTCTGGCGAGGTTCTCCCTACACGCGCAGTAATCATTACGACGGGCACGTTTCTGAGCGCCGAGATACATATCGGCATGAAAGCGTATCCCGCGGGACGGATAGGAGAAGATGCATCTTTTGGCTTAAGCAAGTCGTTGAATGACAGTGGCTTTCGCCTAGGAAGGCTCAAGACAGGAACGCCGCCGCGTATCGCCAAAGACAGCATTGACTTTTCGCAGCTGGAGAGGCAGCCCGGAGACGACCCGCCGATGCCGTTCAGCTTCCTGAACGATAGAGTGGCCGTAGAGGAGCAATTGTCCTGCTGGGTCACTTATACGAATGAGGCGACGCATGACATTGTAAGGGCCAACCTGGATAAGACAATACACATCCGAGAGACCATCAGGGGCCCGAGATATTGCCCCTCGTTAGAGGCGAAAATCACCCGGTTCTCTGACAAAGACAAGCATCTTGTCTGGCTGGAGCCCGAAGGTTTCGACAGCGACCTCATATATCCCAACGGCTTGTCCATGACCGTACCGGAAGAGGCTCAGGAACAGATTCTGCGCTCGATTCCAGGCCTGGAGAAGTGCGTCATGACACAAGTGGGATACGGTGTCGAGTACGACTACATAGACCCTCGGAGTCTCAAGGCGACGCTCGAAACGAAGCAAATTAGCGGCCTGTTCCTCGCTGGACAGATCAACGGTACCACGGGCTATGAAGAGGCGGCCGGGCAGGGCGTTGTTGCCGGCATGAACGCAGGTCGCTCCGCGTTGGGCCTCGAAGCAGCCCCGATATCCCGAGCAGACGGCTACATCGGCATTATGATTGATGACCTCATTACCAAGGGCGTCACTGAACCGTATAGAATGTTCACAACACGAAGCGAATACAGACTGACGTCGAGAGCGGATAACGCCGACCTTCGACTGACCGAGAAAGGCCGGAACTGGGGCGTTGTGTCGGACAAGCGGTGGACGCACTTCAGCGATGAGAAGCAGCAGATGGATGACATTATGTCACTCCTCTCTTCGACGAGCAAGAGCACACCTGAATGGTCCAAACGCGGTTTCCGCGTAAAAGAAGACACGACCCGGCGCAACGCAATGGATATGCTCCGACTAAAGGATGTAACCTGGGACCAGGTCGCTGCCTCGGTACCAGGTATCGACTCCATTCCGGAGCGTCTCAAGTCTCGCATTCACATCGAGGCGACGTACGCACCATTCATCAAGCGACAGCTCGCCGAGCGCAAGGTCTTTGCCAGGGATGAAAGTCTGAGGCTGCCCGATTCGATCGACTACGACAAGGTCCCTGGGCTGGCCATGGCTGAGAAGACGGTTCTCAAAGCCACCATGCCCGAGACTCTAGCGCAGGCGAGGCGGTTGGAGGGCATCACGCCGTCTGGATGCCTCCGCCTGCTGGGCTACGTGCAACGCCAGCAGAAGAGCATTGCCCTAGCCAACATGGAGAAGCCGTGGCGGGAGAGGCAGAAGAGCCGGGAGAAGGACATGCCGTAACGCAACGACTACGCAGAATACCTAGAAAGAAGGGCTTGCCGACTGATGTAGAGCTGGAGAAGGCCAGAAAAGCGTAGCCTTTATGCTTGTACCAATACCATAGCTGCCGACGGGGACCAAGGTTTCTTGCTCCCTTTGTGCGTGTACATTTAATTTTACAAAGTTTTGCCCACCCTCCGTAACGCCCCTTTTATACATGTTTTGTTACGTACACTGATGGACCGCACCTGATGGATGAACTGCGTTTTTACTCCCCACGAGGCTGCGGTTGGGTTGCTTTATACCTTCGGAGGCGGGGTCTTCGGCGGTGCAAGAATCTTGACCGCATCCTTGGTGTAAATGTAGCTGGCGCCACTCCAAATCGTGGTGGTGGCGACAACATATCTAGACTCCAGTCAGCACAACGGAAGGATCTACAAACCAAC
>JFBX01000548.1:5653-111693 GCA_001563135.1 Colletotrichum simmondsii | reverse complement strand
GGGGGGGGGGGCATAGAGATGAAGATGCAAGAGGGAAAAGGCGGCGATGGGGGTGGAAGATGATGGGCACGGCCAGAGGTATCAGGAAGAGGGAAGAGGCGTGCCGGCGGCGACAACATCGACAACCACACCAGATGGTTGAAACGTAATAGATGGATGCGCAGGTGGTGCGGCATCTGTCATGCCATTGGCAATTACTGGTTGCCATTCATGTCGAATCTTCTTGCGTTGGGGATCTGTCTGTACGCAGTAAGGTACTAAGGTATGGACGTCGCAAGAGGTGATGAAAAAGACCTCTTCGGGACGAGGCGCACGCCCCAACAAGACGTTTCTGTCGAAAGGAAGGCACAGAGTCATAGAGTAAGGTACCTAAGGTAAGGAAGGTACGGAGTACAAGTATGAGGACGTATCGTCAATTTGACAATAGGAAGGAAGGAACTGTTCTTGGGTTCTCTCTCCCCCGTTGCCCCCTTGCAGTTCCCGTCACCTTCCAAGTTTCCACTCTTTATTACGGATACATTGTCCTTAGGGTAGGTAAGGTAGGTAGGTTGCCTTGACTGAAGAATTAAGACACCTGGGCCCCGAGTCCAGCCAACCCACTCAAGGGAGAGATGAAAGCATGCACGTGCCTGCTAGTGCTTTTTCGGCAGACTGCCTCTCTACACTACTTCCACTCCATGCCTCACGTAGGTATCCTGCCTTGTCATGGAGGACTGTATAAGGTAAATTGCAATGGGCCAAGAGGCATGAACCGTCAGGTAAAGCACGGCGTCCGACATGCCATCGCTGGTGGCATCCATCCCTTCCAATACAAAAGGACCCTCGACACTGACACTCTGATACCTCTGATACCGTAACGTCTACGGATACCCAACGGCTGGCCCTTGCACCATGCCTTGGCTGCCTGACCTTCTGCTACAACACTGAATGGAACCTCTCATGACCCGCCAGCCAAGAAGAGGGCACGGTCGAGCCGGTAGAAGGCGGCAGCGGTGGGGGGGCCCGTGGCAAGAGGAACAGAAGGTTACGGGAAGGGAAAGGCAGCGCAGGGAGAGCACAGGCGGCGGGCTCGGGAGTCAAAATGTTGAAGAAAACAAGGAGGGAAACAGAAGAAAACAAAGCCAGCCCGTCGTCCAATTCCAAGCTTCCTTGTCTTGCTTTGCGTGCCGCTTGAGAGACTAACTTGAGACAAGGAACATGTCTGCGCCGAACATGTAGAAGATCGCTACTTCGCACACACAGGCCGCCAGATGCGCCAGAAGCAACGAATTACCCAGGGATATCAACTTCGGTGTGGCTATCGTCAACAAAGGAGCGCTCATACGGCTTCATGCAAAGACAAGATATATTGTATCGGAGGGGCAGCAGACAGCAATCAGAGGCCATTTTGTAAATGCAGAGGAGAAGCAGATTTTGACGCCTGCGCTGAAAAGTTGGGGAAGAATGTTAAGTAAGGTCAAAAGACAAGGGTCAAGGGCCCGCTAAATTTCATCTCGACGCATCCATGGCGACGACCAGCCTCTTGGCTACGGCACCTGGTCCCCTACCTGCCCGTTGGCAGACCTCGCCCGTTGACAATTATCTCATTTCGTCCAAGGCGAGGCTAGGCTACGCCGAAGTGAATGGTTCAGCAAAAGAACATAACCATTGCAGGGTATGATGCGAGCGAGGCTGACTGATACCCCCTCCAAGTACGAATAGGGCTATCAATGCAACTGTCGCGTCAATCATACCACACTTTGCGCCTCAAGACGCTCGGTTGTTGATGAAGTGATGACACTAGAATGGAAAGCGAGAGGGGATGAAGAAGAAGGGAAAGGAGGAGTGCGTAAGGGCCAGTGAACAACACGTAAGATGAGGCATCATCGACCATCGAGACGAACTTCTTTTAGGTGAGGCGAGCACCATCGAAAACGCTTTGGCTCAACATAGCCTAGGTGTTCTTGCATAGTAGCAGTAAACAGTGGATACGTAGGTGTGACGGAGTGATCCCGATTGCGAGAATAATTTCATCTGTAAAACCATTCCACGTTGTTCCAACACTACCTTGACTTGGATAGACGGTTGACCGTAGGAGGACCATCGAGACCACAAGGGGCACGTATGTATCCGTATGTGCGTGCCTGCGGGTGACATCTTCTTACTACGTAGTCTTTCGTAGTCGAGGACTGCCTCCGCCAACCACGTCTATATCGGCAGACGGGCTCTTTCACCCCAATTCCGAAGCGCGTCAGGGACAAAGCCGAAAGACAAAGCCGGGCAATGCAAAGTCAGCTCCCATCTCGAGAATTCCTTTTTCGTCCTGGTTTCATCCCGCAGTCTCTGGCGTTTGTCCCGACTGCGCCGGGCGCCGGACTGAGACAGGACGGGGCTAGGCTGATGGATCCCCCCCCCCCAGCTTCAGTCCATACTCCATCCGGTGCTTGGGTAGTGTGTGAAGAGTTCATCGTGTCCTCGGGGTACTAGGTAGTGACAGAGGCATATTGTCACAACTCATTAACTACACGTCGGATGCTAGTAGAAGGAGCGTGATGTGGTGTGCGGCGGGTACAATCAAAGATTGGCTCAAGCACTCACTCTCTGGAGGTTCAAGCTTTCTCGCCGTCGTTGACCAATGCACCTTTTTCCCTTCCTTTTTGCCAATAACCAACCGTCTGTGCCTGCTGTTCGTAGAATTGGGTTGTTTTTGACATTGCCAATCTGTTTACCGTTCTTGTTACCTTTCCGGTCCCTTGCCCTCCCTCGCCCGCTTCCCGCGTGGCATGCTAACTTGACTGCGGCTTTGCCTTTGCTCGATGTCACTCTAATAGATTGTTATCAAGAAAACTTTACTGCGTCCCACGCCCCCCGGTGGTTTGGTGTAGCCTGTAGGCTCGGATGCCTGCTGCTTTGCTTCCCACCCAGCGCGGCTCCAAAGTCGCGCGTATTGTGCTTAATCAGAAATAGAACAATACCCACGTCAATTCCAACCGCACAGCGCATAACGGCGTCTGGCAACAGACTTGTGTTTGGGATTTCTACTCAATGCCGATAATAGCACCTTTGTCGCTCGCGAATATCGTCGGCACGGTGCCGGAACCATTGGGGCACATATCCTAGCATGTACGTCGCCGTTGAGAGACAGCCAATAGTACGTACTCTGATGGAAGCCAGAGCCAGGGAGGGGCACTCGTTGTCGCGTGGTACGCCTTAGGTAAGACAGATGGGCACACTTGGGATGGGTGTCGGTGGGATCTGGCGCTCCGCAGTGTACCGTACCTGTGCCGATGCTGGTGGCTCGTTTTCGCGGTGCCAAACGCCTGTGGCTTTGCGTCAGGGAAACAGGGAGTAGTTGAACAATGCGTACCGATGGAGACGAGAAAGGCCTGCGAGCCCAATGGAAGAGTACAATGAACGGGATACACGAGTGTCAGTGTGTGAACGGCACAGGAAGGGGACGATAGGGGGGACCGTGGCTTGTTGCGTCGGCTTCGCTGATTTGCTTAACCTAGAACTCCGCGCGGGTATTGATTCGTGCCTGACCAGGGGCCAGGCTTCAAACCCTAGGTAGCTAGGGTCAGTGGATGGGTTGTGAAAGACCTGGGGTGCTGAAGATTGATTCGACGTCTCGTCAGTCGATACCCCAAAATGTTGCAGAGTTGATGATGGAACCGATGTTCAAAGTGTGTCTTGCTGCTCTTCATCCCTAGCCGAAGCTCAAGTTCCCACATTTGCGTGTTCTTACGCTGATACATCCAAGTAGATTTCTGCTACGAAACTCGTGGAATTGCTCTACAGATACACTTGGTAAGGACACACATCAGTATCTAGGTCAGACTCGAGAATTGAGGAGACGAGGAGACAACGGCATGTGTTTTGAGCCGCGATGCGCCATGTGTTTGAGTGGAGCATGGGAACATCGTCAAGACATGGAAGCATGCGCTCCCACTTGGAGCCGGCCAAACATTGTCGGAGTATCCGTATCCACTAAGGCACGAAATGGGACTATACCATACGGCACTACGGATAGAGTCAAGGTGGGCTCATGGCGACAACACCTGTGTGGACACCATGTGAAAGGGTGCAGAAAGATAATTGATGGTCCATTAGAAATAGTAAGGAAGATAGAAGAAGACGAAACATAGAGATACGGGGCTCTACATACTATGGATAGACTGGGCGCGGCAGCTTCACAACGGAGTGCAATCCGAGCAACGAACGGCGGGGCCGCGGGTGTGCGGCCCTGGCCAACAGCCTCGGTCCTAAGTCAAATAGGGACCAACCTCTGCAAAGCAAGAGGCCGAAGTTTCATTGACGGGCGAGAATACACAGGTCAAGGTTCCCTGGGCCAACTTGGCCAGGTACAAGCTCGCGGCAGAATTGTGTCTACGGGTACGGATAGACTTGTATAGCTATTACCTTAGCTGTATCTGTAGGGAGGAGTTCGCGACTAGGGTAGGGGGGAGGGGGATGGTCAGAAGGAAAAAGCAAGTAAAGATAGGGAAGACGAGAAAGAGAAAAAAAAAACCACAGAGGAGAAAAGACTATTACCATCAAGCTTGTCACTTCGGACAGGGAACAACAGGGTGAACAGGATCTTCCCATGTCGTCTACAGAGAGCAGACGCAAGCCGAGCCAGTAAGTTGCGAGCTGCAGAACAAGGGACCACAGGCCACCCCTGCTTATGGGCACCCAACGCCAGGAACCCAGGCGGGGTGGGAGGCTCAGGTCCCCGAGAAATTGAAGAATGATCAACACAAGGGTGGGAATAGGGTGGGTAGCCGATGGAAGGCTGTGCGACGTGCAGTTGAAAGAATGGATGGCTGGATGGTATCCGTAATGTGAGGTGGGTGGTGGGTGGTGGTGGGGTTGTTGTTGAAGGAGCGAAAAGGGTGAAGCGGGAGCAGAAGCAGAAGGGGGGGCGTGGATCACATGGATGATGGTGCGGGACGTCTGCCAGGTCGAGTTGAGCAAGCACGGTTCAAAAAAGAAGAAGGGAAAAAAAGACACGTGATCTTGTGAAAGCAGTACGTACCTACCAACAGTTCCATGTGCTCTGGCTTTGGGCACTTCTTACCTAAGCTGGAAGATGGAAGCAATCAAGCACGAGACCTGAACCTTTCGTGACTTCCAACATAAGATCGGGCGGATCGGAACAATGATTTCCTCCGCTGTTTTCTCTGCCCTCTTGCCGGGCCTCACTCTGCAATGTAAGAGCTCCCTACCTGCCCTCTGAATGTAGATAGTATATCAATTCTCCTGCTCCTGCTATGTCAAGGCTACATACTCCCTACTCAACGCTATGTACAGTTAATGATATCCGTACAAGCCTCTTCTTCTAAGAAACCAAGTCATCTCACTTGCTGGGAAGACCACAGCTGACACACGGCCTCGTTGAAATGGGACACCGGGGGGAGGGGCGGTGGAGTCGTGACCAGGGGAGAGCTCACACCACCGGCAGTGTATCGTCATCCTCCATCTTGAGAGTCTGCCTACTTTCCGAAACCGATGGCTACAACGACAAATTTGACTACAGCCTATCACATTGTCGTATCAGTTAAAGAACAAGGTGCCGAATTGACCGAACGGCTGGGAGTAGATCAAAGATTGGTCGCCGGGCATCATGCAACGTCTAACCTACACAATTGGACATCCCTCTGTCAACTAAGACTTCATCTCTTAGACAGCAAGCAAGCCAAATCTTGTTCACTCACTTGTCACCTGTGTGGATGAAGCTGGGCAACTCTATTCTAACAGAACCTAGGCACATACCCAACGTAAGCTAAACCGTCTCATCGTATCTTGAGATGGTGTGGTGCAAGTGCCCACCCGACATCCGAGAGCCCTCTCTCTTTCTCGCTTCACCAACTGCTCTGGATTTAGCTCCAAGAAACACCCAGCATGTTCCTCGACAAAGCTAACCTTATTGGTTTAGCAAGGCGAGCCGATTTCAGTCGTGAAGATGCAGGGTTAGCTGGAGGGACGCCGCGGCATAACTTCCAACATGTCCTGATCTGCCTCAGCGCCATCGGCGGGGGTGTAATGCCATGGCGCTTGTATTTATTTGTATTCGTATGCGCTTTCTACGTTCAGTGGTGCAATATATCAGCCGGGGCACATTGACTGTGCGCAATGGACTTTCCATTCTCTACCATATTGCTAGATACATAACATGATGCCCTCAAAGTCAATGGCTACCAAGAGTCTGAAACTAGACACGGGAACGTGCACTGCTCTTCATGGTAGGCCGTTGGCAGGCGGTGTACAGACATATATAACCACGCAAGTGTGTGGATTGGCTGAGTGATGCACGATCTCTAAATTCGTGCTCAGAGGTAAGCCATATCTGTATCTAGTCACTTTCATACCACCCATGCCTGTCTCTGTACCTGGCCAGAGTTCGGTCCGGTTGGGTCTGTAGCAGGCTGTTCCATCCAGAAGTCAATTCGAATGGTGGCCGCGGACGAGGCCATGCGTCCAAACACGCACGTTGGTTTGCAGCACGACAGGTTACCGCGAGTCTGGGCGGAAATTTACTTGCGTGTCAAAAAAATACCAAGACTCATCCAATTGCATCGGTCAAAGCTACATGGTCATTTGGCAGAAAACGTCAGCATACTACGTACCTCAAATAGCCGGGAGCAGGAAAAGTCTCCAGGTATGATCCACGGCATTTGCGACTATCACATTCACAAGCCAGCGTCGTTGAGAAATCGTTGCCAAGACTTTACAGCAAGCTCTTCTGCCGCCTGCTGATGGTCGCAAGACCCCGGGCACAGGGCGATCAGGACAATGCTGTGATTATCTTGGAATTGAGCAGGGGAACTCTGTCGCATCAGTGACTGGGAAGGGGATCGTGGAGAACGGCAATATCCGTTTGATTCCATCGAGACATGTTCCCGGCGTTGCTACGACTGCTAGGGATGCCAGCTTAAGCTAACGTCGGCGGCATGGCAAGTGAGGGTGCCATATAGGCGACTGTGCGCCCTGGCTACTGCAGCATTCCGGCACCTAGTGTGTAGAGAATGTGTGTACCTTACTGGATTGCGCCCGCGTGGCTTTTAGGAAGGGAAGGTCGAAGCCAACGTGCCAAGAAAACCGAAGTGCGTGTGGCAGTACTCCGTAATGGTGGAAGCGTGTGCCCGTGCTTTGTGTGCATGATGGTGGGAGTGCGCGTACGGGCTGCCGCACAGCGAGATGATCAAGCCAGATCTGATTTCCCTTCGATATGCACGGGCGTGGTGTATGCGTACCGTATTGCCTGTTCCAGGTACGAATACCCGTGCCGTAGAGGGATGCCAGTGTAAGTATGGATATGGATGGCTGTCGAGAACATGGATGGATCGAGGCGGAAACGAACTCCAACAATCTCCCATCTAGCTTGCCGCAAAGGTAGGGGTGTGGTTGAGCGACGGCTATGCAGTATCCATGCCAAGGTACCCCCTACCCCAATCAATCTTTGTGCGCAGATTTGCGGCATCCCAAGGCGGCGCATTTCAAGGTTCACCCATACATCTGGGCAGTTCCATTTAGGCAACGGCAGGCTCTTCATCCAGAGCCCTGGAGCAGATTACATTGGGCATCGAGGTATTCGCTCAATTGGTCTTATTGGACACAGGAGCTGCGTCCGATGATGGATGTGTGATGATGGTGATGGTGGTGGTGCACGGCTGAGAACAACGGGCGCGCGGTGCCTGGCGTTGAAGGCAAATGGCTCATGCTATGAACGCCTACCTAGTGACCCGACTACGGATACTAGAGGTAGAGGGCCGTGCTAGTGAATCGGCGTTTGTCGGCAGGAAACCGGCGATGGACTTTATCTTCAGATGCCGCCGCCTAAGAGGGTTGAGACTTCGGGATGCAGGGCATGTTTGGCACATTGATGCCTTGGTGCCTTGGTGCCTTGATTTATGCCCTCAGTCACCTGCAGGCTGCAAATGATGCCTGAGATATTTGCAGCCTGGCCGCGGGGATATCGATCCTCAGGCAGCCGAGATGCGGCGCGCATAGTGCCCAAATTGAGGTAAACTGATACCCGTCCATAAGTACGGAATACTCCATAGTCCATACTAAATAACCGAAACTTGAGGGAATAAATCATAGACGGCAAGCGATTATGGACTGACTACCTACCTTATTGTCAAGGGACGTGGGTACTCACGTACCTAGCCAAATGAATGCGGATATCCCATCTCGCAAAGGTGCAAAGTACGTACATGCCTCGTCTGGTTTGAGGCACGCTACAGCAGACCTAGGTAGTTATACTAGAACCTTGGAGAAGCTCGGGGCATCAGCATTGCATCTTGGTCCGCATCGCAGCAAATCCAACATCACTTGCAGTTGCGTTGCAATCCTGCAGTATTCACCAGGTTGACTGATTCGATCTCTCTCAACGCCCACAGATAGCTGTGTCTGTTATTGACAGTTGAGCGTTTTGCTTGGGCCCAACGTGTGCTTGGATCTGAAACATGACACCAATAGCAAACCACCCTTCCCCTCTTTTCTTTGCGTCTTGGGCTTCATCTCACAGCAGTTATCCTGGACAGCTTGCCTGCCTCGACCACCAATCTCGCAGCTCGGCTGTGCGGGGCCCGGAGCCGGCCCCGACGACACATCCTCCATTTGTTTCTGCGGCCGGACGGGGGACACTGGGGTTGCAATTGGAAGGGTGTCCCTTACCACGCCGCTACGGAGACCTGCCAGCAGCACCCATTCATCTCGCAACCCACCCACCCAACCTTGCATTTTCGATCACCTCTCGCATCTCATCTCATCCTACGTCAGAACCGGCCAGACGTACGGACACTGCTCGTGCTGTCTGAAAACTCTCCATTGAGGCACGATGAACGCTCCCGCATTGGCAGCCCGAAATCGACGAGTTTCTCCCCGTTGCATCTTGGACCTAGGCACCCCATCTGCTCAAGCTGGTGCTGGAGCTGGAGCCGGAGCCGGAGCCGGAGCTCAGACAACAGGAGTTCCAACCTTGTACCGGCAACTGGACTCTGCATTCTTCAACGGGATACCCGTATCATTCTGCCATGTTCCCAGGATGTGTACTCCTCGATCGATCTGTCCCAACTCACAACCTGACCCCACGTCAAAAGGGGCAAATTAAGAAGGCATTGTAAGTATCCGTACCTTGCGAGGGCGGGCAAGACTCGAGAGCGGGAGCGGGAGTATAGAAGTGTCTCCTTCGTAGCCCTGCTAATTAGCCTGACCCCCTTCCCCGGGGAACTTGGAAGGGTCATGACCGGGGCTGACCCTCTTATCCCGGTTCATTGTCTATCCCCCCGAAGCCTGACGTTCTGGACATCGCTCCCTGGGCCTGGGTCCTAACTCCCTACGAATACTCCCTCACAGTCGCCAAGGAAGAGCCTGAGACAAGACCTACCAACCTTACCACACCTACCTTGCCTGACCACCTCACCGACGGCCTTCACGTTCACCACTCACACGGACCAATGCAGAAATCAAAGCCCGATGTCCGTGGGCAATAATAGAGACTCGGCCGGCCGGACTTTGATCAAGGGCTCATGATATGCAGAGACTGGACCACCATTGGCCATCGGCCGTCGGCGATATCATCCTGACTTGAACCGACCAATCGTTCATACAAGCGACGAAGAAGCCAAACAAGGCCGCCAATCGCCTCGGTTCCCGACCTACCGGAAGCGTGCCTAGGATGCCGAACCGGCACTCTGTCCTGCAAATTCAATTCTGATGACGGCACCGGCTCTTGAGTCTTGCTGTTGGGGCTAGAGCTCCACGCCTGTCTCAGTGAATGCGCTGGGGTCGCTCTTCATCTTCAGACTCCATTCGGTACCACGATACCTACTCCAATTCAAACCCCATGGCAGGTCCTACGTCGATCGAGAATCTGGAGGCAAATGAGCAGTATCCTCAATTGTGACTACAGTGTGAGTGTACTACCCCAATTTGGCCAATTCAGTCTCACTCCGGGCAGGCCTCACTCGCGCCCGCCGCCAAGTAAACGAGGCTGGGGTTCTTAGCTCAGCCCCGGAAAGACGATGAGGATGAAGTACGGATGTAAACAGCATCCGCTTAGTCAACAGACGAAAAAAAATTCATCCACAACAGACACTGACGATAGCCTACGTCCGCGGCAGAATCCCTACGCCCCACGAGTCTTATTCTTGATCCTTGGACATGTCATTTCCTCTTCGCTCTGCTCTCATTCTTGGCCCTTGGATTACTACATTGGTATCCTTGAGCGGGCGCGACGCATCTCACACTGGAGTCGACTAGTGTCTGGGGGTGTGGTTTGTCTGCCCGCCTTGTGTACGAGTGGCCTGATTCTGTATCGTTATTTAACAAAATCTCGCGTCTAGTGGTGTCATAGCCTGATGAGCCTGGAAAGGGCCCGAGCACGGTTCTGGTTACTCGACCGCTCGCCTTGTTGTCTGACCTTGGTCCGCCTCACGTGGTGAGGGCCTTTTGAACAGATGGGAGTTGGGACACCAAAGCGGATTCTCACGGTACCCAGATCCCAGACATGGATGGCGGACGGGGGGTCGACTACGTACATACAATAGCACTAGGCAGGCAAGACAGCAGGCCTGAGGCGGACGCGGGGCTCCCGCACTCCGCGGGCCTCCGCGAAGCGGTCGCAACGCCAGTGGTTCAGCGATACTGCTTTGTCGTGTCCGAGCAGCCGTTTGTTCGACCCTAGACTCGGTCACCTAACCGCCCTAGCTAAGTGGACGCTGATGCTCCAGCTCAACCGTCTCATTCCCATATCGACATCGACAGGCCATGACGCCCTTCTTGTCATGGTCTTTTCACCCTTACTTTGATCCCCTCCTTCCTAGAAGAGACCAGGGGGGTTTTCTCGCAGACGAGGGAGCCAAGATGGGTTGAGGTCGAGGACCGGGGGTCAAGGCAAAATGGGGCCAAAGGCTGTCAACACGAGAGAGTCGCGAGAGTCGGGAGAGTCGAGACGACATAGGCAGATGGGTGAGATGGGCCAGAGAAGGCGGAGAGAGAGAAAGCCAGAGAATGAACGGGATGGCCTTTCAGCTTTCCCTGTTACACTAGGGATGCCATCGAATCGAGCGCATGGCCATACCCTTTCAGAGTCCGATACAACCACAAGTGATCAACAAGAGACGGACGGAAAAAGCACGAGAGCGAAGATACCCCATGCTCCCCTCTCGTCCCATCCTGCTGGGCCACCCATGCCCACTTCACCGGCCTCACATTCGTCTTGGCCATCTCTCATGCGCCCGCCCGCTCGCTGAGCTCCCCGCTCCCCATTAGCAAGCTCCCCGCCGACATATGCCTTGTAGCCTTGTCGAGTGCCTCACGTCCCCGACCCCGCCCATGGCGCCTTGTCGCTCTGTGTCGCACTTGTTCCCCGAGAACGCTTGGCCTGGTCCTGTCGCGGTGATGGACAATGGCGACGTTTCCGATGATCCCCGCCAGGTAGGCAGTGCTCCCGGCCAACCTGATCACGACTCGCGGAGGCACGTCCGTCACACCCAAGAACTCCGTCATCTACGGACACTTTGCATACAATACTATCCGTACGGAGTAGTGTGCGGATACCATGACTCCATCTCAACTTCTCAAGTCCTTAACGCCTATCTTTGGCCTCCTTCACTTGGCTGCCCTGGTATCCCGGTACGCTAAGGTAGGTAGTGCAGCAGCTACAGTTCTTTGCTAGTTATGTCCAGATTGAGCTAGACTGAAGTCGACCAAACTATCTCCGACCCGGAGCTTGGAGATGTTGTACTCATTTATGGCACAGGTCCAAGCCTTGAAAGACATGGTGTACACGTCCAAAGTCACGCATCTGTTGCCATTGGTCCAGGAGATGTCGAAAACCTGAGCTAAAACAAAACCAAACAAGAATGGAATGACGGCCAGAACCGAACCGGCCGAAATGCCAGTGCGGCTGCAGACCTTTGGCCTGCATGGGAGATGTTTGACGTGTCGTGGTTTCGCGGTTCACTGTAGACTAACACGACAATGGCGTGGGCACAGCGAATTTCTCCATCTAGACCCGATGCATTGTTGTCATGTTAAGCCTTCCAGTGTCGCACCTAGCCTGCTTCACGCAAGGAGTCTCGACTGCTGTGCCACGTTAGACTGCAGCTCGAGCACGGCACAGATAATACCTACCCGCAGCTGGGAGAAAGATGGGGGTTCTGGACTGTGTGGTAGAGAAAGATGGTTTCAGCCAAATCCGGCGCGTAGCCTTGACCCCATTGGACTCCTGTCCAGTGGTGGTTCCAAGATACAGTCAGTGTATTACCATCTTGCTGGTCTTGTCTTGCCCGACTTTAGCTGTCCCAAAGAGGGGGACAAGGCACTATCACCGTGAACGAGTAAGGAGTACTGTGATACATACAGTTACACACACAGCGTTTCCACATCCTGGAGGCTGGAGAGAACAGCAGAGTGTCCGAATGTCTGGCTCAGCTTACCGGTAGCTTCTTGCCCCTTGTCTTACCCACAATGGCCCGGCATCTCACCAAGCTGTCTGACCAGGATCCCGTATGAGCCAATGACGGCCCCTCTTAACTCTCCGTACAACAGATGAGAGTATGTCATCGGCCTGTCTTTCTCTATTGTCTGAACAGAGGCTCTGTTTGGACCCCGACCACGGTGTAAGCGTGTCCCGAGGGGCTGTCACGGTCCACCTTACTCCGTAGACCGTCCGGGCCACCAGGGGAGGATGCGAACGTGTGACCGTTACGTTCGCCGTGCGGCACTACTTGCTTATGAGAATCGCGGGACGGCTTCGACCATTTCCATGTCAGCGGTGATGAGCCTCGCTTCACGACACCTCACAACGCGTAGATGTTTCTCATGTTTCCTCCTCTTCTGCACACAGCTCACCTCACCGATATTTCCACAGCCTCACAGGCGGTCTGTCGGCCTGTCTGCCCTTCTCCGCTTGACTTATTTTCTGCCCTTTCCTCTTTTCACCCCAGTCACGGTGCTATCCAGATTCCCTGCTTGTCACGACCCATCTCGGTTTCTCTTTCACGTTCCCTGTCTCCAATTTGCATCGTGGCCCCTCACCTCTCCCTCTTTTTGCTATATCAGTCAGTCCCGACTCTAGAGGGTATCTGAGCTCAACAGAGGCCAAGACAAGGTATGTCAGATCAGCCAGGGGGGGCACTGAGTGACCAGGGGTGAAGCTCTTGGTACATATTCAGATATGAGGGAATCGACCGTCCCAGAGATGGGGATACCCCCGTCTCTCATCATATATAGCCGTAGTCAAGTGACCTGGGTCCCCGCAGACAGCCTGGTCTGCCATTCGCACCACTGCCATGTTGATCCCTTGATCCCAGCTCCCGCCCGCAACATCGCCAGCAGCCAGGCGAGCAAGCAACAGCCGCCGTGACCGCGGCCGCGGTCGCCGCGCCTTGTAGCATCCTTGGTCTGGGCCCTACACATGGCCTTCACCGCACACTGACGGCGGCGGGCGGCAGCAACGGGTGCGGAAAAGATCCAAGCCATCTTAAACTTGCCGCCGTGCCGCGATTATCTTGGCGTTGGACATGGGGAGGGGTCTTGTCAAATTTGTCACGCTCAGAAACTAAGGGACCGTCACTAATAACACCATGGAATCGTCGAACACGTCCGTCCAGGTACAGACAGCCAGATGAGAGGAGCAGCCTAGACTAGCGTGAAGGAGCAACAAGGTGTTGAACCCTCGTCGCACATCGTCAGCAGCCTGGCAACGTCTTCTTGTCTGGCCGTGGCCATTAAGTCTCGACTCTGGCATCCATCACCAAGCTTGGCATCAAACAGCTCGTCGTGGACTTGGCTGGTCATGAACACATCCTCTCCCCCTTCCTCTCCCCCTTCCCCTTTCCCTCCCTCCTCTAGCATTGACCCTTCGTCATCGTCAGACCCCGAGCCGCTCCTTTGGTATTGTGACAGAATCAGGTCGAGTGTCTCGCTTGCCGGTCTTCCCACGTCGCCTGCCCATCTCTCCCTCCGCCTCCACCTTCCGGACGGACTATTACATCTACCCGCCGGGCTTCCGGAAGGCCGGTGCCGGCACAGCCGCCGGCGCCGAATGACCACCACCTCCAGTCACTACCCCTCCCCGGCCCTTGGTATCCTCCCAAGCCATTTTCCCCTCACTTCCCGAATCATGATCTATCAATTCTTTTTCTTGGCTCGCCATCAAGGTAATCCTACGTGGTGCCGTGTGATGCGAGATGTAGCCCCTCGGGCGTGGCGGAGCAAGAGTAGACAAGTCGGGTATGGGTATGGATACTCGCGATTGCGAGGCGCATGATGATGATGAGCAAGTTTCTGCCAAGATCCAAGCCTCTCTCTGCCAACTTGCCAACTTGCCAAGTCCTCTTTTCTCATCACCCAAAATCCCAAGCCCTCTCTCCAGTGTATTCGATCATTTCGTTTGCCGCATATGCGTCCGCGTGCCACGAAAGGAAAAAAGTCATTGTGCCAAGATATATCTTGGCGCGCCTCTTATTTGAGAAGCGTCCCCCAGAAGACGCTAGACCTGTGGAAATGATACGATAATGGTTATGCGGCTACTAGCCAGGAGCGCGAGCAAGCCACTGCTTCGTCTGTTCGTCGTCATCGGGATGGCTAAGGTCCACGGTCCAATGGACTTTCTCTATGCTTGTCTATCCGTCGCCACCCTAACTCCCCGCCATGATCTATATCGCCTAGTCTGCGGCAGTGTTGCATGAGCTTCGGGACCCCTCCCGCCAGTCTGACGTCGCGGTAGGTACATGAACCTACGCCACACCAAAGGTGGTGGTGTCTTTCCACTAAAAGCCAAGACAAGCGCGATATCGCCTCGCCAAGTTGTGTACCTACGCATATGTGTGTCCATAGTTCCGACTCCCTCTTGGCACTCGAGGAGGTTGAGAAGTTGGGGCTTGGCTTTTTGGCGCCTCGCCTTGCCCACATTCTCTCTTAGCATAACCGGGGCTAAACCGCAACAAGATCTAGCAGAGGAACGCGAGCAAAAAGCGCGTCTCATGGAAAAGACAGGGAAGTATTTGGCGAAGTTGGTCAATCTTGGGTACTTGGCCCCTGGCAATGACGGGCCAAGGGTTTGCAACAAGCGCACACTCGACTCCCAGCTAGCAAGATTAGGCGATGCGGGCAGCGGATGCACCTCGATCGACTTCGCCATCTGCATACCTGTTGATCACTCATCAACATGCCTAGCTGACCGTCTACGTAGTAGAAAACACAGGAAAAGGATTATGACGGACAAAGATTAACTCCCACAATTCCGACCTCGCTCACAACGACCGGACCCCCACCGGCACCCCCCTTGCCCTGGTCCAGACTCCAACCATTCCCCTGGGCCCGAAGCCGCCGCGGCTTATGTACACCAAGAGCAGCGGCCAGGCTGGTAAGAGCCAATGTCAATCCCGGTGCAGCTCTCTGGGCCCCTAGATGATTCGGAAGTGGCGCGCTATTTGGCTGCGTGGAAACGGGAGGACTGGAAGCTTAACAGTATGGCGGCGAAGCAGCTGCCGAGACAGGAGTCAAGGAGGTCCATCACTCATACTCAAAAGTGACGAAAAGTACTCCGTACCTTTTCTGTTCGTAGGAAAGGAATACGGATACTCAGTACTGCATCATTCTACGTATGTCTCCGCCATGCCGCCCTGGTCCCTGTACGCCCGTTGAGTGAGATGTTTCCCCATGGTCTTCGCCGGGGCCGCTGTAGCACAGAAATTGCCGTGTAGTAGTTGGCGGGGTGCAGGTAATTAGATCAACGACAAAAGTGCCCGTCTCCGCCTCTTTGTCTGGTGCCAGGATCGAGGCCTGCGGCCTGCCTTGCGGGCTTGCCCTGGTTCCTCTCCAGTCTCCAGAGCCCAAGGGATCCGTATTCCGTAGATCAGATCAGAGAAATTCCCATGCTCTTCCCACCCGCGGCAAAATAGACTAAATGTCTATTTTCTGCTCCTATTCCAATTTGCGGCTTGCCTGCAACTTGCTTGGCTTCTCTCCCTCCCCCCTTTATGGTATAGCGCCTTTCGTTTTTCTTCACAGCAGAGTTGAAACGTTTGGTCCCCGGTGCCCTAGACCCTGTCCGATGAATTGGTTTTGATCCCATCTCTGCCATCATCGCCTCCTCTTAGTCCATCTCTTGACTCTCGAGTCTTGACACTGGTATGTACCTCTCTTGCTAGTAAGAGTCAGACTGTTTGTCTCCATACTTTGGTTCCCCTTAGCTCAATCTCGTCGGTTCACGTAATATCTGTCCGGGCAGACAAGCAAAGGTTCCCCCCCCCTCCCCCCAAGAAAGAAACTCGGCCCATCCGGTATGAGTGGGTTAGGTAGAGGCACCATGTCACATTGCTCAACTTTCAGGAAGCCCTTGGCCGGCTAGCGAGCAGTCGGGTAGCGTGAGGTGGTTACAGTGATGCGACTCTATCACGTACGTTGTCCCACTGCAACTAGATGACACTTCTTAGCATACATAACCGCGCGCCGGATAATAGCATTGCTAGCCAAGGGAACCAAAAGGGACGACACCCGTAACTCTAGAAGTTCAGACACACTAAATGGCAAAGACCAACAGCAAGGGGGTAGTGGACGGTGCCGGTGCATGCGGCCGTGACAAGTCCGCATCCCGGCGCCGGACCCCCTTCTCTGCCCTCTCTTCTCCTCCATCTCGGCCGTTCATCTGCTTGCAGTTGCACATCCCTCCTCTTCCTGGTGACTGTACGGAGTACTGTGGCATGGTAGAAGGCTGGGATTCCGGGAGGCAACTCAACCCAACTCTGCCCACCATCTCTTTCTTCAGCATCTATACTTCGTACCCAACCGAGTTATCCCATCTTTGAACCAATCAAGCCCATGTCGTGGTTCCGGCAGAAGAGTTGATCGCTGCTCCACCATCTCCCCGAGCAGAAATATCCGCCAAAACGTTGGACGGAGACTCCATACCATAGCCCCAAGCTAAGGAAAGGAAACAAGTCCAAAGGCGGCAACGATCTGGCGCTTCGCACGCAGAGCGATGTCAGCGACACATGTGGCTCACGAGGCTTGTGGATGACATGATCAAAAGAGTGGGAGGTAATAACTCCGTAGGCTGGATGTGGAACAAAAAGAAAAAGATGGAAGAAGAGAAATTAGGCGGGCCATGTTGTGTCAGTGATGTGGCCCTGTCACTGCCAATAAGGACCCTCCATGCATATTGACCCTTTCCTCTTCTCTCCCTTCCCTTTCTAGGCTTTACTACGTAGGGATGGCAGAAGAGAGGAATCAAGAAGAAGCATGTGAGCTAGTGAATACCTAGGTGGACTGCCTGACGAGGGCGTAGGTGTATGGTGAGCGGGGGAGTAGATGGAGAGAAGATGGAGTCAACCTCCACATTGACAGCCAGCCAGTGACAAGAGAGAAAGAGAGAGATGCCCTACACAGAAACGCTTCCATATGATGCACAGAGACTGATAATGAATATTGACTGCCTGCGTACTTTGTACTCCGAATATACTCTATGTATGGTGTATCTATACCGGGTAGGTACACTAGCTGACTAGGTAGGTAGCTGGTAGGTACTCGTAACGAGAGAGAAAGAGAGAGAGAGAGAGAAAGAGAGCGAGGGAGATACACCAGAGAGACAGAGAGAAGGGGGTGGGAGTGTGTCCGATGAAGGCAAAGATGTACACTCTGCCCATACGACACCCACGCATGTTCAAGGTCCCGCCCACGCACCACTTTGCTCCCCACGCAGCACGCCAACCCCCATCCATTCACACCACAATCCGAAAAAGAAAAGGGAAACCAGTGTTTGGCACCAGACGAGCTGCGATCTCACAATCTGGAGTTCGCACTAGCGGCCCAACTTGACAAGGACCCCGACTGTGCCAAGCTTCCAAAGCGGGCTTGTACGTTGTAGTATATCCGCACTACACCGCATTCAAACGGTCCCTCTGACCTTTTCACCTTGGATTCTGGAGTCTTGGGTCCTGAATCGGGGACTTGAGGACCATGGGACTTGGACTCGTTTGCTATGTATGTCTCATCCACATTCACTTGGAGTGAATGGATAATGGTGAGACCTCACCGTGCCTGTGTGCCTGTGCCTGTATGCATGTATGTATGCCTGTGTACCGACCGGCATTGCAATACCGCGCGCGTGCCACGCTTGAATTAGAGTCTTGGCAGCAAATTTTGTTCAACTTCAACACCAACTTCGCTTTCATCTTTGCCTTCATCTCGACGTGCCAAGCCAGCAAAGCAGACCATCACGGCACGCCAAACTCGTTGCCAAGACGTCGGTTCTCCCAGTGCTTTCCTCCTGCTTGACACAATTTCGAGGGGGTCGGGGTACAGATTTTCCAGATGACACGAAACGTAGACAAGACAAAAATAAATAAATAAGAAAAAAAAACCAGAATCACCAATCATCATGACTGGCTAGCATTTTGGATAACTCGCCGTGCTATCTACGGATAATGATAATAGCCGCATAGCCATACTCCGTAGACTAGTACCCATCCATATGCCTCGATGCGGCTACTGGTATGGACGGTAAATCCAACTCCATGCCCTCATTCGCCGCCCACTTCACGCATCACGAGCCATCAAACACCGCCGGCCTTTTGGGTGCCACTTTCTCTTTCGCTTTCTTCACCATCATCATATCTCTTTTTCTCCCTCTAGCCCCGTTCTATTTACCAGTGCCCATCGAAGCCAAGCATCACCCAGTCGCCGACAAACGTTACCTCCGCTACAACCAGTATCTCGTACGTGATTGTTCGTGCGGATACACATAGTTTGCGACACACCTCACCGTTGCGTTCGTTCGATAGATTCACCCCTGATCAACCGGCCACTTTCCCATCGATCCCGCCCCTTACACACATCGACTGCTTATTGTTTCCATAGACCTGACCCCTGACTGACAACAAGCCCCTCCCATATCCTCTGGGGGCCCTCTGGACATCTCCATCATCGATTTGTATTTAATTATATTGCTGAACTGCAACATCGACAAGGTCTGCCTATCCATACCCAGCCCACCGGGTTTGTCCGGCATGTGGGCCAACCTGTCCTTCGGTATCGTGGAATACTCCAATGTGCGTCTAGCAGTCCGTCAACTGCGCATCGTGCAGCAGTCTCTACGCCGCATTCGGATTCCATACCCACATGATGAAATGGACACTAACGTAAGTATCCGTAGCGTCTCGTCCTTCTCGCTCACTATCTGCAACCCGACAACGGCCGCCACTAGGCGCCGTGGGGAAGGAAAACTGCGAAGGCATTCCCACAACTTCCTGACCATAAACCCCTTGCCCATCCAATTGCAGGATTCTTTGGGAGCGCAAGGGGTCGGAAAAAGGTACCATACCCATCCATTCGCTACCTCAGAGTAGACTAGTCCTTCATATGTACACTGTTACGGAACGCTAGACAGAACAAGTTGGCTAGCAAGCTAGGTACGGCAGGATTGGTACCGCCATCGGAGGGCTAATTAGCCCGGCCGACCCGGGGCTTGCTCCAGGTTGAGACGACGCCATGCCATCCGTGAAGATCCACGTCCGTGCTTTCCAGTCTGCACACGCTTAGCTCCATGCTGTCTCTCTCTTTCTCTCTCTCTTTCTCTTTCTCTCTCCCACTCCCTCGCTCTCCATGCTGCATGCTTACTGGTGCTGCTGCTGCTGCTGCTGGAGGACTTGCTAGCTGCCACTGGTCATCCTTCAAAATGGTGTCTCAGCTGAATCACACCCCCACCCCCTGCTTGCTCTCTTCTCAGTCGGCCTTCATAAAAAACCATGGCCGGCTGGCTGCCGATTCATCTGGCGTGTAGCGCCTCGCCGGCACCCTCATTGGAATGGGCATCGTCGCTCCAAACACTCCATCGAGGCCCACCGATCCGTCCTGATCGAGCTGCTGATGCCGCCGCTTCCCCATGCTCTCTGCCGATTCCGCCGTCGTTCCCTCCTTGCCCTTCAATGTCTCCTCGCTCTCGGCATGTCCCTCCAGCGTCCCAGTCTGCGCCTTTGCCTGCGGACGCGACTGTGCCTGTGCGTCTTGGTCCCCAGTACTTGCCGAGCTGTCCTTAACCGCGACTAACACGCCGCACTCCCAGTTGCGACAGGTGAGCTTGGCCGTTCCCGACTCCCGGTCCTTCACTAATCGGCCCCTAAAAGTTCAATCTAGGTCAGCCTTATGATCGACCCACGTCGTTTCTTCACGCTGCCCTCAGACAGTAGGCTTTGCCCCTTCTGGTGTGTGTCCCTCACTGAGACGAGACAGTGAACTACACTAGACTGCCCCTTCACTCTTCGTCACACAGCCCTTACCACTAAGGGTAGCCTGCAGGCCAATCGCGAGGGTTCCTGTTTGACTTACCATGCGCTCTCCGACAAGTTTGCACTCCCCACGTATGCCCAGACTGCGCCGTCGTGCGCCCGCTCACGGACGAATATGGCTTTGCTATGTAGCAACAGGCCACCTCTGGCGCTTTGGCAATCTCGCATCAATTCTCGCGGAAACATTGAAGAATTCCACCATTTCTCTTGCATGCAAATGGTGCCGGCAGACTAGATCACGTAAAATGAGCATACGGGGAAAATACATGGGCACTTGGGCAGCAGGATCGACCGGTAACGCGGCGATCCCGGCCGGCACACAACTTACAGATCTACCGCCCCGGCTACTAGAAACGGTCTTTTCGGTAGGGAAATAGATGCGGAAATGATGCTGCAATTGGAGCGGCTCCTTGTCAATGTCGACCGGTCTGGAACCACCCAAGCCTGTTTTTGCAGCCTTGCTCTTGGTCGTTTTGGACTGCCTAGCTTCGTATTCTTTCATGCCTGAGTCGCCTGCAAGGAGTGCCAGCAACGGAGCGTTAGTATGCTGATCTTTTCACCCTGTCAAACCTCAGCAGGCTTGATTGCAACCACACGCACCTTGACAGGCATAGTATATCGTCGTTAAGAACCCATGGTTTAGCGATCCCAGTGAAGATGCCTAGGATGACAAATTTGTTAGCAACACCCCTGGTCACCTCTCGCCAAGAGCTGGGCAACTTGCTCAGCCAAAAGACCGCGCAGACCACCTACGTACCACATAGTCAATGTCAACGGCATTCTCGGTCGCCAAACCCAAGCTTCGGATAATGCTCCCTAAGCCGCAGTAGCCTAATCGAAAGTCTAAGTCAGCACAATTTTGACTTGCCACGAACATGAAGTCATCGCGTCCCGAGCGGAACGGGTAGACTGGCCTGTGTGTTGCCAAGCTTCCTTCGTATGGCTGCCAGAGCTATGGGTCGATGTCAGCCTTCAGTCAGGATATCATCTTATATCGGGCTGCCCTGTTGGTTATTGCTACTGACATGGAATGGATGAAACCATAACGGCTCGTCTCGGAGAAGTCGTAGTTGTCCAGACTCTTCACCAATTTGTCATCGAGGCCAAGCGCTCTCAGGAAGCGTCGGAGCTCGGTGCCGAATGATGTCTCGATAGGTGGCCCATTGAGCCGGGGCAAGTCGATCAGAAAGATCATCTAGACGGAGTCAGCCACCATCAACAATACGTCAAGTTGGGAGCTCAAACGTTTTCCAGCTGGCCCGTCTCTCCCCAGTCGTAAGGAACCAGATTGCCGGAAGGAATCACAATACGGAGGTAGCTGCGAGTCTGTGTTAGATGGCCATTGGTAGCTTAAACCATCGAGATTCAACTTACCCTTCATACTTCAAGATCTGCAACTTGGAATGCATATACCCGCCATGCATCGGTGGAAAGCAGAATTTGATGAGACTACCGGCCGGAATGTTTGAACGGATGTTGGCTTTCTAGAATATGAATCGCAAGCTTAGCACTCGACCCAGAAATGTAAGATAGCATTCCAACATACCTCGGCATCGTTGTTTGCGTAGGCGACTAGAAGCATCTTGGTGTTTCGGGCATTGACCTTCGAGAGAAGCCATTCCTCGTCCCATTGGAAAGATGAGAGCACGGCCAGCTGTAGCTTGTCCTTTTGAAGGACTTCCTCAATCTTGATATCTTCCCCGTTTCTGGGGAAGCCGTAGGCCCAAGTGCGCTTGAATGCCCCTTTCGGAAATGGTAATTCCAAAGTATTTGCGGCTGGTGTTGCAGATATTGCTGGTGTTGCTGCCTTGGACTTTGCGGTACCGATAACCTCGGGGGTCTCATAGGCTCCAGGGCGTTGCAACTTCAATCTCTGTGAGGATTGAGTATCGATACCAGCCTCTGCAGCTGAACGTTTCTTCAGTCTTGCTATACGTTCCTCTTCCATCTTCTTGCGGTCGAGGGCCAACAGCCCCAACGGGCCTATGTTAGTGGCTGGCGATGTCGGAAACTTCGTTGTAGATAACGCAACCTTGGTTTTGTCGTCGTTGCCGCTGTCCCCTTGCTGTAAAGAGAGTGCAATGGCTAATGCGAGATCTGGATCGTCATCTGCGCTTGGCGACTGGGGTCGCGCCCGATTATCGTGCGAACTCATAATTGCTCGCGAGGACGTCTTGCTGCCTTTGGCTGCAGTTGCTGGCTTGAAGGGACAGCTGCAATTCCCAGCGAGCTTATTCGATCTTCCTGATTTGAAATTTGCAAAGAATTGAGTGTAGTGAAGCGTCGGCAACAGGGCCACCTCGTGGTGATGATGGTGAACATCTGACGACGTCAATTC
Organism: Colletotrichum simmondsii; assembly: GCA_001563135.1. Lineage (NCBI taxonomy): Eukaryota > Fungi > Ascomycota > Sordariomycetes > Glomerellales > Glomerellaceae > Colletotrichum > Colletotrichum simmondsii. The sequence goes on along the minus strand of JFBX01000548.1, from coordinate 89,076 downwards.
CACGGCCGACGTGTAACCAAGACCCATCTTTCCGTTCGTCATCTCGCGAAGTCACGTGCTCTCGTGTCTGATCAATCCTTTTGATGCATGTACCTTTTTCTACATATCCACGCTTGAACGGCACTTATGCTATCAGCTTTACAGCGATATCGAGATCGGGTCGGTTTGTTACATCCAGTGCCAGAGGTGTGTTGACAAGTTGATTCCAAAGTCAACGGCAAAGGTCGATATATTGATTGACGATGCTATCTGTGTCAAGTATCTCCTTTTAAGGGGCTAGTGCTATCAACCATGAAGGCATGATATCCGATGTAGGCATCAGACTCGCGTTAGACAACGCATCACACTTCAACCCTGGTGTTTTCTAGCTACTTTCAAAATTCCACGTAAACGTTCGAAGATTCTATTAAAGTCCAGAACATTTTCATTTCTTTGTTGCTTGTAGAATCTACCACGTTTTGTCCACTATCTGTGAAAACCCTTCGGTTTTGTCGTGGTGTTGTAGTTCATCGACACCTCAATTATCTGCTACATCCGGGTTGGTAGTAGTCGCAGAGGCGATTGATACGAGTCAAATGGTACCATGTCTAATACACCATGCAACCCTGAACGCCGTAAAAAAGTGACCAGGTAGTTTAATCTACATCTTTCGCTGGCTCTTCTTTCCCAAGTATTGTTACTCTGGAATGAGAACCAAACGACTTTATTGAAGACAACCTTGGGGCAAGCGATGTTTGGAACTCCGTCTGAGTATAAGAAGTTGCTTTGAATACCCCAGACGAAGAGAATCTCACTATTTCACGAGAGATCAAGCTCGATGGTTGTGAAAATGCCCCTGGTCGAGAGTATCGTTCATCGCGGGTTGCTGATACCCACACCCAATGACCAAGGTACAGAATCTTCCAGCATGGGATCAATACTTCTTATGCCCTGATCTCATGGATGTTTGATTCGGTATCTCATCATCTCGAGCATGCTGACGTCTATGATCCCGACAGAAGCCCAGAACAAGCGGATTAAAAATCACTGATGGAGACGTTCGTGGGCCTAGTCTCTCGCAAGCCATACTGACGAAACGGACGAGATAGACGGCACTCCAGCTCCTAGTCAGACTATATCTTATGGCTCTCACATTCAGGTGTAAGCTTCTCTCGCTACTTCACTTCTGCCAGCATCGTGCCAGGCTAGACAGAGCCATCATGCCGGTCCTTATAGAATCATTGCGGTTTGATGCTGCAACCAACAGAAACCTCGGAGATCCTTTTCAGGCCTTGAAATACTCTTACTCGGACTCTAGGATACAACACCTACATATTGGAGATGAGGACAAAGTTCTTTTCGCTGTCTCGGCGCCGAATGACTAGACTCGTCTAAACAAGTATGTAATGGCGCCAACTTACGTGTATTCATGAAAACCACGTAGCGGCTGATTCATCCAGCATAATACGAGTGTCTGTATTTGTATTAGAATGACGATGGAATCTTTGGGAATTATTTCTGCAATAGCATCAGTATTTTACAACTAGCGGTCAGGAGACGTCTTTCAGGCTGCCTCCCATGTTGAACCTGAATGCGAATCTAACTAACGGGATTTCAGTAGGAAAATCCCTTTGAACTTCACAGATGGACTGATGCTACTGAAGCGAAGCCCTTTTTGTCGTTGGCTTCTCTAGTGTACTGCCACCGCCGGAAGACGGAAGGACAGGGAGTTATTTCTACACATGTAGTTGACAAATGCTTCCTTCAGGACGGTGAACTGGCACCGTAGGCAATCAAGGCAATCGCCTAGAATACACACCTAACTAGAGTTTGGCACCGTGAGCCGGGTTTTGACAGGAGGGTACCACTGTCCCCTCGATGCGTTATGTCAGGGATGATGTTCCCTTAATGAGAGATCATACAGGTGGTCCATTGAATTGCGGCTCCTGGTTGATGAGTGAGCATAGAGTGACACGGGAATCAGTGAGTTAGCCAGGAAGCCGACTGCTGAGGCGGACGCAGTCTCACCCTCAGGGGCTTCCAAAAGCTTCCTGCTTCTCATCCGAGTTTCTAACTCAAAAGCCTCAAGCTGTGCTACGTCTATATACCGTTATCCGACTTGGTCTAAAGACGACTGCTAATATCCGACATTAACTTACTATCAAAGTTGAAGAAGCAGAGAGATTCGTCACAAGAAAGGGGCCAGTAACGTTGGATATTGGACAGAGAGGTTGGGGATTATTGCATTGCAGGTACTGGTTGGGAAGTCCACAGTGAACTCTTACATAACAGACACTCAAGATTGGCCGTGTATAGATAGGTAGGGAGATGTTCAAGGGCTGCACGGTAGTCTGCTCAAGTAGTATAGCCACGGCACTTCACCAAGGACAGAAACATCGCCAGTACATTGTCTACAGAGAGTTGCCCCTCCAACTATTTTGATGCTGTCCTGTTTGATCGACCGTCCAAGTATGCCAAGAGTGAAAAGGATCCGATCAGAGCTGGACCAACAACGCCGACAAGTATATATCTTACTAGTCTTCCAATTCAAATGGATGAAAACATAATCGGACATGAAAGATGGAAACGGAATATGAATTGGTCCTAACTGAAAAGAAAACATCAACATCGCTTTCGGGTATCAAGTAGAATCTCAGGTAGGCACGTAAAGCAACTGCGAGCTCCTGCCGCTTTCCCGCTTTCCCGCTTTCCCGCAATCCCAAGACACCCAGCAAGACAAAGTAACAAATCATATCAAATAGAAGCAGCGCAGATTCCCATTTCCATGCCGGATGAGTTCCAGTACACCTGCGTCTTCCAAAGAGGAACAGCGGCACAAAGCCAACCAGCCAAGTGACGCCCCAAGTACAAAGTGTAATGAACCTTCTTGTTGTTTGCAACCGACAGCCAATGGCCGCCTAAGAGTACAGAGGACGTTCCCCAGATTGTGTAGATGACATGGGCGACTCGAGTTTCAGAATTCGGCGCAGGTTGTCCTCCATGGCGCGGAGATCGGCAGATTGGTCGCCCTGAGGGGCCGGGTTATTTCCCATGAAGCCGTTATGGACGTACTGAGCCGGTGGAGCCGAAGCTGGTGGCTGGGCAGCCGAAGCCAGACCTTTACCCCCAAAGAGATACTTCTTCAGAGCTTCAGAGCGATCCTCGGCAGACGAGACCTGCGTAGCTCTCGTGCCATTCGGAGACTGGTTGGGAGCGGCACGGGCAGCGCGGATGCGCTCTTGGTACGGAGTGGAGAATGCAGGGCCAAGGGGCTTTCCCGAAAAGCCGTCAAGCTCCTGGGCCGAGATTCCACTAGATGATCTCTGGAGAGGCATACGGTGCCCAGGGTGGGTGTTGTAAGGTTTCGCAACGAATGGGCCATGGTTGGCCTCCCTGGGCGAAGGGGCAGCAGTCAACTCAGAACCGTCTGTTTGAACGGACGAGTTCAACGAGCTCGATCGCCGTGCCTGTTCCTTTTCAGCTCTATCGGCTCTGAAAATGGCGTCGAGAGGCGACTCGCGAACCCTAGGTGCGGTCGCCGGATGCTGAGGTGTCGGGCGTTGTCGTTCGGTTGCCGGTGGGGACGGCTGCTGTTGAGCTTCCGGCCTGGGTCCTGGAGATTCGGGAATGGACTTTGAGTAGAAGCTGGGCATAGGTAAGGCTGATGGAGCAGGCGAAGCATGGAAAGTTGCGCCAGCGAAAGCGGCTGCTGCCGACTTGTTTACCGGGATGCTCTGAGGGGTCGAGCGGCGGTTTTGGCGGGTTACGTCAGGCGAAGCTACGGTATTGGGGTTCCTAGCCCGAGGTTTGTTTCGCGAGCGCTGTTTGGAGCCAGGCTGGTTGCCGTTGCCGGACTGCGGCTCAGGCGAGCCAGAGTATGACTTCTGAGGGGTATGAGGATGACCGGCTTGATCGAAGGCCAAGGTTGAGACATTGGCGACGTCGGTCTCTGATGCGTACATCTTCTGTCCAGCAGCCTTGCCGCCACCGCCACGATTCTGTCGGCGACGAGTGGGCGTTGGCTTTGCTTGGTTTGTTGTTTCTTGCATCCTGAGTTGTAGAAATGGGATAGTAGGTTGTGTCGCAGCGACCGTAGGATAGAAACCGGCGGCAGTCAGGTTCGACAAAGGGGGAGAAGTCCTAGACAATGGTCGCTGGAAGGTAAAGAATGCCTTGATTGAGAAGGTAGGGATATGATGGTGGCGAAAGGCAGGTCTCTGTCGGTCGCGAGGCTTGGATAAGGTACGCTGGCTGTAGCAAGATTAGATATGCTGGGTTTTCCTTCTTCCGATGGTACCGTTTTGTGCTCCGTTCAAGCGCCGGGAGGATGGTCTGTTTGAGGAAGCGGATTGAGAGAAAGTAAAAGCGAAAAGTAGAAGCCAGTGTCTGATGCAGGAAAAGCGCGTGTATATTCTCTGCTCATGTTGCCGTGCAAATGAGTGACGGGCTGAAGAGTCGAGTAAGGTGACGATGGCAAGAATCGGGGGAAGAGCAAAGCCACAGCATGCGGCGAAAGAGGGGAGAGGGGCTTAAGTAACCCCGGTGCTAGGAGACCTTGAGCTGAGTGGAGATGTTGGGAGAGTGCGTGTGTGTGTGCCTTGCCAAACCTGCCTAGATTGGGCGTGTTCGCTGAGGAACCTGCCCGACTTTCCGTCCTCCTGTCTGGGGCCGGGAGGTATCTCACCATACTAGAACGGTGCGTTGGGTACCTAAGGTGCCTGACCTAGTGTACCTACGCATACGCAGCAGGTAGGTAGCGTAGCGCGGGCGGTGGCAGGTATGTCATCCCGTCCCCTCAGTGTCACTGCCAATCCCATCCCATCCCATCCCATCATGGATCCCATCCAAGTACGTTTCCCATTACCCCCCCTTATCTAGTTGCCTCTTACAGGCTACGCGTGGCTCAGTAACCTCCCGTAAGAGAGAGGTGGATCTCCGTGTTGACCCCTTCACGTGCGCTTCCAGCCTTACTCCCGTCTTCAGCTCCGGACGGCTTGCATTACCTCACCATCCTTGCTTCCATCGTCGAAATTGGCAACAGGTTGCTGATACGAGTCACGGCCCTGGACTTTCGGAAGAGCTGCGTCACTCCGATTCCGCAAGAAAGCCCCAAAGTCAAGTAAGAAGCAGGGGAGGGACTCAAGATGTGCTTGATTGGTATCATGGAGCAACTGCAAGCCTCTCAAGTCAGGCCGCTCACGTTGTAAGGTACCTATATCCAATGCCTGAGTGCGATGGCCCAGTCAGAGGCAAATGCTGCAGTTCGTACCTGGTGTGACTGTCACTGAACCCCCGTCGTCTTCCAAATCCGCCTCCCTCACTGCGGTTGTGTTAGATGACCAGAATCGCTGCAGGGCTCTCTAGTAGGGGTACTTAATCTATTCTACCTACATGCTGCCATTGAGAATGCTTCCAAAAGTTGTCTCAATCCCTGAGATTTTGTGCTGACCCATTGCTGGGCCCAGTGCGCACTTTGGGAACGTGAAGACTGTCTTGAGCCGTAGCAAGCTTAGATAATCTGCTCGCTTGTCCACTGTTTGCTATGGGCTTGCCACTCTCAGGCAGTGCGGGCAGGCCTACAGGGCACACTACCTAGGTATGGTTACAGGCACCTAAGCACCGAAGCCCCCGGGCCCTGAGGGGTAGGCAAAGGCAGCTTTCCCGCACTGTACCTAGGAGAGGTAGGTCATTCTACGCCTCATGAACCCCGCCAAGGCAGGCGTGCAATGAGGCGCCTTACGGACCGGGGCCACTCCCGCTGGCAGCCTTTCCTGCCCGCCATTCGCATACATCACCAACCTAACCACAGAAATCCGGCCTGCAAACGAGACACGACAAAGGCTGCAATAACCCGTCAAAGCTTCTTCCTCTTCTCTTACAAACTTGAGGAGTTGGTTTGAGTCATCTTTGTAACAAAACCACTCACAACCCGGAAGGCTCGACATAGCCTAGCCTGCCCTCTCGCAACCCTTTTGACCTCATTGATCGGACTTAGCTGACCACCTACAACGACACAGAAAAGGTACGCTTCTCACGCCTTCTCCGCAAGCCTTCCATACTACCGAACCGCTGCTTCTTCTTCGACATTCAATATAACATCCTGACCTTGACCGGTATCGCTCAGTCGCGCAGAATTCAAACTTACCGCCTCAACCGTAGCCGGAATCGTAGCTCGATTCCATATTCCACAATGGCCGATGTCGATATGACGGATGCGCCCGGCACTGCCGTCGGCAAGAAGACCGCCGACGGCGAGAGCAAGGCGGTGGACGCGAAGAAGCGCTTCGAAGTCAAGAAGGTGCGTAGATGGAGGAATTGGATACCTTGACCCAAGCTTACAAGTGCCTCTAGTGGAATGCCGTTGCCTTGTGGGCATGGGACATTGTCGTCGACAACTGCGCTATCTGCAGAAACCACATCATGGACCTCTGTGAGTTGAACGCCGACATGCAAACCCGCTGCTTCGCCCTCACGAATGCTAATGATACACAGGCATCGAGTGCCAGGCAAACCAAGCCTCTGCAACGAGTGAGGAGTGCACTGTGGCCTGGGGTATCTGCAACGTATGTTTTCTATACTCCATTTGCCTACTCTCGCTAATCTACGTGCAGCATGCATTCCACTTCCATTGTATCTCACGTTGGCTCAAGGCCCGACAAGTCTGCCCGCTGGACAACCGCGACTGGGAGTTCCAGAAGTATGGGCGCTAAGATGGCGCAAGGCAATGGTGCGAGGATCTCGGTCGATGGATACGCAGCATTATGTGTCATGGCTACGCAGAATGAGGATACAATAAGTGATGCTCTCCTGACGAGCGAGGACTGCGTCCAGCTGGCAGAAACAGCTAGCCAGAGAGGCCCTGTAGGGTGGGCACAGTTACGGATGCAGGAACATACATCACAATGACTTGATGAACAATTGACGTCTTTGGTCCCGGCTATCCCGACTTCGCTATTGTAGCCTCGTTCCGTGTCCCGGAGCCGGACGCGGATCCAGGTTCTAGCCACTTGACTGGATGTTGCTTGAAAAAGGGCCAAGGAGGCACGACAAGGAGGAATGTGAGTACGGTTCCGCCCAAGCCAACGTAGACTGCGAGCTTGATGTCTTGCAAAATGTATCCGATGATGAACGCAAGAACCTATATGGAAGGGCAAGTCAGCATGGAGTGCTTTCAAGTTCGATATGGAGCGTTTGTCGGAACTTACTCCAGATGCCGAGAGAAGTAGAGTCGCCAGGAGATCTGCCAGTTTCTGGCCCTCAAAGTCCTGTAGGGAACACATGGTTAGCGTCTGGGAGTTGGAGATGCGTCAAAGAAGCCAAAGGGGAGGCAGGTTTCCACCGGGTGACGTACGATCTGGCCCTCCGCGATATCGCGAACCTGGTCGAGGATTTGATCGGCCATTGTAATTGCACCCACGAAACTGTCCAAAAGAGTTGTTCTTTTTGGTTGTTGGCCGGTTGATGATGGGGGGATGCGCTGGAAGATGGATTGGTGTGGTGAACAACCTCTTTGCCAAGTCGTTGGTGCAGGTTGTCGGACCGTAGATGTGTATCCGAATACTTGGTTCGGTCTGCGATCTCGAGGTGATCAACAATTGATGATCTGGTATTATTGTGGCAGGAGCAAATGGAAGGTCTCCAAGCAAGGCACCTTAGGTAAGGTAAGGTTAGGTAAGGAACAGGTATGCCGTTTCCGAAGCAAGTGAAGCACGGACCCTGATCCTCAGGTCTGGTTTGCAAGCTCACTTTCACTCCGTGCAGTCTACCTTACGGCACCATGTTCCTGCTCCAGCAGCTGCTATTGGGTGCAGCCCAACCACAAGGCGAACGATGGGGTACAGGCTAGACAGGCTAGCGGACTGTGTGGGGTCACACGGTGCTGCCGCTGCTCCACACCATGGTATGACACACCCAGACATCCTGGCCTGGAACCTGAGAAAAAAAGTCTCTCTCGGCTGGCCTGTGCCGCCACCTACCTTAGCGACTCACTGGCTCCAAAGTCGGGTTTTCACTCTCAGAACCGGGAAATCTTCCCTTGCATTTGATCACCTTCTGGCCGTCCCCGTCATCTGTCGGTTCCATTCACCACCAAAATTTTCCAAACAAAAAAAACCCTCAACACGCTCAGGACAACCGAAAAACTTGTCGTCCCAACTCCTTTTTTTCTGTGCAAACCAACCTTTTGCTCATTTGATTGTGCAGCAGTCAGAGCAGCTTTCTTGATCAGATTAGTCTGATCTTGTTCTGGTGGTTGATCTAGCGACCTACCAAAACAATCGCATACTGTTTCCGGACGACGAAGACAAAGTCCCGCATCCTTGGGTCGCCATTCGCACCACCTTAACCGACGACCATTGTTCCTCGATCGTTATCCGATTCCCCCCAAACCGCTCGTAACAACGAATAATCACCTCCTCGACCTCACATACTATTGTATCTTCCGAACTGCTGCGATAAACAGTAGAATCGCATTCGACTTTCGAGTTTCCCAGGTCGAAAGACCCACTTGATATTCTACCCGACACTCCAAACCACCAAGTTGGCTTCACTCGCAGCTGACGCTACCTCACCCACCTGTTCACTCCGAGGTCCTGGTTTCTGGGTCTACAGCGGAGTGCACAAGAAACCTCCGTAATCGGGTTTCAATATCAAAACAGAAATAATTGGAATAAAACATCACATCTTCAGCATTCTTGCGCGTTAACGCTGTCTCCTCAGCGTGTACGCATCTTCTAGGGACTGGCACGACCACAGCCACCCTGGAAGCTCGCTATTCTTTCAGCGCACACCGCGCCGGCCGCGCGGAGTGCGATTCGGCTACGGTCTACATTGAATACGCATCAGTTATGGGTATCGCCGCCTGATTTAAGAGTTGCGGAGGCCTTCGAAGAGGAACGAGTTTGAGACTTACAACCCATTCCACCAAACGAGCTACCCACACAAGCGGGTCAATACTTTCGTTGGCTGTGAAACCAAGCAATATCGCCAGCTCCCAGCACCAAAGCTCAACATGTCTGATCACGAGGAGAACATCTCTGAGGGCGGCTTCAAGACGCCGATCCCTGAGCTCGACGACCACCGCCATCAGGTTGCCACTAGCCCTCACCCAGAGCGGCCCCGAAGAGGCACTTTCGACACCCTGTATGGAGCGCGCCTCCTTGGGCCCGACTCGGTTTCTGGTGAGCGGTCGCCAAGTATTAGGGTTCGGGATTTTGAAGAGGCAATTGTCGATGATGAGGGAGGTGACGTTTCGCCGCATGCGCGGCGGGTTCGTCGACCGACCGTCGAGACGGTCACCGACCAGAGATCCATCTCCCCGCCCAACTCGGTCAAAGCCTTCGCTGAAGCGCGCCGTCGCGAGCGTGGCATGTCCTTCTCTGAGTCTAAGGCTGAGCGGAAGGGTAGCGAGGAGAATCTGCATCGTGCAGGCTCAATCAGCAGCCGCCGTAGCCACCGCAGTCGGCCTTTCACGGTCGATGACGGCGCCAGCTTGGCCACCAACCAGTCGGCAGAGGAAGACGTCTGTTTCCCTCTACAAGATCCCCGGCGCAAGGACCAGCTGTACATCGACTTCGACTACTTGGAGAATTTCGTCCAGTCTGACCAGGCATCGCGAACGGCTAGTCGCCGCGATTCTCTCCGTGCCTTCCCGGACCTACGACAAACACAGTCGTCTGAGGGTCAGCCTCAGCTGCAACTCAGCACTGTTGATGGAGATATTGTCAACATGCCCTCTGACACCTCTGATGAGCAGGAGATCTCGGAGAAGGAGCATGCCGCCGAAGATGCTAAGAATAAGCCTGCAGCTACCCAGCAGCCTCTGGACCCCAACCGGTTCAGCTTCTTTTCTTCAGCTTGGGAATCTACGATCCACGCAGCAGAACTCGGGGACTTGGTTCTTCCCGGCGAAGATCTTCGGGGCCTTTTCACGCTCCCTGCCGATGAGTCCGATGGAGTTTGGTGGTTGAACGTCAACAGCCCTACCAAGGAGGAGGTTACCGCCATCTGCAAAGCATTCGGTATTCACCCTTTGACGATTGAGGATATTACGACGCAAGAAGCGCGGGAGAAAATTGAGCTGTTTCCCTCGTACTACTTCGCAAGCTTTCGATCTTTTACCCCGGTACAAGAAGACGATGGCTTGGAGTATGAGCCGTACAACCTCTACGTCGTTGTCTTCCGCGAGGGTACTCTGAGCTTCAGTTTCGAGCCCAATGCGCACGCCTCTCACGTGCGCAAGCGTATTGCCCTGCTTAGAGACTACGTTGCGCTGAGCAGCGACTGGATTTGCTATGCTCTGATGTAAGTGGACACAGTCGAAGGCGATTATCAGTGCTAATCTGTTGGGCAGTGACGATATTGTGGATTGCTTTGCTCCAGTCATCCGCGACATTGAGTTAGAGGCTGATGCCATTGAGGATGGCGTCTTCGTCGCCCGCGAGGATGATTCGAACCAGTTCCTGCGGTCCATTGGCCGAGTGCGCAAGAACACCATGGCTCTCATGCGCCTTCTTGGAGGCAAAGCTGATGTCCTGCGAGGCTTTACCAAGCGTTGCAACGAGAACTACAAGGTTACACCTCGTATGGACATTGGACTTTATCTCGGCGATATACAGGATCATGTCGTCACCATGGTCACCAACCTTGGCCACTTCGAAAAGATCCTGTCTCGCTCCCACAGTAACTACTTGGCTCAGCTTTCCATCAACAGCATCTCTCAGGGTACACACACGAACTTAGTACTCAGCAAGATCACGTTTCTCGCGTCCATTCTTGTTCCGCTCAACCTCGTTTGTGGACTGTTCGGCATGAACGTCCCGGTTCCCTTTGCGGACACTTCTCTTGTTCCGTTCTTTGTCATCCTTGGAAGCTTGATACTCTTCAGCGTTGTGAGCATGACCTTGGCTCGCAAGTACAAGTACATCTGAAGAATACATCGGGGCGCCGTCGTCAACGTTACGACTTGAGTTCCTTCCATGCCGTTATACTAGTAGGACGCGAAGCATAACTGTGATTGCTTGTGCAAGCAACAAAGCAAGCAATGGGATTGGACCATGGTACTTTTGGGTCAATTGATCGATCTTAGTTTAGTCTTGGTAGATATAAGAGAATGCGAATTGGTTTCCAAACTTTGCAATGCATGCCTCATGCAGCCCTGGTACTTGCCGATTTTACAAATCAGCAAGGCTCATTCAACCTAAGTCATCATTCACGAAGCTGAGGAAATGATTCTTTGCACTACTCTGTGACCTTGATGAGTACTTGGCGTTGTACGTGATGATGACCGTCCCTTGGTTTTCGTGCCCAGATTCAGCCAATAGGAGATGCCCAAGTTATAGTGGAGACAAAAAAAAAGCTGGATGCAAGAAGTACGGAAAGGCAAATACTTGAAGACTTTTGACCTCTACCATACTATCATCACAGCCAACATACGTCACTCCATCCCGCACCTGCAATCCCTGACGAGCAACGTACTATCAAGTACCTGGAAAATTCCACAAAGACACAACGATGGACTCCTCAAGATCAGCGCTCGAGAACTCGGACCTCGACAAGCTCAACGACAAGGACAAGCTTGAGCTCCGCCAATTCCTTGCCAACGAGCAGCAGAGATCTCAAATTCAGTCACGTTAGTATACCCTCATCTGTATGGAACCGTAGAAGAGGGGAGCATGGCAAATTGAAGGTGATGGGAGACTATGGGAGGCATCGGCACATGTGCGCGGTCTAATCGGATGGCTGCAGAGAGAGAAAGGGAGAGAGAACGGACTTGGCAGCTAATTCAAATCATGAATAGAAACCCACGCTCTCACCGAGATCTGCTGGAAGAAGTGCGTTAGTGGCTCGATCCGCGGCTCGAAGCTAGACAAGGGCGAGGAGGGATGCCTGGCCAACTGCGTTGACAGATTTCTTGACGTCAACTTCCTCACGATGAAGCACCTCAACAACATGCGCTCTGGTTAAAGGGTTCGGAGAAAACCGTCGGATCACACACGCTGGAACAACAGGAAACAGGAAACGGAACACGCCACAACGGCATGCTCGTGGGGGAAATGGTAAACCGGATTAGAAAGGGGCGTAGAGAAACTCCGAACGGAAGTTGCTCATGTACAAGCATATGTATAACCATGTTACGAGAAAGAATGGCAATCCCATCATGTCAGAACACTGTCTGCCAGGTTTACAACAATATCTGGCTTGTCACAACGACTTCGCGTTTGCGAATTTGAGTCTGGAAATACGAGGATGGTCACCGGAAGCGAATTCCACATTCATGAGCATTTCTTCGAGACTGAACACGGTCATGGTACTCCAGCCTGAGTACCGGGAGGATCGATTGGTGCCCTCGAGGAGATGCCACTCCTGGGGAATCTGTATCAACAACCTTGAGACGCCCATGCCAATGCCTTTTGCAGTCAATGAACCCGAATTGCTTTTTACTTTTTCATTTCCCATTCCCGTTTCAGTCCCTCGCGGTAAGTCAATATCCGCTTTAGACGAGAGCCAGCTTGGTGGCGGCGATGTCAAGAGCATCGACGTCGGGGGTGAGGCGGGCGTAGGCCTTCTTGGAGCCGTCGGGGCGGATCAGGGTGTTGATCTTGACGGTGTCGATGTCGTAAAGCTTCTTGAGGGCCTGCTTGATCTGGGCCTTGTTGGACTTGACGTCGACGATGAAGACGAGGGTGTTGTTCTCCTCAATCTTCTTCATGGCGGACTCGGTGTTGAGAGGGTGGACGATGATCTTGTGCTCGTCGAGGCGGGGCTCGTGGGGGATCGACTTGCGGGGGTACTTGGGAGCGCGCGAGACGACGAGGGTCTTGGGGCGGTGGAACGAGGTGGTGTAGCGGACCTTGTTCTTGTAGTGACCGTGGGCCTAGGGGAAGATGCTATCAGCTTTCTGTTTTATGGTGGCAGACAGTATCCCGTCATCCTTCGGCCGCAAGCATCTTCATTGACTTGTGAAGCCGGGGGCAGAGAAGTATGTTTGCTTGTACTTACACCCTTCAGGGCAGCCTTGGCAGCGTTGTTGGCCTGCTTGGAGCCCTTAGGCGCCTTGGAGGCACCGCCTAGAGTAGAGATGTCGCATCAGCAATCGCTCTTTATTTTCAAAAGAACTCGCAAAATCTGCTGTAGCATGATGCTCCGGGAGAGAGGTTCCGGCGTAGAGATTGTTGGTGTATCCCCCGTTCCGTCACCGTCCTGCCCATTGCTGTCGACGAAACAAGAGATTTTGTCGAGTCGCCATTGTGTGCGTTTTGTGCATATGGTGGTTGGGAATGATGCGCTCGCAAGTGTGTGTTTCTTGCTGCTGCCGGGAGTTGATTTCTCAAGTACCTTTCTTCGAATCCTTGGGGGCCATTGTGACTGATGGGGATGTTGGCTGGTTGGGCGGGTTAGCTGGGTTGTCGTCGGTGTCGAGGTCGAGTGCAAAAAGAAGAGATTCCGAAAGACAAATGATTTTTTTTCTCATCTGTGGGCTTAGGGTTGATCTGGTCTGTGCGTCTCGATTCGTTATCTTATCTTGGCTGGAGTAGCGGGGGAAGGTGATGAGGAAAATCATTCCGCCGTTGCTGGCTACCTTAGCCTCACCCCCGACTGGAACTGCGCTCAACCTGGCCCTGACCAAAAGGAACAGACTGCTTACATAAGGCTCGACTTACACTCTTCGAGCAAGGGGAAGAAAAAAAAACCCAAGTGCTATGTCGACTTTGATATTGATCTCATTGAAAAACATCCAAAGCTTACTCAACGTACGCGACCCGGAAGCGCAAATCGAAGTCCTCTTTTTCCTCGCCTTAACTGCTCTTTTCCCTCCAAAACTCCGAAGCAAGCGTCAGAAATATGGGAAGGACCAAGCCCGCCAATAAGCTGTTGTCCAGAGGCCGCCCTCCCACTATCAAAAAAGCAAAGTCCATATCTCGCAAAGAGACCCGAACGCTTATCAACACTCATCACACCTTGCAGAAGAAGCGCCAGCAAGCACTGGCTCGGAATGATGAGAGGGAGGCAGCAGTGGTTGCAGCCGAAATTTCTGCCCTCGGCGGGCTCGAGGAGTACCAGCGAGCCAGTCTCCAAGGCCAACGAGTAGATCGCGGCGGAGACAGCTCGAGAGTCCTCCTGGACTGGCTGCGATCAGCCGATGTGCAGCCATCGAAGTCCAAGGACACTCGGAGTGAGGGGAAGAGCGAGGGCGGGGCGCATCGCCGATTGCGAATGCTTGAAGTGGGCGCTCTCAGTACTGACAACGCTTGCTCCAAGAGCGGCTTCTTCGAAATGACTCTCATCGACCTCAACAGCCAACGGGCGGGCATCCTTCAGCAGGATTTCATGGAGCGACCGCTACCAATAGACGACTCGGATCGGTTTGACATCATCTCACTCAGCTTAGTTGTCAACTACGTTCCTGACCACTCACTACGTGGTGAGATGCTTCTCCGCACGCTTTCATTTCTCCGCCAGCCCGGAAACGATCTATCGGATGCTACTCGCGCCCTGTTTCCCTCACTATTCTTGGTCCTCCCTCGGAGCTGTGTTGATAACTCACGCTATTTCTCTCAGGATCGGTTGCTTGAGATCATGACGGCCTTGGGATACGTCCAACTTGAGGGGAAGGCCACCAACAAGCTGGTCTATTCATTCTGGAAGAGGGCAAATGCTCCAAGCAAACCGTTGCCTCTGTTTGCTAAGAAGGAGCTTAACCCGGGCATGAATCGTAACAACTTCACAATCACACTGAAGGATTCATGATTGCATGCTGCTAGATTGGATCAACTTTTCGGCCCAGGGAGCCGGCTAGCAGATCATCAAGTGCGTTGAAAACGGGACATCACTGTTGCCATTGTGATCCAAGATGGGGCCCAATCACGATTCTGGCTGCCTTTTTGGGGGCAATACTGGACGATCAGACGCCGAGGCGGGCCTTGAGGTGGTGTAAGTTCCAAGCGTTCTCCCCTCACAGCGATCGACAGGCGATCGTCCATATTATCGCTTCCGTTTGGACGCCTCGAAGAAGTCACGTTTCCAATAAGCCAACAATGACCTATATTGTGGGATGAATGTCATCGGTACGACAAGCCCAAGATGAACCCCGCCGTCCGGGCATTTGGCAAGCGCCCGTTGCAAGCGATGGGCCGCCGCGGCTGCTTTCACCTGCCTTCCACGGGACGGACGAGTCCATGTCCTACATCTGGATCAATCGGCAATTCATGCGAGACAAAACATGGACTTGGTCGGCTGCCGCGGGCCCTCTGGCGTTTGGATGGGGCGTCAAGGTCTCGAGCTCCAATGGAAACAGCTTCGACCTGCCTGTTTCTCACAAGTTGGCCATCTCGTTTCCGGTCTCTTATCAGTTGTTGCAGGTAAAGCTAGGTATGAGATCCCACGTGTCTGAAGCCGAGGAATGGGCGATGGGCATCTAGAACAGACTTTGCTTGAAGAGTAAGGGATGGCATGGACGGGACAAGAGATGTGGAATTGGGCAGTCGACGGAGATGGGAAAGCTGAAGATGGTGTTCACCGGATGCAGACTGTATTCGAGGCGTTTCCATGCCGGCAGGTCTCCAATAGCGCTACCAAAGTCTAGGAGCAACACTCGTCGTCGGGTACCCCGCAAGCCAAGTTAGTCGCGTATCAGTGTTTTGATCCAAGGCCCTTGAGTTCGTTGAAGTCTCTGATCGGCTGCAACGTTGGGCTCAGGTCATCCGGGAGTGGAGCGTTGCCGGGGCGGACGATGGGAATGCTCTGCATTCCGGCCTTGATTGCGGCAGTGACTTCGTTGGGATTGTCACTGAGGAAGAGCCATTCCTCAGGCTTGGTGTCGGCGAAGTTTGACAGGATTGAGGCATAACTGCCGGGCTCAGTCTTGAGGCCGGCGTTGACCGTGTCGAACCAGCCCGAGATGAGAGGCGTCAAGTCCGCCGGCTGAGCATCTGTGTAGCCAAAGAAGAGCTTTTGGGCTGGAACAGAGCCTGAGGAGTAGATGACGAGGCGTAGACCGGCGTCCTTCCAGGACAAAAGACGTTCAGCGACATCCGGAAAGAGAGGCGCTTTGATTTCACCCGACTTGTAGCCCTCTTTCCAGAGGTAACCCTGGAGGGCCTTGAGGTATGATGCCTTGACATCGCGTTTGACAAGGTCGCGGAAATGCGCCTCAAAGACTGATCGATCAGACACACAGTCTTCAGGGAACGCATTGCGGTAGACTGCAAACTCGGGATTGTCCCATTGCTTGTCTAGGGTAGCCGGAAGGGCATCGACGGCATACGGGTACTGGAAACCGAGACATCAGCACGGGAATGATATCGGCGGGACTGTGCCGCCGTGGGAGCAAGCGCACGGTTGCCCGGCTCGGAATGAAGAAAACCGCCTCCGTGCCATCGGAGGAGATTTCAAGGAAGTCACCCGGAGGGAGCTGCAAATTACCCGATGGACCAGGGGGTGGGTGGTTGGTAGGAACTTGGGGTGAGACGACATACCAGCACATCTTTGACGAAGGATATGGGACAAACGGTTCCTTCTGCATATTTGGAAAGCCTCGAATCAGCATGGGTAATGTTATCGAGAATTGTATCCGCCAATGCAACGAAATCGTCCTGGATGCGGTGAGTTCGGCATCAGGTAAGAAAGGCGCTCACCGATATCGAGCAATACGACACTAATAGCGCCGAGGCTGTGGGCCATTGTGTGAGCTGTCTATAGAAAGAAACTTGGTATTGTGCGTTGTCGTGACAAGGTGAGGCAGCAGGAAGAAAAAAATTATTTCCCGAAGTGACACGTCGAGAGGGTGAGCCTCGGGGGCGCGACGCGCGAGCAGACTTTTTTTTTTTTTTTTCCTCTTTGCGATTGTCTCTTCTCGCTTCCAGATTGGAATCCTTCAGCGGCGTTTCAAAGAACTGTTTACTTCCCAATTCAAGCTTTCCGCAATTCAACGTAGGCAGGTTGACAGGCGCTAGCTAGTTCATGCATGAAGGTTGTGACGGCGGGAGATTAGAAGAAGGCGGTCAAGCCAGCGTCCGGAAATCAAGTAGGGCCGGAACGGGAAAACGCGGTTGCAGACCTGCAGATTTGCCGTATGGCTGACCGGTGCAGGTGAGAGTGAGGTGCGCCTTGTAAGTTGTGTGTGTGTGTACCTATGTGTGTGTGCCCGTGTAAGAGAGAAAGTTGGGTTGCGCAACGCCGCAAAGGTGTGTGTGAGTGGAGATGGCGAATAAGGTCGCAGAGGGCTACACCAACCCAAGCCTGTCATGGTAGCAGCCGGTGACATGGCCCAATAGCAGCAGGCTGTTAAGACATCGATTGCATGACCAGGACTAACACTGAAGCAGCGGTGAAGACTGAAGAGGGAGTACTCAATTGGGGGCCATATCAAGCGGCAGCGGCTGGAACGAGTCCGTCGTCCGCGGACCAGCCGACGACAGCGGCAGAGTGGCTCTCTCACAAGGCTCATGTAGCGAGTAGGTGGATGAACATTTTGCGGCCGGACGGTGAACTCGGGGGCCGGAAAGGGGGAGCCGGCGGGAAGCTGGTCGTGAGTCCGTCGCGCATTGTCAGGCGGTCTAGTTCCCCACCATCGTGAGAATTTGACAGGTCACCGATGAACTCGAGAGAATCGTAGAGAAGGTCATCGTCCGGTCCTCGTACGGGCGTCGACGGACCCAAGGACGATGCGCTCGGGTACCTTGCGTGGAGCACGCCGGCCTTGTTCCCGAATCCTTTCAACGGAACGCCTGGTTCAGGTCACCGGCCGAGAAGCCTAGGATTTGGCATCTTGGTTAGGCCGCTTATGGGTGTCGAGAACTCCATATCTGCCCGAGATCTATGGAGCGGGATTCTAGAACCAAAACGAGCACGCCAGAAGAGACTGGAGCTATCTCTTGGCTTTGGTTGGAAGTTGGAGTTCCTGACAAGTTGACAGGTTGTAACTCTGGAAGTTGAGAGGGCAGATACAAGCGCTGCGGTTAACAAGGCTATTGGGCTGAAGTTCGAAGTGGCTGATGCTTTCCTCGCTTTTTTCCTAATCCGTTCGGGCCCCCTGCCGATTGAACCTCCGACACACATGCCGTGCCCTTTTCGTGCAGTCTCATCGTTGCTGTGCTTCCATCCAATCGTGCTTCTCTGCGATATCAAACCCTGTCATATCTGTGTTCTCGTGGTACGACTATCTCCCCACTTTACGAATACCAACGCCAGAATCCCGCAAGGGGCATGGGGAGTCGGGATGCCACCGCAATGCAAACAAACATTGCCGAAACAGACTTGGACTGGAAACGGCGACGGCGGCGTGGTCATCGCAACAGCAAGGGTCCAATGGATTGGCGCCTTGAATTGACAAGCCACACGACTTTTGGACCCCTTTGTTTCTCAGTTGCTGATCTGCACGAGTAGCTTGGCCTAGAGATGCTTCTGTCCGCATTTGAGCGTGTGGCAGTTGAGCCAGACTACCCGCCAACTGCACCAGGCCGTTCTAATATTCTGATGCTTGTTTCCTTCGGTCGACAAAGTTCGAGCTTCGGAGGCGTCCCACTCTCACGAGCAACATGTTTCGCTGGCATATGATGGTGATGAGCGGGTCACTGATATTGGTATGTGCCAATGGGCAAGCGGCGGATTGAGGCCGAGCAAGCGGGTGCGGACGGCGTGAATCTTGCACAATGCCGAACGGACGCAAAATGTACTCAATAACCACGATACGTCACGCATTCTTCCATCTCCTTGCCATCGTGGATTCATCTGCCTTGACTGGCTTGATAGTCTGAGGGTCGAGATGCGTTTGCTGTCGTGCGCTAGCACGTCCTCGTGCTAGAGTCCCAACGGTGTGAATCAACGGGAAAACCTGGAAGCATGATGGAAGAAAAGCGCAGCGCACGGTCTGCTTCGAAGGATCTAGTTGCACCCGCGAGAACGGAGAAAGTCACGAATGAGCGAGGACGGAGAGATACGGTGAGGAATTTGGACCGCGTGGCCAAGAAGGAATGAACATCTCGCGGGCCTCGATGGACATGCGCGGCGGCATCACGGACCATGGCTCTGGTCCGATTCTCGCCTCCATAACACGCAAGTGACGGGAAGGTGGATAAACTTTGTTTGTCTGTTGGCTACATGTGCTTTCGCCGCCGCGATAGATTGACACACATTATCACGAGCCTAGATAGATATTCGGGGCTAGAGATGTCGATAGAGCGGTATGAGTGACGGGGCGAAACATGATCTCATTACGGAGTTGATACGGTGGTCGAAACTAAAGTACTCCAAAACTCAATACTAGACAGTTCAATCTACCTGAAGAGTGACTTTGTGATACGCCCGATGGACTTAACGAGAGTCATTCCACTGCGAACATTGTTGACATAAGTAACCACATGCTTCTATCACACTCTGAGTACGTGGTCAGACGTACGGATGCCCGGCGTTCATTCCCGTGAAGCTCGCCGCTCCCGGCGGCGGGGTTATCTCGAACGCCGGCGACGATCCGTTGTACTCGCCCGCAAGTTCCGTGTTCTATGCATCCATCACCCCATTCGCATTGCGGTCGACCAGTCGCATTGGCCGGTTTACTCGCCAGCAACGAATTTGCTGTTTTCCTGCCAGCCAGCCGCAAAAAGCAAAACACTTGCAAAACGCTCTAATCCATTTAGAAGGGGGTTGTATGGTTGGCTGGTGATGGTGGTGGTGGGGTGGTATCGTGGCATCTCTCATGTCCTTTGCAAGACATTCTGTCGCCTAAGCGAGGTCAGTTTTGTGTAGCCATTCTAGCCCATGTATCGCCAGAAAGGGCGGCAAGAC
This sequence comes from Colletotrichum simmondsii, assembly GCA_001563135.1. NCBI lineage: Eukaryota > Fungi > Ascomycota > Sordariomycetes > Glomerellales > Glomerellaceae > Colletotrichum > Colletotrichum simmondsii. The sequence goes on along the minus strand of JFBX01000548.1, from coordinate 69,315 downwards.
GAGACAAGCCATGGAGGTCCGTCAAACGTTGAAGCGAGACATTGTAATCAGCTGTTATTCAGAGTTCTAATCTGTTCCTCTCAGTCGATGGCTGTACCGCCTCCTAAGGTACTTGGAGCTAAGTCCTGGCTCGCACTTTGCAAGCCCGCCCCCCCCCATTGCCTGCAGTAATGAGCGTGCTGCGGCTTTGAGGCTTTCGTATGTTCCTACGTCTCTCTCGTGGATAGTGGAGATCGATTTCTGGTGGCGGGGGATATTTCTTCAAGGTCATTCATCCAGCAGTGAGACCACTATTGCCCGGTCACACGACCGAGTCGTTGGGGAACGGAGTGGCACCGGGGATGTGGAAAGACGTGGTGACTCGTGAGAAGCACACGAACGCCGACTGCGGCCCCCCATTTCCCGTTTGGCGAGAAAGGAGGTCACAATTACACTCACTTTATGACTGATACCTTTACATGATTATCCGCGCCTTCATCATCGTCAGCCCGGCCTGCCGAACAATTGAGCTATGCCAGGGATGCGTTTCCACACGGTAGGAGCCAAGTTGGCGACCTCCGCGATTATTACGTTGTCTGGATGGCCCACACATAGGTACCGGTCAGGACTGTACACTTGTTCGCTTCCGAGGTGCCCATACTTCCTACGAACCTTTTCGTAAGAACCAATTTGGGTTAATGAGGGGATGACGAAGAGCGTCAACCTCTGAAACACTCTCGAGGAGCGGCCGTGATCGGCATCAGCCAAGACTCAGCGTCACGGGCGCTAAGTACACATAGCAGAAGCATCAGCCCTGAGCCTGTGAACTGTGTACTTTGTAGGGCCTCTTTTGAGGTCCGGCCTTCGAGGTGAGGTGGCCTTGGGGAAGCACTGGGGGGTCACGTCAGCGTACAATGATCGGACGAAGGTTTGACGTTTAGGCCCCTCCCCAGACCTCGGACTGGGCCAAATTATCGATACGAAGCAAGGGGTGGGCGGGTTCAAGGTTTCAATGTCGCCATGTTGCGAAGCTGTAATTTCAAGGACAGTCTGAATGGACAACTGTACATAGCATGCAGATCGGTTCGTTTGCTTACGGCTACGATTAAGAGTGAACCGGAAAGAGGAACTGTGAAAGATAGCTGCCTCATCTACGATAATGCAAGATAAAGCTCTCCGCAGAAGCAATGTCCCACCCGTATCAACGGCCCACGGGTCATCTGAGATAAATCACTCTGGGGTAAGCTGCAACTTGTGAGAGAGAGGGAGAGAGAGAGCAAGGAGATTGGGACCCCTTCGAATGGAGGAGGGAGGTTAGACACCAATTAGGAAAGGACCCATGAAAGCCCGTTTTCTTGTTCTGGAAAGTCGATGGAGAAGGATTTGTGGCACAGAGCCGGCGGCGCTTGGGTACCTCCCAAGTTCGTGGGAAACTCTGGGGAACTCGTGGCCGTCCGTGAACACTTCTCTTTCCCTTACCCCCAAAGCATGGATAAGAGAGTTCAGAGGAGCGCCAGTGAACAGATAAGACTGGTTGTGCGAACAAGATACGGGACGGGATTGACAGTAAGGATGCTTTGAACAGGTCTGCGACGCGATAACCGATGTCGAGCGGGCGCGATTATACTTCTGTCCCATCTGCAGGTCGAAAGGAGTGCAGTGTCATACGACCAATGAGACCAAGGCAAGTGAGCAAGTGAAACAGAACCCCAAGGAATCCAGTCGAGAGATTGTACGAGGTAAACAGCTGGCGTTGTCGGCTGGCGTGCTGACTGTTTGAGAGGCACAGAGGCTGGCAAGGAGCTTACCTTAGGAAGGAACTAGGTTCCGTGCACCGTCTCTGGACAGTAGTGAGTGCCTAGGTATGTACTGTAATGGAGGGGTTGAGAGCACCGTTGGGAAATGGTCAGCCAGCATACTTGTTCTCAATCAGGCACGAAGCAATACCTCTAGGTATGCTCCGTATCGGCACGTTCTCAAGAGTCTCGAACTCTCACTCCCAAATCCAGAGTCGCCAAACTCTCCACAGTCGCCTTTAATCAAAAGGAGGCAAGAGCAAGTAATGGCAATGGGCAATCCGGCAATGAGAGTTGAACAACTGTCCTGACTCCTGACTTCGTGACTACTCTGACATATCCACCAAGACTTTTTGTTGGGACGGGAGTCATAGGACTGGGCGACTGACGTGACGAGTTGCAAACCTGCTACTATTCTTGTTCAGGGGACCTGGGGACCTGGGGATCGTGGACGTGGCCTGTAGGTTGTATCCGTACCGCGGCAATGCACTCCAATTTCGGTCCACGGCCAATTGACCAAATGACCAAATAACGATATTCTTCAGCCATGATCCAGGTCCACGTTTTCCGAGAATACTGGATCCCACATTCTTCCCGAGTACATACAGAGAGAGGGAAATCGGGGGACCCGTTGCGTTGCCACTCTATCTTTGGAAGCTAAGCCATAACAGGCACGTCCATTCAGTCGAGATATCCAGATCTGCGAATCAGCATGGATAGCTTATGTAAAAGGACACCCAATAGGAATAGCCGTGGTCGTGGCGTGGATGCTAAGCAGTCACGGGGTCTTCCGAATTCCAGGGACGGAGAAGGCGACCTTACCTAACCAGAACGATGAAAGTTCACGATCAATGGAAGTCCACTGAGAGCGTGACATAACATGTAGAGAAAGGGCCTCTTTTCCCTTCCTGACAATATCCACACGGTGGCTCACTCCGGTACCGCGTTCACTGTCCAAGGGAACACTCTCGGCATTTTGCCATGTTGTATGCGTACAAAGTATTCGGACTGGCTAACCGATAATGCAAGTACAGGTCCAACTCAATGAGGCCAGAGTCTCTGGCGGCTGGCCAGCGCTGCTGGTACCCGTACCTGGCAGGCGGGACTTTGTGTTGGCACCAGGAGCGAATGAGAGTCTGGCGATGGTCTTCTGGCACTATGAATTGTTAGTTTTGGACCTAAGGCCGTCTGGACCCCGTCGATCGCCTTCCCTCATTGTGTAAGAAGGGCAAAAAGGTTGCGCGCTTCCCGCTGCGACCGCCCTACTCTCTGTCTCTGTCCGTCGATGCTGCAGGCGGCAGACGATTTGGAGCGCCGTCGCAACGGGAAGGGAGGCCTGGCTTGCCTGGCACCCCGGATTGTCGACGGGCCTTGACTGGCTGGCGACGGCTGCCGTGGCAGAAAGAAACACACAATAACCTGGAGCATGGCTTGGCTTTTCCTGGCGCTGGCAGCCTGCATGCTTTCCGCTGGTTTCGCAGTACGCGGCAGTCATGTCGAGGTGGGAGCTGTCCTCGCCCAGGCGCTGCGTGAGCTGTACTTGCCGACCACGTACACCCCAGGGCGGTGTGGCGACTAACGACGCATCCAAGTGGACCACGCTTTCCAAGGACGGTCGGTACTGGTTGGCTGTGCCTAGATATGGTGGCTGTCAGGTACGTAGCCGGCAGTGCATAATGCAATACGCTGGTCTGTGGTACGGGTGCTCTGAACGGAGTGGCAGTACGGAAACTTGCCTGGGCTACCTCCATTCTGACCTCGCGTCCACGGGACGGTAGGCACTCCGTCAATACACGATCACCGTTCACCATCATCCACCGTCCAACGATGATCTACCGTGCAGTAATAAACGTTTGAGCACGTTCCCTCCTGGGCATTCGCAATACCTTGGCTTATCGGTGCCATCTATTGACTTTGGTTGTACTGTGCGTCTCGCCTTGCCAGGCTGACTGTCTTCCTCATTCGCACGTCTACTTCCATAACAATTTACAAGAGAGTACTGCCCTGTAACAACATATCATCACTCGCACGCAATACGGTCGTTCAGGTCTCGCCATTCCAATCATCAATGTTGTACGAAGCCACACAGCGATAGAGCTAACAAGAAGTTAGAACACCCAGAGAGGGGAAGATAGTTCGAGACCTCGAGTGTTCAACCCCAGACGGTCCCTTGCAGCCACTTCGCACATCACACCTTGGACCTTCATCGCCAGCGAGTTTGCGAACGTGCGAACGTTCCCCTCCCCCCGGTCGAGCAGCCTGCCAGCCATTCGCGGATTCATGCACTTCGCAGGGGTTCGCTTGCTGTCTCAAGGAAACTTCCCACATCTCGAACCAAGTTTCCGAGAGGCCCTTGTCAGTCGCACTGTCCCGCCGGTCAATCTCCCCTTCCCCCCTGAGCTTGGGTTTGCGAGATACATCTGATGCTACTGAGATTACCTGCCATTTCCCGCACCGCTGGTCCCCTCTATGGCGTACCTCGCTACCGGGCTTCGTCATAGTTACGCTGCTGCACGAGTTTAATTGCTTTGCGGGCACCCCTCGCGCCAGCGTTCTTCGCAGGTTGTTATTGTTGCGGCATCCGTAGTGTTGATGTTTATGTTGATTAGCAAAGTTATTCGGCTCCGACCCCGTGTCTACTTGGTTGCGTCGGCCAATCTACACAACAACTACATACGGCGCGGCAACGCATTCTCGTCTGACGTATCAACACAGTGGTATCACCAGCTACCCAGAGATTGCGTATTTTGGACACTGCTTTCGTCTTGAAGTCGCCATCCATCGAAGCCAATGGAAGTCACTGCGGACGGTTTTCGTGCCGTGAACCCCGTTATGAGCAATCAAGTCTATCAATCAAGGCGGTCTCGTTGAATCGTCCGCTCCGACGATGAGTAACAACACAAAGCCCCGTCTACCATTCGCCGGAACGGGCACTGAGTTACCTCTTTGCACTCTCCTTTTTCTCAGTGGATTCTGGAGAGGATCCCGACCAGTATGACTCTTGCTTCCTCGCTGGCAGCTCCCAGTTCCAGCAGGCTACGGGGCCGAAGAGATGATGAAATGGGCTCTCAAGACGGGGCGGACGGGTACAAGTTGGGCGAGAATCGCCGTGCCGGGACCCGTTGATTATCCACCGTGGGTTATGTCAATAGTCAGCTGGTCTGGTACACCCGGGCCTGGACGCTGAGTGATGCAGCTGTGCTCCTATGTGTTCCTCTGCTCTTGGCTAAGCTGATGAGGTACCTCACTCGGTAGACGGCTGCCAGCCCATTCGGTACCTAGCTCACACCAACTATTTGCACTAGGTTTACCAAGGCACATGGTTGACTTTCCAAGTTGACCTCGAGGCTCGTCAGTGCGTCAGACTCAGCCAACACTGGGCACCATGAACCCGTTATGACACCGCTGACGGCACAGTGTCACAGTCTTCACACCCTCAGCGCTCACCGTCCGAGGTCTGGACCTCCAAGCGTGGAGCTGGCTAACGGAGTGGTAAACGGAAGCCAAAGTAGTCTATGTACAATGTCTACATGCGCCTTGAGAGAAGACACAAATATCAGAACAGGCCATTCAGAGACAGCAAGTGGGGCTTCTGGGCTGACCCGGTCTTTCACTCACTGGCTGTCTCTTTCGTCTGTTCTCTGCATAGGTACCTAGGCATGGAGGGAGCGAGAGAGCTGCCTCCCCCCTCCACAGTTCACACACCTGAGTGCTGTCTATGTCTGAGGTTGGTTGTCGTGTGTCTGGGGAAAGCAACAGAGCCAAAAGGGGGGCTGAGATCTGAACAGACGGGAGCGAGCAATCGAAGTGTCGGTCTGTCGGTCTGGCTGACTGGAGTCTTTTCAGGCATGGCTGGGTTGCGTTGCATCGCGTCTGGTTGCCAGCCCAGCGAGAAAGAAAGCCCAGTCGTGTCCTGCAGGAGGATCAGGATAGCATAGGGTGGTGCATGCTATTACTGGGTAGCTACTAAGGTATACATACGGATAATATGCAGGAGACTGTTGTCTGGTGCTTGGGATTGGAGAGAGATGTGAGAGACAAGCAATCCTGCTTTGAATGCTGTCTGCAAGTTGGTCAAGCGTGCGTTCCGGTCGTCCCAGTCGTCCCACTCCCCTCCCCCCATCATTCCACGTAGCGCGCCATGCTTCCTGTCGACTTGTCCCAGACTGCCCAGTACCTGTGCCAGGTGCCAGCCCCGTGAGTGCACAAGATACGTACTCTTCCCCCACCGCTTTCTCGACCGTCCGTCACCCTTCCCCAAGGATGCTACCTCAGCATGCTCAGCATTGCTCAGGTAAGGTAAGGAACCTATCCAGGTACCTAGGTAGCTCCTTTCACACGCAGTAAGGTCAGGTACCTTGCTGTGTGCCGATACTGACTCCGTAAGATAAGGTAGACTTCCACTCCGTCCCAGTTCTCTCAGTTCCATCGAGGTCCCCCGTCTCGTCGGTACGTATCGCCGTAAGTATACTTGCACCTCACCGTCCCGGAGCTGTCGCAATACGCAGTCCCCGGTACGTACTCCCGCGCTCGCCTTTCCACCCCCGGTCTGCCTACCTATCTCGCTCCTGGGGTTCCTCGCTCTCTTGTCGCTCTGTCGCTCTGTCTCTCTCTCATCCCGTCTTATCCAAGCCAATCCATCCTCGTCCATTCACCTCCATCTTCTTCTTTGGCCGTCTGTCGCTCACACACTCTCTCTCTTCGATCACTTCCACACCTCTCTTCCTCTCGCCTTGTATTCCCTGTCCTGCACCAGCCTACCCACCACCACCCATTTGCTTCGTCCAACCTACCTTACCGTACCGTCCTCTCTGCCTCTACCTGCACTTACCTACTTTACTCTAATACTCCCCCTTCATCATCCTCGCCCCTTCTCTTGTTTGTTTCCTCACTCTTCCATCCTTCAATCATCGTCGTCAACGGCCTCTCTTCCTCTCCTTGCTTGTTAGCCTCCTCTCCCCCGCCTCAACCTCCTCCCTTTACCACCCTTTCGCTCCGACCTCCTTATCATCTACCCGCCCATCAACAAATCCACCGATACTCGCAACGCCAGCTCCCGCGTGCCCACCCGCGAGTCATACTTGCAAGCAATCACGCAATCTCCTATCACGCTCTGCCATCGAGTTGAAGAGTATATCAATCAGTCAACCCATCGACAGAGATAGGATAAGAGAGGCCTCAGGAACCACGATTTCTGTACAAACTCCACCAGCCTCGGCAATTTGCTGTCATTGAACATTGACTCACACCTCGTGTCCTTTGACTCACTTTGGCCCTCGCCTTCGTCACTCAACATCCGTCTACGCTTTAAGCACCGACACCTCCCTCAACCAACCATCGAGATAAGAGCTACTACCTCCCATCGACCGACACTCATCAACGATCCTCGTCTGTCGATTCGTTGTCACACAATCCTCAACGCTCGAATGCTTCCGTAGCCACTACTCTTCGCCGATCCCGGTAGTTAGCTTGCTTGCAAGCCGTTGCTTTTCACACTTTCAACGACATCTACCTACGGCCATCGACTATCACGTCAACTGGCCTTTGTGCCTACTAGAGTCAGCAAACCAACGATCAACCTCATTAGCGGTTGGGTGCCATCTCGAAACGGTCTGAATCCTCTAGTTAGGAATCGACGCCTTCATTTCTCCTGCGAATCAGCTATCCAACGTTGACCTCGCGAACCCCTTCTTCGACCTTCGGGCGCCACTCTCTACACTTTTTCCAGCAAGCTTGCTCTATTTCAATGTCCTCATAACGATACTTCTTTGTCTTTTCCGGACCAAATCGTCCAACCCCATAACGACCAATCAACCAACAACAACAGACTCTCGCTTTCATATGTCCGTCTCCAGCAAAAAAATACCCTCAATGAGCCTCTGATAAGTCAACGAAAAGGAGTTAGAAATTCGTCTTGTTTCCTGTTAGATTTGTTCTTTCAACCCTGTATATTCTTGGTAACAACCAAACTCACCTCCTTCTCGATCTACAACAACAACAACCGACACGAATCCTACGCTATTCACATCCATCCTTCTCGATCCAGCAACCACTCGAATCCACCTTCCTCTGCAACGACGAAACCTCGAAAAGCTTGCTTCAAGGCTGTAACATCACCCTCGCCGCTACATCGTTGTTTCTCAATTCGATACCCCGTGCTCCAAAGCTTCTTTTTCCAGTTTCGATATGGCATGCTTGAGAGACAACTTTCAGAATGGCGTGCTCCTCGGTGGTCGATATGAGACCATCTCTCCCCTCAACCATGGTTCCTTTGGCATGGTCTTCATGGCCAAGGACACCAGGACCAGCGAGACCGTTGCCATCAAATGCTTGACTAAGAAGGAAGCTGCTGATGAGTATGGTTTCGACTTCGCCATTGACGAGAAATCCGAGGAGCTTGTTCTCCACAGCCGTCTTGGATCCCACCCCAACATTGTCAACCTTCTCGACACCTTCGAAACCGATGCTCACCTCTACTTGGTTCTGGAGTTCTGCCCTCAGGGTGATTTGTACGAAGCCATTCGCAAGGGCCACGGCCCTCTCGAGACGGAGCATGTCCGACAGTTCATGCTGCAGCTCGTGGATGCCGTCGACTACATCCACTCTAAGGGCATCTTCCACCGAGACATCAAGCCGGAGAACATCTTTCTCACCCAGTCTGGTGACATGAAGCTCGGCGACTTTGGCCTCGCTACGACCGAGAACTGGACCTTGGAGAACACCGTTGGCAGCGACCGTTACATGTCCCCCGAGCAATACGACTCTGCCGGTGCCGGCTATTCTCCTGCCCAAGCCGACATCTGGGCCATTGGCATCTGCCTCCTCAACATCCTTTTCTCGCGGAACCCCTTCACCACTCCGACCGAGGCGGATCCGCTTTTCTTAGACTTCTCCAGAGACAAGCAATCCCTTTTCGACGTCTTCCCCTCCATGTCGCTGGATACCTATGAGGTCATCGTTCAGTGCATGAGCTTGGATCCTAAGAAGAGATCACTTGTCGGTGCCCGTTCTGCTCTCCAGCGTGTCATCAGCTTCACCACCTCCGAGGAGGATGATGATGACTTCTGCTCCGCCGAGCGTCATGTCATGGCGAGCGCCAATCGCGAACCCCTCCGCACTCCTTCCATCCAGAGCCCCCAGGTCGATCAGGGTGCATTCCCCTGGGCCAAGGCCCTGCATGCTAGCCCTCCTCAGCCGATTCGCCAGCTCAGCGCCATTCCCGACGAGGACCTCTTCTCCAAGTCTGGTGAAACCCAGAATTCGGACTGGTTCAGCTCTGCTCAGGCTCCTTCGATTTCATCCACACTCAACTCTAGCCTCGGCATCTCCATGCAGTCCCTTCACATTGGCCGACCTATGAAGGCTGCTCCACGCCCAATTCCCAAGGTTTCACCCATGGCTGGCTCCCTTCCCATCAACATGGCCAAACCCCGCAGCAACTTGTCTTCCATGTCATTGGTCTTCGGCCGTAAGGATGCCGTTTCCAAGAGCTGGAGTGACATGTGGGATGAGGATGAGGAAGAAGAGGAGGCCGAGCGTGAGAGAGAGATGCAGTCTCTGAAGGATCTCAACTCGCGGACCTGGAGTCAGGACGGCAAGTCGGACGACAAGGAAGACGACTGCGAGACCGTGGATGCTACACCCCTTGCGACCACACCTCAACGCTCTTTCCATGACAGCCACAAGTTGATCCACAACGACATTGACAGCGACCTCGCTGCCGACGGATTCTTCTTTCAACAACCATCTCCGCCTAAGGCGAGGCCCATGTTGCCCACATATCAATCCTCATCCCCTAAGCGGGACAACGTTGATAAGTGGGCTGCGCTCGGTCAGCGGCGTCGGGGTCTCACGGGATCTTCATACTCCCACATGTCACCGGAAGTTCCTAAACAACGAGCGATTGGCCTAGGCTACAATTCCTATGCAGCTGGGGCCAACTCTTTTGCTACCGCGTCATGGGAACACGGCGGACACCATCACAACAACAACACACATCACATCACACAAAAACAATCACCGAAGGATAAGGTCAAGGACTGCCCCTGGAATAAGGGCAGAGATTGGAATTATTGGCGCAAGGAGAAGCGCAACGATCTCGCAGACGTCGAGTGGGTTGGTGGCTGGCAGGAAGCGCATTCCTAGTCGAGTCACCTCTTGTGGTTGGGTTATCACCATCAGGACATTGCCACTTCCACCTGGCTGTTCAGTTGTGGCAGTAGCCACGACTTGACTGTCGTGGGGTTTCTACTTGGCAAGACAAAACACCTGTTTGGATGAAGGAACTCAACTCGCTTTCTGTGTATTAGATATCTCCAGATTAATGAACAATACCAGAAGTTACCCACTCATATCATTGTTTCTTTGCTATTCACTGTGAGAACTTTTACCCGTTTGAGGATTGGACGTCTTCTGACAATGGCAAACTGCCCCCCAACCTTCTGAGTGCCGTCCATTCTAATTGCTGGCTGAGTAGCGTATCGTATTACCCCTCACTTGCCTCGAGTCATGGGTGATCACCAACCCCATGATAATCGATAGATAACAAGGCACGGTATCCGTGTATGCTATACAAACAAGAAGCACCGTTCTCCACAGGATCGGCAACCCCGGAATTGGCTTCGCACCGTCTTGAGTACCCCCCCAGCTCTATCTATCTATCGTCGATAACCTAGCAAGAAGGGGGTTGGTGATGTCGATGGTCGGCGGTCATGGCCGTGTGTTCTGTCGATACCCATTGTCTGTTGGACATGTAGCATTGTTTAACCTTCCCTTTAACTTTCCCCTCTCTTACCCTTTGTTAATACATGTCAGTTGTATGGTACTGGATGATCTGAGGAGAGCTGACAACGGGATGCGTGACTGTTTGCATGTTCAAGCATGAGCCCCTTCTGTATCTGTGGATGTCGATGAGGCAATGTATTATTTTCGCCGATCTCTTCTGCTATACGGAGCATACTTATCGTGCCCATTGAAACTGACTCGATACCGTGTCTACTTTATCCAGTTGAGCATCATAGTAGAGACGACATGACATGACATGACATGACGGTTTCTCTCCAGGCTTCTCACGAGATGCCCTCGGAATGCGGGGTTGCTAAGGTTTACTAGGGGCCTTTTTGAATCTTGTTACTGAGGCTGGGTATCATTGGCCGAGACATTGTAGTGCGTGTGTGCGTACATGTAGGTGAGTAAGAAGACCATCGTGTGTGTATGTGTGTGGCTGTTCATTGAGGGGGGCAGCGGCAATAGCATTATTCTCGCCGCTGTTGAAAATGATGCCATTGCCGGACCTTGAGATCTATTCACACAGAATCACTGAACAAGAATGAGTCTAGTCACAGCGCAAGTTGGGACTCGTGTGTTTATATGCCCTTTGTTACGCCTTTGAGTTTTCAAACTGCGTCCCTTTTGCTATCCATGAAGAGGACAAATATCAATGTCAGTCCTCATCGAATACGCAAGTTTCCTCGAGGTTGGCTTTGTTACCTCTGTGGTTTCACACGAGGGCGCGTCTTTTTCCCCTCCTCATCAGCTATAACAAATACACTTCAAAAGTCAGGCAGGTAGGTATACAGGGGCAAGACTCCATCGTCCTCAGCTTATCCACCTCATGGTAAGTGTGAGGCCTCTGGTAGGTAAATTTTGGCGCGGGCGTTGAGTCTCAAGATCAACGGGTTTTATAGTGCGGCATCTTACAGTTTAGCAACCAACGGCTGGTTGATGATCTAGAAAGCTCTGCCATGGGAATGGTAGAGACAAGCTCAAGTTCACGGCTTCGTATCCTGCTAATCTACTGCGCTTTCAATAATGCTCGTGTTGCAGTGAGTGCAAGACATGCTCAGCCATGGTCTCTAATGGAGAGAAGACCGTGTTTCCGAGGTGAAAATCTTCCATCAATAGTACGACGCGAACATGTATCAACGTTGTTTGTCGTTCAGTCTATTACAGGCAGGCAGGTACGTAGAAGACACCTGTACATAACTACGCTTTAAAAGTGCATACGGGTCAATCCCGTATAAGAGCCCTTTGATGGCGCAGAAACTGTGCTCGGAAAAGCATATGTTTGCGTATCAATGCTGTTACTTGAATGTGGTCCATACGGGCGTTATCTACAACAGACATGCAGCTCATCAATACATACTATCAACACATCATATATACGACTATTTACTAGCCAAGGAAGCATTATTCCACACCAGGCACCCAAAATCAGATGTCACCAGCGCCGTGCAATGAGAGCCAAATTGATCGCAATATGCGGACGCCGTTTGATGCCAGAAGCTATACCAAAACAGTGACTGAACACCCTTACTCTGCACCAATGAGGCTCTTCGGCAAGAAGGCCCAGACTGTGCCCACAACGGAGAGAATCGTGGAGATGGTCATCAAGACGTAGCAAAGCAGTCTCTCCTGGGGGGAGATCTCTTTGCTAAAGAGCTTTACGTAGAACGCCAAAGGTAAACTAGGGGCATGGTCAGATTAGTCTTTTCAGTCGACACCAGAGATCGAATAGGGGCAAACTTACAGCACACAAATCGTGAAGCACAAGGCACTTCCCATAAAGGCCATGATGCTATCGAACGCCGGGAACAGTATGGAAATGACGAGGAAGACCAACACCGTGACGACACGGATGACAACCTTCATGATACCGCGGAAGGTGGCAGAGCGCCCAACCATGGCCGAGCTGTCGGCAACAGCTTGCTGGTGAATACCGGTCAAAACTTCTAGCGTGGCAACAATGGGTCGAGCGTTGAGCGGAATTTTGGTTAGGGGAATGATGGCGATGAAGATGCAGAGCAGGAAGTTAAGGGCACGAGGGTAGCCGCTCGTCTGAAGGATGTTGGCCGTGATCTCATCCATGACACCGTCGCCGTACATCAGCAGACCGACAACGGCTGTGAAAGCGTCCAAGAGGTACTAGTCAACAGTCAGCAGTGAGCAAAGCGGTCGGGAAGCGTATTGTGGCTACTGACGACGGAGGTGAAGACCGTCTTGACGGCTCTCGGGTACTTGTGAGGGTGGCGCATGTCTCTGTAAATCTTGAAGAATAGTTAGTATGCCGCAATTGCTCACCTAGACAAATGAATACTCACATTGGGGAATACACTGTGGCCACCCCACGGGCTCATCAACAGGCCGAAACTCAGGGGCAGTGTGCCCCAGTTCGCAGGAAACAGGTAGGTCGTGGCCGGCTCGATGAGAGAGCCCGGAGTCGTGGGCTTGATTAGTCCATCAACCACCAAAATCAAGACGACTGGCCTCATGCATTAGCAATCAGAGCTTAGCGTGGAGAGAGAAAGGTAACTTACTGCTGAAACAACACACAATGCCAATAACGCTGGTAAAACTCAGGAGGCGCAGCGGGAGGAAGTTGAGGGGGATCATGATAATCGAACACAAGAGCTTCCACATGTTGACGCTCAGGAAACCCGGGAACAAGAGTGTCAAAGAATCGGCAAACAGGACGATCAAGGCGACGCAGGCAGCCAGCAATTCGAGGGTGAAGAGAATACTGGTGGCAATACGCGCGTTACGACCGTAAGAGATGTAGGCCAGGTCGGAGAATGTAATCAAGCTGGCGTCGAGATCCATGCACTTTGCCAGAAGCTTGGCCGTGTATGCTGTCACCGCCGCAGAGCCTGCCAAGACGATCATGCCGCAAATCCAACCGGCGTACTTGATGCCCATAGGTAAACTCAACAGACCAACACCGATTAGGACGCTGCGCCGCAGGTTAGAATTGTCTTGTCTTTCACTGCGCGCCAAAACAGGGGCACCACTCACTTGATCGAGTTGAAGATAGTCTGGGGTAGCGTGGACTGTCCCTCCACAGTCAGGATAATCTTTCCGTCTTGTTCGACCTCCTTCACGAGAATGGGCATGTTCTCTCCATCAGGCACGTTGCCCCCTGCCTCTTGCTGTTGGCGCCAGAGCTCACCGGCCTGGGCCATTGATGGCTCATCGACATCTGCAATCGTTCCATACGTCCTGTACGAGCTGAAACTTCCAACCAGCGGCGGGGTCGCCAGGTGAGGCGGGACCGCGAAGATGGACTGTGACGGTCGGCGACCGCTCCCAAAGCTGGAACCACGGAAAGCTCCAGACAACTCCGCCTCGACTGCCTTGCGCTCGCGGTCGCGGAAATCGGTCTGCACAGCGCTGTCGTCTGCGCCAGAAGCGGAAGAACCATTCTGATACGATGCGCTCGGTGCCGTCTCGGGGGTGGCCTCGAGGTGCTGCCTCAGCAGTGAGGTCCTCGGGTGGGAACCGGACTCGACATGGCTGCGAGAGTAGTCGAGGCCATCGGTGGACGACGAGGCAATCGGGACCTGGTCAGGAGCGAAAACAAAGGACGGCCGTTGGGGAATGACCTCGGCAAAGCCTGCGGCACGCGCCCAACTGCGGGTGAAGGAGCGGATACTATTGACGCCGCCGATATCTGTGATGGCGGCAAGGTGCCGCGTTACTGAAGATCTGTAGGAGGGGTTGGTTAGCGGGGTGAACTGAGTGTGTCGTGCGCCGCGTTGCAGCAACAGAGACAACGGCAGCAAGCTGACGTCAATAATCTGCTACTCGGCTTGGGTCAGGAATAACAACCTTCTGCGACGAAGTCCGTGGGAACTGCTGCCGTAGTCTCCGTCGTCATCTTCTCCCAGGAGCGACTGGTCCTCAGCTACGGCATTGGAGTCGATACTCACGGAGCGCTGGGGGGAGGCGCCCCGTTCGTATTCGTCCCAGGTGGACGGGTTTCTCGAGGGCATGGGGAAAAGCTCGTGGATTCCAGCAACAACAAAGGTTGGTTAAAGTCGTTTCCACGGCGTCCTTTCTCTACAACGACGAATCGAATGCAAAACGGTTGCGACAGGAATAGAGGAAGAGAGAGGGAGAGAAAAGAGGAGGGAGAGGGAAGAAAGAAAAATCTGTAGTCGACTCTTTGGGCAGGGTAGACGGTCGCGACTGGGCTATTGTTCGCGCGGGCGTTTTGAGCCTTGGAGGTGGTATATAAACCTGGTCGGGACGGAGTAGTAGCACACGGCGTGAGCGCGGCACCTTACTGAGTACGTACGGGATTTAGTAGTGGAAGGTAGTAGCAGGTCGAAAAGACCGTGTATCGATAAAAGGCAAATGTGCCTTATTCCTCTTACGCACCCCAAGCCCAAAGCAAGCAAAGGCTGCAAAGCAAAACCAAGGCACCCCTACTAAGGCCGGCCCCAAGTGGAGTCGTTGCGGGAGATGAGATGGGTTGCTAGTGCAAGTGGGTTGTCGGAAGCGCAGGTTGGGTCTTGTCGCAAGTGTCTGCTGAGGTCCGACTGGGTTTTTTCTATCCTGTCTGGCTCCAGTCTCCACGTCCAAGTGGATAGGAGGGCGGAACGACAGAGATAACAGCGGTTGGTGGCAGTGATTGTTACGTCGTGGCGTTAGGAAGAACTTTGAACTTGGGTTGTTCAAGACAAGAGGACCCAAGAGTCGAATGGATGGGTGTTAGTATACTCCGCACCCTATTTGTGCGGCCGTATGTGTACTAGGTAGTTTGCCGTAGGTCACGAGTAAGGAAGGAGTTTGGCGGGAGGAAAGCTGGAGAAAAAATTGGAAGGAGGACGAAGGTAAAGTTAGCCTGTATGTAAATGTTGGAAAGCCAAGGAAAGAACCCTCCTTCTCAACTTCTCAATCGAGTACTCAGGTAAGGTAAGGTACATGAGAAGGACCACCACGATCCTCAAGTCAGAAAAAGTCAATGCTTCTTTTGCCTCTTTCCACTCCCTCTTACCTTTCAAAAGGTTCATATGAAGAGGTAAACCGTTAACGCCCCCAAGGTGCCTAACTGCCTTATCCGAGGTAGGTAAGTAGCGAGTGTAGCCATGACTTTGGCATCTTGGAATTGAACGCACTGACACAGATCACCATCTAATTCTTAGGTAAGGTTGGGTAGGATGGGGTCCTGGGGGGCGGGCTGGCTATCGCCGGCCATATCTGCAGATATGTCATGACATGCATCAACGGAATCCGACAAGGCAACCCGAGACTACGACGACGAATAGCAGTCGAGAGATGGCTCGATGCGGGAGCAGAAGGAGAGGATCGAGAGGGGTACCTCTGCCGAGAAGCGGAAGTGACATTGAGGCATCAACTGACAACTGCCAAATCACCAACAGGGAAACGCAGGGGAGACACGGGCGACAGAGGGGTTTTCACAGGAGAAAGTAAAGCAAAGTCAGCTGGACGTCACAACTTTTGATTTTATGACGCCGTCTGCATCGTCAAAAGTTGGTCGGCTTATCGCGTCGGCGTCTCTGGTTGGACAATGGCAGAGAATGGAACGGCGCTCCTGCTGCACGTCGCCTGCAAGTGGCAGGGCCTGTTGCAGGGCCTTTGCAGCGGCCAGAACCTGCAAACTTTCAAACTTGAACCAACCCTGGCTCCGCCCTCTCCACTAGGTATCACCTAGCACAACCCCTCGACCCTCCCGGGTTGCTGCGCCGGCCAGCCTGCTTCTCTTCTCTGCGCCTCTCTTTTAACCGTACCGTCCCAAGGTATCACGATCACGGTACTGACCAAGGTACTAGGTAATAGGTGACGGACCTCTGCAGTACGTAATGTCGTCCTGCAAGTCTTTCGACATCATCTGCCATTGTCTCTCCGTTTCTTTCTTTTATTCCTTGCCTCCACATGTTTTGCCTACTTACGGGACGATTGTGGAGTCTCATTATCAAACGGCTGACGGGCATTTTCTTAGCTAAGGAGGTTGGACAATTCCTCTTCCAACTACTCCGTATGGCATCCATAATTATAAGGTGACTCTCACTCGATATTGAGCGGCCGCCGGGCTGAAGACCTCGGATATTGATAGATTCCATCCGTCCCTTCAAGATAACCGCCCGAGTCCCCCGCCCAGATCTCTCCGCATCCTATCTCATTTTACCTTACCTTGTCACTCACCGCTATTTGCATACTCTTCCCCCAAAAAGGACCACATGTCATCCAAAAGCCTTCCTGAGACAGGTTCATGCATGGAGGTTCAGATGCAAATGATGCCATCACCACCCTGCCAAGTAGCTAGTTTAGTACGGTGCCATATAATCGACTTTACAACCTAGACTTTTCCCAAAAGTCAAAAGCAAGAATCCTTGCAAGTAATCATCTGCCGCCGAGCCTCTCAATTTTTTACACTACCGCAGTACCCCAGATGCTCGAGCCTCAATTCACATGCCCTCAGCTTTCCGCGTCACCCGAAAAATCCTCGTAGTTCTCGAGCATCTCATGACCAGTCTTATTCCCCAAAGACACAGCTCTAGCCAGATCATGTTACACTCCCCCAGGCCTCGGACGAATTGGCAATGCACAGACTCTGTTGCCTTTTCTTTGTTCTCTCACTCTATTCCACGAGATCGCCGTTGCTCGAGACCTTGCCCTACGTTACAGGATAGATGTCTTTAGGGTTAGTACACGCGGTAGCGTACGTTGACTGACTCTCATCAGCGCCGGCCGCTGGTCCTGTCCCACGTAGCATGCGCCTCAAGCCTCATCTGTCTGTGTGCCCCTCTCCGAAGAGGACGGTAGAATAATCCAATGAAGCATAGAGAAAAACGCGAAGTGCAAATTTGAAACCTCATGATGATCGGTAAACACTGTTTCCTAAAAGGTGTGCAATTAACCTTCGTTAGGTACGATACTTGAGGCTAGCCACCCTCCGATCCGAACCAAATCGATCAACATCCGGTCCGTCGTTGCTTCTTTTTTTGAATGTGCACGGTCCCTCTGTCATATTTCGCACACCACTTGCACTCTCACCTTACCAACCACAACCAAGAGTACCTGTAGTATCAAACTTTCAGATTCGCGAGCATCACGTCTGGCAGCAGCCTTCCACGCCTCACACTCTAGACAGTCAACTCGCTTAAGCTACTCCATTTTGCTCAGAGGATCATACATCACTAGTGCGCCAAAGGGGAAAAAAACGAAAAAAGCAAATCTCATGACATGAAGACAACCACAACCACAACCGCCGCAACAGCAGCGCAAACAAAACCCAACCAAGAAACAACCCCAATCGCAACACTCGTCCCCGTCCTCGCCATCCTCGACAGCTTCAACCACCGCAACAAGAACCAGCACCGCGTAGCCCGCTGGTGGTCCGTCTTTGACCTCCTCCGCCGCGCCGTCCGCCGCCTGCACGACGCCCTCGAGGCCCAGGCCCGTCACCGCCGTGCCCTCAGCTTCAAGTCAAAGTCCTCTTCGTCGTCCTCCTCGAAAAAGCCTGCCGCAGCTGCCGGGGGCAAACCCACCAGCAGCGCTGAACGTCGTCAGAATGCGCTAGACGAAGATGTCGCTGCTAGGGTGCAGATGCTGCTGGAATCCACCATTCCCTCGTCCTTCTCGTGAGTTTCTACCTTTCCTTCATTGATATACCTATTACCGATATTGACCCGAGGACTACAGAGCCTTTACACAACTAGCAGCAGACAACCAACAC
Source organism: Colletotrichum simmondsii (assembly GCA_001563135.1). Classification (NCBI taxonomy): domain Eukaryota; kingdom Fungi; phylum Ascomycota; class Sordariomycetes; order Glomerellales; family Glomerellaceae; genus Colletotrichum; species Colletotrichum simmondsii. The sequence continues at coordinate 51,063 of JFBX01000548.1, read as the reverse complement.
GCCGCCCTAGGCCTGGTCCTCCTGGGTCTCCTAGCACGCATCAACTCAGCCGTCACACTCCTGGCTCCTATTCCTGCCCCTGCTCCTCGGGAAAAGGCCACACCAGCAGGCGATGTCACTGCTATCCCTTCATCATCTTCAGCAACCAAAAATGCTGCTGCAGTCGCCGTGGCAGATGAGAGGCATCACCGGCAGCAGCAGCAACAGTCCGATGCAAAGGGTCTCGGAGTGGCCATCTCTCGGGACCAACTCAAGCTTGCTGCGAAACCTTCAGATCAGCACCCATCATCATCATCATCACGGAATATCGATGAAGCATCACCCGCCACCCCTCAAAGGAAGCGAAAGTCGGCGAACATGCCTCCTCTTGAGACTAAATCTAGCAAGCCAGCAAAGGAGGAAAAGCCAGTAAAGAAGAAGAGAAAGGCAAAAAAGACGGACGACTTTTCCGATTTATTCAGTTCCCTCATATAGAGACATTCGCATAACAAAGATTCCCCAACAGCACCAAACAATACATCATATAGAGGCAAGAGTCATGTAAAGCTTCAAATCTTTCATTAGCGACGGCTATTTGCTACGAGATTCCGACGTGTCCCTGCCTGTACGCCCCCTACCGGCCTGTGCGTCTCTCTTTGAGGATATTCCAAGACATAGACAGGGACAACCTGTTCCACCGCAAACGAAACCCTCCCTAGTAACAGAGCAACTCAACCTCTTCTCTTCGACATCCGCTGTTTGGTATACATCTCTGGCCACTAAACAAGCCTTCGCCAAGAAACATCAACTTTATCCCACGTACAGGTATCCGGTCCATGGCCGAGCGACATTTTTCTACTGGACGCTTCGGTAAGACCAGATACGCGCCCGCATATCACCAGAGCCGGTGGCGAAGTAGCCGCCCGTTGGGCTAGGAGCAACTGAAATGACCGAGTTCTTGTGGCCCTGAAGCATCAACTGCGTAGCGCCAGTGCGGGGGTCCCAGAACTGCACTCCACGGTCCTTGGAACCAGACATGACCCAAGCGGCATCGGGCGTAAGCGCGACAGAGAGAACGAAGTCCTAAGTACATTAGCGAATCTGTTTATGAATTTTGCAGGTGTATAAATCACTTACCCTATGACCCTCGAAAGTCTTGACGCAACGGCCCCCCTTGGGTCCGGGATTGGGCAAGCCGCGAGGGGTGCTGAGCTCCCACATCTTGATAGTCTTATCCAAACTGCCACTGACGAGGTCTCTGCCATTAGGAGAGAAGGCAACACTGTAGACGCTGTCCTTGTGGCCATCGGGACCTTCAAGACGCTCGAGCAGGTATCCCTGGTGGATGTCCCAAACGCGGACGCTCTTGTCGAGAGAACCAGCGGCGACGTACTTGGTGTCGGGAGAAATGGCAACAGTTGTGACACCGTCCTCAATAGTCAAGGTGAGAGTGTTGGTGCCCTGCTCGATATCCCAGAGGCGGACGGTTCTATCTCCACTGCCAGAGGCAATCGTGCGACCATCGCGGGCAAAGTCGAGAGAGTAGATGTCTTGCTCGTGGCCGGAGAAGGTGTTGCGAATCGTTCTGGACTGAATGTCCCAAACCTAAGAAAGAAGAGTCAGCTGAGCCCATACCAAAATGCCTTTTCTGTCAAACTTACTCTAATCAACTTGTCCTCAGCACCGGTAGCGAGGTACTTGCCATCGGGACTGAAGCAAACGCTGCGAATGTACAGATCACCAGTGATATCCACAGTGTCGTCCTGAAGGACACAGAGCTTCTCGCCAGACTGAACATCATAAATCTGAGCGGAGCGGTTGCAGCCCGTGGCTACGTACTTGCCGTCGTGGCTGAAGCGCACGCAGCAGACTACACTCTCGTGTGCGAGAGTGTGGACAAGATCGACATCCAACATGCGAGGCACGTGTTGGTTAAAGATGACGAACCAGTCGTGACCCGATTTCTTTGAGTGAGGCGGCAGGCGATCAGGGTCAAGATCGCCAAGGGCGTTTCCCACCGGCGGAGCGTGGGGGCCCCCCATCCGCGCGTGGTCGGGAGTAGGATGGCTGACTTGAGGCGACTGGGTGGCACCCGGGAAAGGAATGGGAGTGTTGATCTGGGGCGTAGCCGGACCGACAGCTGCAGGTGGTCTTCCAATTCCACGTCTGCCCGGACCCGGCGATGCGGTGGTCTGGGGGGGCTGGGAGCCGAGCCCGTTAGATACGGGCCCACCGGGGCCCGGGGGGTATTGCTGGAAAGGCTGCTGCGACTGAGGCGGCGGCGGAGGCGGGACAGGCAGACCCGGAGGTCCCTGGGCCATCTGATGCTGCGGGCCCATTTGCTGGTCCTGAGGGGGAGGAGGGGGCGGAGGAGGGGCCAGCTGGCCCTGGCCACCACCGGTCATGATACCGTTGAAGAGACCGGTGCCGGGGGTGATGGAGGGGGGCTGTTGCGACGGGCCCGCGTGAGGAGGAGGACCGCCGATGCTAGGAGGCGCGTTTCCACGAGCTCCCTCAAGCTGGCGGCGGAGCATGGCAATTTCCTCTTCGTACCTGTTCAAAAGCTCGCTGTTAGCTTCTTGTGAAAGGACTCGGCTCGCAATCATTGACATCGACATACTTTTGCTTGAGGTTCATCTGCGCCTGCTCCATGGCGTACACCTTTTCTCTAACAAGCTGCATCTCCTGAACTTGAGCCTGGACTGGACATTTCATTAGCATGACGGACGATAGGTGTCAAGCGCAATTGTCTTACTCTGGTGTTCATAACCCTCCGTCTGGCGCATCTGGGTGTCGAACTCGGATCTGATTTGGTCGAGGAGCTCATTGAGCCGGGCCGAGTTATTGGGGGGCACCGCGCCCATGGCGCGATGCGGATACATGGACATGGTTGCGGTTGGAGTCGACAAGAGTATTCAAGGTCGGAACCAAACAATTCGCGCCGGTGGGATACGTGGTGTTGATGGAGATGAGGTGACGGTTTTGATCAGAAAAAATATAACCGTGAGAAGCTGCAATTCGAGTGTCGATGATGGAAAAGATGCGTCGGGTTTGGTCTTGAGGTTGTCGTGGCTCGGAAAATTTCGCTGTTGCGGCTATGGTCCCCCCTTCAATCGACTAGATGCACTGAGGCACCAGGCGCGATTTGCCTTGGGTAAGGTCTAGGGTGGTTGCGTTGACAGCGGCAGAGCCGTCCAGTCAGGAAAACGCAGATGGGTGCTGCGCGACGCGGATGGGATTCGGTTGGCGTAAGGGGATGATAAGATGGAAAGGCGTTGTGCTCGCGATTGATGATGTTATGTGCGCGGCGCGCGTGTCGAGTCTGTCACGGCGGAGATGGGGGAAAAGGGAGGAAGGGGAAGAAAAGTTCGGGTTAGGCAAGGCAGGTGGAAGGAGAGAAAGAGACCCGTCCAGAAGAGGCTGGCGAGTGGAACGAGAGGAGACGGTGCAAGGTGTACTACGGTATCAGGCCAAAGTTTAACCCCCTTGTCAGGTATCTTCGCCCGTGCTTTTCGAGATTACATCAGCAGCATTACTTTCGAGATTCTTGTGCACGTCGAACACAAATTTGGCCATTGAGAGTCACTGCTCTACCCTGGCCAGACCCACGCTACCTGGTAGGGAGATTAAACTTACCCATATAGACCAAGTAAGGTGCACAGGCGAAAAAAGAAGACGGATGGGAGCCGCCTGGGGATTTGATCCAAAGGTGGGTACCCCATCAGAGGTGAACTGCTCTGTGCCGCCCCCCCTGGATCCAGGTGCACGCCAAGCTAAGGTAGACGACCGGGAGGTAGCTGGGTCAGTCGGGATACATGCTCAAGATGCAGCGGTACGGCACTAGGGGACCGCAAGCGAGCGTTGACGGGTATGGAGCAGGCATTACGGGCGATAGTCATGTAGCGTCAGGTATCGACCGGGACATTGCTACAGAGATGGAGTCCAGGTCTGTGCGTTTCTATGTTTTTTGTATCTTTTTATTTTCTGGTGAGCTGGCTCCAAAGGTGGGTCCCTTTCCATGTGGCGCTTGCTCCCAGCGGGTGTGGGTGGTTTCAATCTGCCCAGGCTTGGGATATGGTACGTGGGTACCTAGGCGGCGGCGACTGAATCGGTTCAGTAGGGCAGGGGGGGCTTAGTGTTGACGCTAGCTCTCGGAGCGGGGGCGTGTTACTAGTGGGGCGGTGGGGTGAAGGTGCAGCCCGCACTCCGTACCTCGTGCGTACCTATCTCAGTCTCACAAACCTTCAGGTCCCATTCTCACCAGCCTCGATGTTGCTCCCGCCTTCTTGACTGGTTACCTACGTCGCCCAACCTGGTAGGTAAGCAACAACTTGATATAAATCCCCGAGTTGGTTCATTTCGCGATTTGGTGTGGCATTTCCTGCTTCTGTTTCCATTGGCTTGTAGATGCTTACACTGATGTTATATCCGTAGAGGACCCTGCTACTCAGTAAGGTACATGCTGTCAATTTCGCGCTTTGTGAATTTCTTGCTTACCTACCTGGCGTACCATGCGATTGCCTACATAGTACGTTACTGATGAAGCCTGATGCCCGCTACAGCCAAGAATCCAGAGCATCGCCAGAGGCAACTGCGGTGATCTGGCCAGAAGTCAAGCCTCGCGTGATTGAGCAGGACGAACAATGTCATCATGTTAGTTCTGGACGTCAATATATCGTAATATTTACTAAACACCCCGGACGACAGGCTTTCTATATCTAGCTGGTCGGTTCCAGAATCGGAAGCGTCGCTTTCTAGCATGGGCATCGGACACTTTGCTCTGTTCCACTAGTGAAGAAACAACTTGGATCGTGACGGGAGTACGAAGCAGATTCTGTCCGGCAAAGAGAACCCGCTCGACCGTTTTCCCAAACATCGGCAGAGCTCCGTGCAAGCTCGCGGCCCCAAAACTTTCGGACTACAAGTGCTGTTTATTCGCACGTACGCCGCTGCGGACGGATGTCACAACCCTGGCGGCAACCAACAAAAAACATGTCCATTCATAGCCACGTACTACAGCGAGTGTATTTGTTACCGGCACGCTCTTGAATTGATGTGACATCGAGACAAGAGATGTTGTGCGGAAATGGGGGTTCGCCTGCATGCCACTATTATGGGCGATAGCCGCCAGAAGGACGGCCAACTCTAGAAGGATCATCAGAAGTAGCAAGGTGGACTGGGAGGGGGGAGTGCGGGCAGGCAAGGAGGTGGCTAAGGCGTGACGGTAGGGTTGGGCATTGCAGAAGAAGGCAGTTTAGGGAGTTATCGTGAGATCCAGCGCCGCCGCATGGAGATGCGCAACATGGAGATGCGGCCGACGAGGTGGCACCCACAACTGGCATAGCAGTGAGGCACCCACCAAAGCACCAGAGCACAAGCATCCAAGCACCCACTGGGCCAGGGCAAGCCGCACGGGGGGAGGGGTGGAAGAGGTGTGGATAACGAGTGCGTGGTACAGGGTTTGAGGGGGTGAAGCTGTGAACTGTGGATGGGTGGGCCATGGGTTGTGGTTGCGGGTGCGGGTGCAGATGCAGAATGTTCCATTGGAAGACGTGACGGGTTTCTTAGCTTTGAGGGCGGCTGCTGAGGAGCGAGGCACGGCAAGGGTTCAGCGAAAGGGGTGTGTGCGTGAGAGGAGAATACCAAGTAACAGAGAGAGAAACAGGAGAGACAGAGGAGGGAACCTGAGTGAAAGGGGGGTCGAGGCACGAAATGGAAGTATCCGTGCCGTACTTACTGCGTACAGTCCAGCACGGAGTAGTATACACTACAGGACGAGAGGCGTGTGGGTGTGATGACTGTGAGTGAGAGGGTTGTGTCCGTGGTGGATCGTCTGGTCTGGTATCCGCAGAGCAAAGATGGAAACGAGGGAGAGTTTGACGACGTCTGAGAACCGGGAGAACCTGCGTCAACCTTGCTAACATTTAGCGGCCTAGCGCCTGCGCGTGTGCGTGAAGCCTCCCTGTTCTCTCCTACATGCCTTCCCAATTTCCTTAACGAGGGTTATCTGTACGGAGTAATGTAGATGGTAACGCAGTTTTCGTATATACGAGTGGGAAAAGGTGGTAAACCCGCACCAGAATACAGATAGGTTTCTGTCAGAGTAAACATTAATTGCCGCTTTGGGATGTGACAATTCTTCGGTGAGCCAAGGTGAGAAGACGACATCTCACCTAGGTCATCTCGGCTCGTAGCAACACCGTATGGATAGTTGTAGCCGCTAATCGAAGATGTCTCAACCAACATAAACCGCCCGGAGAGGACACTTTCCTCTCATCTCATAGTTGGGGCGCGGCGCGGACATGATGAGTGATGAAGCCCCCCGCAGGCAATAAGGTTGGGAGGGCGACCAAGCATGTTGCGTTCTTCGGCCATCCGCCCGCCGTGTCACACACCAAGGATCATGGCCCTTGGCCTGTGCTGTGGCCCATCCCATCGTGCCATCCTTCTCTTAACCATCATCCATGGAAGCTGTCGAAACGTTCCATACCCGTCGGGCTCACTAGCCTTTGGATGTTGTCAGGTTCTAACTTTTTCTGACATGTACGAGAGGAAGAGGATGCCGAAGGGGAGAAAAGGCAAAAACGAAATCCATCGGTATACGGATAGACCCACGTACAATTAGCAGGACCTTCGGCGACCCCCCCGCGTCTCGGCATCGCCAACAATGTCATGGAGGCATTCCCGTTGTCGCATGCATGCGCCATGCAATGCCATTATTAGCGCGATTACGGTGGTACCAGACATTCATGAGCGCACACTTACCGTGCAGTACATACACAAAACTCTGGGGATACTTTGTTGGAGCTGTTGTGGTAGCACAGGTCTTGCCCCATTCCACACCCTCTCTTGACGATGATTTCTTTTTTCGCTTCGATTTCATTCCTTCTTCCTCTCTTGTACATATTCTGCTTATTGCTAGTACGCGCGCAAAACCACCCTGTCGACAGGAATATGACCAGATTGATCAAAGTGCAACACACTATCCGTAGACATTGTCAGCGACCATCTTAAGCCACACCGCAAAGCTGCAAAAGCTGACAACAGCGGCTCGGGTCTGCAGATGAAGACGCCTCTTATTATGTCGCCGTGTCTGAAAGTTGAGAATAGACAGAAAACACACGGTGGATCTCGATGAGCTGGAGGGAGGGGCTTTTTTTTTCTCGGACAACTCAATACTGTGTCTTCTTGCCTATCATATCAATCGCAAGACCAAATGAAGCAGGCACAGCAGGCTGCCCTAAGTTCCTGGTTACTTTGGCATGGTTGGAACCGGTCATCCTATTTCGCTAATCTGCATCAATTTTTTAAACCCCGGGTTGACATACCACGACTACAATGTGTTCCGGACAGGTCCATTAGCTGTCGGCGGGTGTGCACCTCTTTCGGAGTGAAGATTCAGATCGCTCAGGAGCGTGGCTGAGGCAAGAGGGTCAACAAGGAGGGGTGTGAAGCGCGGTTGGCGATGGCCGCATGATGAGGTGCCCCCCAACATCAGCTGGCGGTCCCGGGACAAACAAGGCGGCGGTTCTGGGTGCCTTAGCGTTGGGGTTGAAATATCGGAAGGGTAAGGTGAGTTCGGGTAGAATCAGAGAGCCCAAGCTGATTGAGCGGAGAAGGTACCTAGCTGAGGTAAGCAGCCCTGATGGGCCCGTGGTGAGACTCGGCCAAGGACGGTTCACCGAGTGAAGCGATGTACCTTCCAGACGGGGCCTGTAGTACCGCTGGCCGTCCTGAATCTTCTCCTATTGGCGTATTTCCATTTACCACATCATAAGCGGTCTAAGAACTATACGCCAGGCATTCCGTTCGCTCACCAGGATATAGAGATCGACGAAATGTTCATTCTTCCCTCGACTCTTCACTGTATCAAGGCTGAGAGGAAAGCACTGCTGATGTATTTCCAGTTGGAGGCTCACCGAGCTGACTCTCGACAGGATAGCCATAGAGTACGACCCCAGTCGCTCCGCCGAAGCACCGGTGCTCAATGGTCCACGTTCGACAGACTGGCTTCGTTTCACCGTTCAACCGTCATTTTGCAGACGTTCTAGACACTCTTCGTGACCGTAGTGTACCATTCGCAGCAAGGGTGCGATGATCGGCATCCGCGTAAGGGTGACCTTACAACAAGCTGTTCCCCGTGTCAGCATCCAATGTGTACTAGACCAGCTTTGAGAGCTTGTCGCATCATCGAAAACTCTTCTGTACTGCAACACACCCAAAGGAAACCTTCGCAGTCTTGCGCTCTGTTCGGATCCCAAGAAAGCGGCACCAAGGATCTGCCCCGAGCGCGTCGTCAATTCCTTTATCAACACTGGCATCGCTTTCATCACGCCTGCCAGCGCTTTCGCAATTGTCAGGCGTGCCCGCTTGATCCAGCCTAGAATATCATGGATAGATCTACATATTTCGGGAGACCCTGCTGCCGATGACACAGAATCACACCAGGCTAGCCGGGCCCCGAAATCACCAACTGGCAATGTCGATGATGCAGAATTACCCTATAACGGCATTCAGATTGATAGGCTGGGTTCCGCTACTACTACCTCACATGCACCAAGGAATGGACCCTCAGTAGCTACTAGGTATGCTGCACTGGTTGGCTGTCTTTGCATGTGAAACAAACATATGGCACACGCAGAGAGATGGCACTAGCCAATCTGCCAAAGCATCCAGATCTTGAGGCGCAAGTATCATCAAATCAGACCACCACCCCAACCGCAGCGGCGGGACATTAGTAGATGACTTGACAGGAAACCGAATACGAGTCGGCTGCTTCTGATTCGCCAATGGGTTGTTGCGCCAGTGGGCTCCCTGGCCTTTCCACCTAATTTGAGCCAAAAGTCCAACGTCAAAAACTGGTCAACGCGGGCCCTGGAAAAGCCCATCCCGCTGGATCATGCGATTTCCCAAGTGACGAACTGCCCACTGGGACATTACCTCGGACGAGTCTCCATGGACATAATGGGCTTGCGTACACCGACTCTTCCGAGTTTCGCAGTTGCCCGCCCTTGACTGGAGATGAGTTAGATACAATTAAAAGAAGGGCCCATCCCGCCCAGTGATATCTGCTACCCCTTCGTCGAGAGCTTGTTCGGCCTTGAGTTACAGCAACACTTGCCATCTTGACGCCGTTTTTGTGTTCGATTGTCATCTCAGCTGGGCCTTACCCCCAAACTCTAAGATCGGGGACGTACCAGTGTTGAGGGACCTCGACAGAAGCGTTGACAACCTTGACACCTTAAACCTAAGTCTTCTGGTCCCCTTTTTCTCTGACCTTGGCCGTTCGACCAACATCCGCCATCTTCAGAGTAGAATCTGTTGGCTGTCGACGTTGGCTCAGTCTCTCGGTGCCGGCACTTTGTCATTCGACCGCCGGCCTTGCAAACGTCGGACAAGCCCAGGTTGCAGTCTGCTACAAGCTTCACAGCAATATCCCTGTCCAAGTCTTCTGGTGGAAGCTCTTACCGACCTGAAAGCAAACGCTGCCGATCCCGCCCCTGGCTGTGTCCCCGTCGCTCGGAAGCCAGGCCCATTAAACCGGAGGTAAGGCGCATCTGCCCACCTTCTCATGGCCCCAGGATTCCTATTAAACATTCGATGATCTAAGACCCCACCGAGTTATCCCGGCCGCGACCCTCGGCAACTTTGCGGCCTCGATTCGTCTACGACTTATAACCTGGATTCGTGCTGGTCCCTTGCGCATACGTGACTACCGGCCCTTCTCTCCTCAACTGCGATCGTTGCTTTAGGCATTGCTGCAGTAACCCTAGTGGCCTTCACCGATTGCTCTTCGATTCGATACATCATGGATGTCGTTCTCGAGGTGGTCGATACCTTTGTTGGCGATCAGCTCTACGCCAAATTGCTCCCAGCCGGTTCGGCTCCTTATGACTTCCCTCACCACGCGAACGCCACGGCGCAACCGATCTCGACATGGCAGTATAAGCCCTCGACACAAATGCTCTACCTCGAGCCATCCGAAGCCGCATATATGAGCGCCTGGCCAAGAGACAATATCTTCCGACAGTTCACATCTCTTTTCCTTGTCACATGGTACGTTGTTGCTACAGCTCCGCCACCCTCACCATGTTCCTGAACGAGCTCACCAACACTGCGAACAATACCAGGTTCTTCGGCATTCTCAACTACTTTGTCTTCGCGACTCTATCGTACATCTTCATCTTTGACAAGAAGACGTTTAGCCACCCAAAGTTCCTCAAGAATCAGATCCGTCTCGAGATGAAACAGGCCAACATGGCCATGCCGGTCATGGCAATCTGCACCGCGCTCACCTTCGTCGCCGAGGTGCGCGGCTACTGCAAGCTCTACGATACCACCGAGGAGGGCCCCGGCCGATGGTACGACTATGCGCAGTTCCCGCTCTTCATCCTCTTCACCGACCTGTGCATCTACTGGGCTCATCGGTGGCTGCATCTCCCGCTCGTCTACAAGCACCTTCACAAGCCTCACCATAAGTGGATTATGCCCTCGCCCTACGCAAGCCACGCCTTCCACCCCCTCGACGGCTTCGCGCAGTCGGTCCCGTACCACGTCTACCCGATGCTGTTCCCTCTCAACAAGCTGGCATACGTGGCACTGTTTGTGTTTATCAACTTTTGGACCATTCTCATCCACGACGGCGAGTACATTACCGACAACCCCATCATCAACGGCTCAGCGTGCCACACTGCCCACCACTTGTACTTCAAGTAAGTTTCTGACAACGTAAGAGAGCCGAGAGCTTCGCACCTTCTAACAGGACCTGGCAGCTACAACTACGGTCAGTTCACCACCCTCTGGGACCGTCTCGGTGGCACTTACCGCAAGCCCGACCTAGCCTGGTTCAACAAGAAGACCAAGATGGCTAAGGAGACGTGGGAGTCCAACATGAAGGAGATGGAAGACATCCAAAAGGAGGTTGAGGGCGACGATGACCGCCAGTACGTTGCTGCCGAGGCAAAGAAGACGAACTAAGAGCCAGTCTTAAGTGTGCTGGACACGCTCAGCGTCAAAAGCCAGCCCGCAAGTGAACAGCTGGAGAATTCACTTTCTAGATATTTGTAATACTTTGGCTCTTGCCATACCTTTGACTGTATATATGGAAATCGGCACAATGGAATGCTGGGCGCAATACGGAAGGATGATGGTGACATAATGGGAGCGAAGCCATCTGACGGTCTGCGGGTATGGATGGACCCAGGGTGTAATAGCTAGTAGCGCAACTGGACCCTTTAGAGGTTCCAGAATGCCAACTCCAAACAACACGAGGTTTGAAGAACACACTGGCAAATGTCGAGGAGAAGAAGGACTCAGTTATCACATCTACCGGACTACCGGAAGCCCGTGCAGTCTCGTAGATTGGACAGGTTGAAAAGTTGGGTCACAGAGTCCAAGAAGAGGATGAATACGTGGAGGTAACAAGAGTGAAAATCCGTTGAAGTTGTATCACGCAAGCTCTACGTTGACAGATGACACCAAAAGAAGACGCCGATCCATACCGGCGCAAAGAAGGCTTTGTCAACCAGACCCTTAGAAATGTCCACCACCGGGAAACCCAAGAACATACAACATAGGAAAAGAAAGGGAAGAGGAAGAAAAGCTCGCTCCAACGCCTGTTTGCCCTAGGAACTAGTGGAATGTCGAAGAGTTGATAAGCAAGGAAAAGTAGTCGGTGGCCTGTTTGGGCGCGTAAAAGGATTTGTGGTTGTTGGAGGTGAAAGCTCGGGAATATTGAGTTATGCTCCGGTGCAAAGTGATCAGGAATGATCCTTCGTGGTCATTGCCCTCCTCTCGAATGAGATATAATGGTGTAGTCGTCGGTAGTTCGCATCGCAGTCTAGTGCAAATATATGCTGCAAACGACGTTTCCCGCCTGCCCGGTCTGTGTCGGGTATCCCCTTTTCGCCTCTCTCATTCTCTCTCCCCTCTGCTCGTTCTCTCGAGGTAGCTCGTGCATACCTCGCCTAGCTGAACGTGACAGCCTTGGGATCCAAAGGCCTCCCATCCGGTCCGATACCGTTGGCCTTGAAGCGCTGCTCCATATACACCCTGCGCGCGTCGTCAAACTTCATGCGGCGCTTCTTCATGATCTTGAGAATCTCCTTCTTGCTGCGATCGTCGAGCCCTGCGCGGCTGTCGCCGGATTCGACGTTGCCCGCCAAGTCAAAGGTCGAGCTCGAGAGGCCAGCGTCGATGTCGCCGACGAAGGAGGAGGGTAGACGGGAGTAGATGTAGTCGCGGCCGGGGATCGGGAGGTCGGGAACGAGGTGGAGCCAGTGGCCGCGGGTGAAGTAGAGGGCCGTTGCAGTGATGAGGAGGAGGAACGAGACAGAGTAGAGGAGGTACGACATTTTGGGCGACTTTCGCTTTCGAGGGCGCGGTCGAGATGGAACGATGTTGGGCTGGTGGCCGATACGCTGGTGTGGTTGCTTCGCGATCGCCGGCTGCTTAGGTGGCTAGGCTCCGAAAAGCTAGTAGTAGTGGTGATCGTCGTGGTTTAGAATGAACAGAACGGAAGGCAAGGGGAATGAATAGTGTGGAAAAGAGAAGTCACAAAGAGAATGGTGTTTTGGCGCAAACGGTCAGGGACTGCCGTTCGAAAGGATCAAACGATCATGTCGGGACCTGCAAGGAGACAGACGGTCGCGTTCGACTCCAGGCAGAGTGAGGTTATGCGGAATGGAAGTGTAAGTGGTGAAATTCGGCGACGAGCCAGGCGTACCGACCGACGTACGATGATGTGGAGGTGCAGTGGTGCGGGCTGCGTAAGTGCGCTGGACACTAACACTACTCAGGCTCCCCAGTTGGCCTCTTTTGGGAATGGGAGACAGCCCGCAGGGACTCAGCGTCGCTGAAGGTGGACTCGGGCTGTCACTGCCCCCCGTAATCCCGTCTGATCCTGCAGCTTTTGGACTTCCATGGGGATCCACTTACTAAGGTCGAGCATGGAGCATTCGAAGGCGTACGTAACTTGTAAGGCTTGGGCGCAGGGCAAGCGCAGGGTTCTGCCGCAGGGGCCAGGGCCGCAAGGGAGGCCGTTACGGATGCCGACGGGCAAGCTTCCATTTGCATCACGTGAATGGTTCCGCCCCCGCCAGCTGGGTTACCCTACCCACCAGACGTGCTGCAGCTGCCATGTATTCGTGCCTTCCACGGCGAACAAAGCTGGAGACCACTGAATGATCCCAGGGCCGACTCATTTCTTACATTGCGTTCCTGGTCTTCATTGGAGGTGACTATGTCGAGGTCGTTGAAGACTGTACATGAGTCACTTCAACTGCCTTATCTGTGGACATACTTTTGAGATCACTCTTCGTGGTTAAGGCCACGCAACGAGGAGGTGAAAGGCAATTTCCATGACACACGTAACTAAGGCTTTTGCATGAGAGAGTCCCATGAGATATCCCAAAGCTCGGCCCCTGGAAACTTGATTACCCCGGTAGCCGGGGCCAGCCGGCGCTCGCAACTTGGAAACCTTCCTCCGGCCCGAGAAAGGCGGGCAGCCTCCGATAAAGACTTGCTCTTGAAGACCGAATGTGTCTCAGCTTCGGTGCCTTGATAGGAAATATTTATACATTTTTGTAGTCAGTGTCGTCTAAATATCCAATGATAGAGTAGCTGTACCTAAATCACACCTCATTCCATCGGTTGTCTCAACCTGGATGGGGGGGAGCCTCCCAAAAGCAACAGAGCTATTCTGACATACTGCCTGTAAGATGGTTCGAGTTCTAGAGATAGCCGGTGGGTTTCCAACATGTAGGTGCAATCAGCCGTTGGACCACGTATGTCATGGCCACGATCTGGGAACGGTGTTATGTCGAAACGGTAGCTTCCTGGGATAACATGACGATTGCATACCCGCAGACGGAGGTACGGCTATATAATCATTTCCCAAATGTTAAGAACCTGCCTCTAGACGGGGAATCAATGATGTGAATAATATATATTCATAGTCCCGCAGCAGAGCGATACTGTGTATTTAAGAGTGGAAAGCGCCTTGTCAGTGCCCAAGAGGCAACCTGCTTTGTTGCCATTATCCTTTTGGATAGCTCACGAATAAGAACATCGTCAACTGTCATAATAAGGTGATGTAACAGTATGGAACAAGTTCTGAAAGAAGACAGTGACCCAGGTCAGAGCCACAGGCCGGCGACTTTACCTGTTTGGCGTTGTGCACGTATACGAAGACGAATCGTTCTGTCGAGCCAGGTGGTGAAGTGAGCTAGAGTGCCTACCCTGGCAGGGCCTCTCACAGACGAATTCGACTACCTTGCAGAGGAGGTTCGACAATGGATATGCAGTGCCTTAAATACCCTAGGATTGGCAAAGTCGGTCTCTTTGTAAACGTACTATACCCGTTGCAATGAAGTACTACACACGGGGCTGGTAAGACGCACCCATAGAGAACCGCTAGGTTTTATTTATAGGGCGAGAAGATGCCATAGCTTAGCCTTGGGACATGTCTATCGGATATGTAGGCTGGGCTCAGTGGCACGACATTGAGTCGAATGATGGATATGTGTTAAGTACTTGAAATATAGCCATTAGCTGCACTCGGTACTGAAACTTTGGGAGTTAGCAAAAGTTCTCCCTAGAGATACCGAAATCTTGGGTACTTTGACACTGCGGCGTGCGTCGGTCATAGAGGTGTGATTCACTTTTGTGCCTCGGATTAAAAACCATGAATGTCACCCATTGGATAGACCAATCTAGGCCGTATCTCGAAACATGCCTTCAAGCGGGGAATCAGGACAGACCGTACATGGTATAGGAAAGAAGGCCGGGCATTACAAACCCTATCCAAGAACCGCACTTGATGGTGAATTGTTTTGCGACAGCCAAGTTCTTGAGTTTAGCCACGGATATTGGAATAGACGCAATACTCGACGCTTTAATCCCTGAAACGATCTCATAAAAAGCTTGAACCTGCCGCTTATTAGTACAGTCGAGAACAGAATTCGCAAAGTCGAAAAAGTATTATCCGCAATTGCGTTCGACTTATACGACGAGGACGAGGTTGTACTTGAAGCCAGTTTGGGATGCAAGTGCACCGCCATCACCAGCCACATCTACACTGGCCCGCCGGGGAGGGCTTTTGTGCCCCGGAGGGGAACTCGGTGTGGCGCGCCGATGGAATGAGTGGGCCCAAGAGACACTAGTCCGCAAAGCGACTGCTAAGCGATAGCCCACACATTCAATTCAGGCCATTGAATTCTACGAACACGCAGACCGGCATCAGAGCAATCGTGAAGGTATTCATCAACCATTCCGTGATCCCTCAAATCAGTCAAAATGGCCGCCACTCTGCCCAACGTTTCCGCCGACCTGATCTGGGAGGTTGTCCGTAAGTTTCACCGCGGCGCTCGGCTGCCAGCGATGCCGAATTCGGCCTGAATGTGCAATTTTGCTCACAACTGCTTTTTTTTTTCTCGATACAGGCGCCCAGAATGCGTTCCTGGTCAACCGCAACGACGCCGGCGGTCTCCAGCTCTCCCGCGACCCCCTTAACCTGGTCAACAAGCACTCCCGCAAGGTATGTTGGGATCGAATCGTCAGAACACTGGCGGGGTTGAAGGGCATCTTTGGCTAACTTGTATCGCAGTACGCCGGTTTCGTCAACGACAAGGTACGATTACACCCCAGGTCGATCGAACCCGATATTCCTCCCTCGCTCGAACGATTCGATCCTTCGCAACACCAGATAACACAGAGATGACTGACATGTGACGATTAGGCCATCGGCGTTGTCCCCAACGAGAAGGGTGGTGTCAAGGTGATCAGCAAGAACCAGAAGAACTTCAACAAGCCCTCCAAGGGCTACACCGAGGTCACCTACGGCGGCAACAAGTCTTCCCGCAAGTGAGTTTTGGACCACCGCTACAACCACAAACTTGTTGTCGTAATGCGGCACATGGAACGGGGAAAGCACAAGGATTCAGGAGAAGAAACAGGTAACTGACGGCTGTCGAACCATAGGACCTACTCCGCCGTTGCCCGCCAGGCTGCCGCCGGCGGCTACCGTGGCGACCTCCGCGAGGCCGCTGTCCAGCGCGTCTCTGCCATCCGCCGCTCCCAGCGCGCCGTCAAGGCCACCCCCGAGAAGAAGCCCCGCGGCGTCAAGGCCAAGGCCGCCGCCGCTGCCGAGGCTGAGGCATAAATGTTGAGATGCTGATTTTGCGGGACGAAGAAAGAGAAAGAAACAGGCTTGGTTTGGGCGTTACGTCGAGCAAATAGAGAATACCTTTTTGAGGGACACAGGCGAAACAAATCAAAAGCTTGAGTCAAAGGCCACAAAATAATGACTGGGACTGGTTTTTCGTTTGCTCCAAACGAGTGTTGCTGCTTTCCCCCCTTCGCATTTGATGCCATGCGTGTGAGGGATTTGTGAGGCTCTGGGCCAATGACTTGGGAGGGCGATGTTGATGCATGTTGAAGTATACCTTATCTTATGCCATGACGCGCGCCTGCACAAAAAGAAAAAGCTCGGAGTGGGAGTGGAGTGACGGTGGTCGAAGAGGCCGACATCGAGATAGCACAGTAGCCGGACTACGGGTCATGGTGTTGTCGATGCCGTGGCCCTCGGCCCTCACCCGGAGTTGCCCGACTAGAGTAGAGGGCGAATTCCTGCTGAACCTCGGGACCACGGGCAAGCATCGGAATGTCGAGGGTGTCATTCCGGCTTGAGCCATACCATCTTCCTACGTTGTCCCCTAAAAATATTGTGTAGCGGAGCGATGTATTAATCGTAGTTTGTTGTTAGAGTATTGATGAATGATGAAAGACAGGGACGCTTCTACCTACCTCTTACACGGAGTAAGTCTTCGCCGACATTGACCTGATCGAGATACGTGGAATGGCACCTGCACATACATGGCGGGGTAATTTTTGCCAGCCGGGGTTGCATAGGTGCTCCTAACATGGCATTTCTAACACAGCGGTACGTACTCTTGATATTGTGAGTAATTCGTGCCGCAGTGTAGGTAATTCTTACATTTTCCATGAGCAATGGCTAAACCTCATAGAGGCAACGATGAGTGAATATGTATTTTTAGTGAGCTATTCGCCCGCCCAAACACCACAGACAGGGCCCGTAGCTTATGTTTTGCCGAGCTGTCTCATCGCCGAGGATAATGTTAGCTATCACGATCTGAAGCACGTCACAGGCTTCTCATAGGAATAATGGGGACCGTCTTTGCGTTGGGTTCTTGTTTCTACCGTTCCCACACCCGAGTTTTGGCTATACATAGGAACAAGCTACCCCTGGAGCTCGGGACATCGGGACGAGGATGGGGGACCGTTCATCAGCAGGAAAACATCGGAAGGCATTGGTCCAGCTGGCCGGGAGTTGACGGGGGGAATCGAGCTTCGAATCACCGTGTTAGCCTCGTCCGTCTCTCACATGCATCAGACCGGAGGTGAATGGCGAACAAAACGGGTTGACGGCGGATGTTGCAATTGGTTGCAGGACGTTGGTGGCAGGGGATTGGCGCAATCAATGCTAGTTATTGAGCAAGCACTGGGCAGTGGGCGGGAAACAACCAGAGCACCCAAGGTAGGTACCTGTAGAATGTATCTTTATCTTTCCTACAGCGACTGCTTCCATGGGCTGGGCGTGTCTCAGTGGCCGCCTTTGTTTGGGTCGAATGACGAGGTATCTGCGACAGCTATTCCCTGGTGCGGCAAGCCGAAAGGTACCTTGCACTTGTTTCTGTCTTTGTTCACTCTGCAGCTCTCCGATTCCCGAGACAGCAGCAGCAGCAGCAACGCAGCAACTGGTCCGGCTAATAAAGCACCGCAACCGCGCAAGTACAAGCTACAGGATCGGGCTTGCTGGGTGCAGCGGCGCAGTACAACGACGTAAGGTAAGGTAACTATACCCGCAGTGCTGCTGTCGAGTCGCTTTTCTGCGCATTACTGGCGTCTGCCGCCGCTACCACCTCACCTCGAGGAGCGATGGATGGAGCGTGCAATAGCTACAATGGAGACTTGAACCCCCCGTATCTGCCCTGCCTCAGGAGCGGCGCCCCCATGGTCCCCTTCTCACCCCTCCAAGTTGCCCCTCTTTTTGACCCCTCCATCCAATGACACAGGAAAAGTCCCACGGAACGAGGGGTGGGAAACCAAAGGTCGCAATTCTCCCCGCGGTTGAACCTACGTCCCCGCCGACAGCCTCCGGACTAGGTATCAGCTGGCTCAGACTACTTCTACGTAACCTTGGCTCGGTTTACTTCTCCTCTCTTGCTCTCCCCTTTCATACTAAAGCAAACGATCTCCCGCTCTTGTGAAAATCATCTTCACTCATCTTCCATCTTACAAGCAAAACCTTCAGTTTACCTGACCACTGTACGTTTGACGATGACCTCTCTCCCACTCACCTCACCTTAGTACTTGACAAGCTTGGATAATTGTAGCGAGAGCTCCCCACATTTGGTCTCGTACCATGCGCCAGAGCTCGACGTGTTAAGCGAGCAAGCTCCAAGATCACCCCGCTAATCCGCGAGAACCCTTCAGGCCACCCTCCTCCTTCATCCATCTCCTCTCCCAAACCGAATAACAAGAAATCACAATCAAAATGGTCAAGGCCGGTATGTTCCCACCACCTGAGGCTACCGCGCAAAGCCTCGTCAATCTAACCATTTCTTAGTTGTTGCTGGCGCCTCTGGCGGTATTGGACAGGTACAGTGAATCCGGAACCCCGCGTGGTCAGCAAATAACGTGCGCATTGCTCACCGTCAACCTGTCTACTCTAGCCTCTGTCCCTCCTCCTCAAGCTCTCTCCCCTCGTCGATGAGCTTGCCTTGTACGATGTCGTCAACACCCCCGGCGTCGCCACCGACCTCTCTCACATCTCTTCCAATGCGGTACGTTTCATCGCAGTCTCAATTGCCTCGTGGTACCCGTAGTATCAATAGCTTGCTAAACAAACATGCCGCAAATAGAAGATTGCCGGCTACCTACCCAAGGATGATGGCGCCAAGGCCGCCTTCAAGGATGCCGACATCATCGTCATTCCCGCTGGCATTCCTCGTGAGTTACACCTCCGGAGCCTCGTCCGCTGCTTCTTTCTAACGGGAAATCCTCTCTAGGCAAGCCTGGCATGACCCGCGACGATCTCTTCAATATCAATGCCGGTATCGTCAAGGGCCTCATCGAGGTTGCGGCCGAGGTTGCCCCCAAGGCCTTCATCCTTGTCATCTCCAACCCCGTCAACTCCACCGTCCCTATTTCCGCCGAGGTTCTGAAGGCTAAGGGCGTCTTCAACCCTCAGCGTCTGTTCGGTGTCACAACTCTCGACATTGTCAGAGCCGAGACCTTCGTTGCCGAAATCTCCGGAAAGTCCACCAGCGAGCTCAATGTTCCCGTTATTGGCGGTCACTCCGGCGAGACCATTGTTCCCCTCTTCAGCAAGGTCAAGCCTTCAGTATCCATCGCCGACGACAAGTACGATGCTCTCGTCAACCGTGTCCAGTTCGGTGGTGACGAGGTTGTCAAGGCCAAGGACGGCGCTGGTTCTGCCACTCTCTCCATGGCCTACGCTGGCTACAGGTAAGAAATCGGACGCTCGACAACTTAAAGGTCAGAGACTGACGTGTGATAGATTCGCCGAGAAGGTCCTCAAGGCCCTCAAGGGCGAGAAGGGTCTTGTTGAGCCTAGCTACGTCTACCTCCCCGGCGTTCCCGGCGGCGAGGAGATTGCCAAGAAGACCGGCGTCGACTTCTTCTCCGTTCCCATCGAGCTTGGCGTAAGTTGCATAGCATTCCATCCTGTCCCCTGTCCAAATCTAAACGGACACAACACTGACATATTCGTAGCCCAACGGTGCTGAGAAGGCCATCGATATTCTTGGCGACATCACAGAGAAGGAGCAGAAGCTTCTGGAGGCTGCGGTTGCGGGATTGAAGGGCAACATTCAGAAGGGTGTCGAGTTCGCCCACAAGGCTCCCCAAAAGTGATTCCCCCCTTTGTACACTTGTTTTCAGTAACAGCCCCCAATCCCCTCTCAAGGAAGCCGCATGACGACAGCTTCCAAGAATGTAGCCAAAAAAATGGTGATAGATGAAATACAACCGAGGGAGAATTATGGCTGATCGACTCTTCTTTTTCCTAGGCTGTGAGGTGTTGTTGGTCTCGCAAGTGTATGGTTGACCAACGTATATAACACCAATTGAGATCTCTTGAGTCCGCGGTACGTAGGGCAACGGCGTCGGTAGTTTTGGATATGGCGATAATCGCTGCTGGTTTATAACTGGAGTTAGACACCTTGGGCATCAACTCGAATGACCAGATCTTTGGTCGATATTCTGCAAAAAGTCTAAAATCTTGCAACGCTTGCATGTTGTGTCATTGACACTTCTCTATGTTTTCCCCACACGCCATTTGTTTGAGACAGGGGCTTCGTAGTACGTGAAGTTGGTATTATGTGCTTGACGGCAGGGTCTTGATTTGGAAAATAGCTGCCGGTAGCTCGTTGGTCTCGGCCTGGACGGTGGCATTGATACCCAACGCTGCTAGCGCTCCGCGCACAATTCCGCACGGGAACCAGAGGAACTATGGTTGGACAAGTCAGCACCGTGAAGGTTGTAGCATCGTTAGATGGGCGAAGTTTCAAGCGTACCGGCTGTGCCCGAACAACCGCCTGTCCGCCAGCTTCTGTGCTCATCCTCGAGAACGGTTTGAACGAGTTGTCTGTCAGTACGTAAACGCCCTATTCCAACGGACCGGATTAGCCACCCAATTCCCAAGTCGCTTGTCTGGAGCGTCGCCCTTGACCAGAACTTCCGGCAGGTAGAGGGGATATCGCCAACGTACCCTGTGATTCGTCTTAAGGTTGTCAATCTGTTTCCTAAACACAAGCGACCAAAGGTCCTTGCATACAAACTTGATGACGTCGAGCGTATCGTTGAATCGCGGACGGTCTCTCGAAAATCTAAATACCAGGTTCACAGACTGTCAGCCTCCAATCGTTGTATGAGTCCTGATACTGTGTCTTCCTCCCCCTCTTGCTATCGCCAAAGGCGGCGCAGAGAGGAAGGGGAGGGAGGCACAAGGGGAAACGTACCTCTCAACAAGCCCCTGCCCAACACGATACCCCAGCGTCTCAAGCCGATAGAACACTGCATCCCGCTCCTCGTCCTCATCCAGCTTCCTGACTGTGCTCCCGCCTGCAACCCCGTCCGCGCTCGACGGCGCGGGACCCCCGTCGGCTCCCCCGCCCTGGCTGTGGCTCACCGACGACAGCGCATCAGCTGAAGCACCTCCTCCTACAGCGGCAGCGCCCCCACCGGTACTATTCGCATCGCCCGGCGCGGCTTCAAGTTCTCTCGTCACACGAAAGGCCATGGGCACTAGCTCGATGAGGAGGAAGTCTAGACAGGAGGAGTTGAGGAAGGAGGCCGACGGGTCCGTGGCGTTGTACGGCGGCATGACGCTTTCGAAGGACATGATTTCTTGCTGGCTGGGAAGCTAATTGTGGTATGGGCGTGGAAGGATAGCCGCTATGGTTTCTGGCTTCGTCGAGGAGGATTTCGCGCGGTTATTGGCTCTCTCGAGTATGGTTCGTTTGTCTGTCTGGGACTCGATTGCGATGAAAGCTTGGTGTTGATGCAAGGCGATGGAGACTAGGCAACGAAGTTCGCAAGGGTCAGTTCGGTGTGGAATCAGAGATGACTTCGATGCAATGACGCTTGAAAGAATTCGCAGGAGTAGGTTTGGACCTTGTGTCGTCAAGGCCAATGTGCGGTTCAAGGTAGGTAGCAGGTAGCTGGAGGCGGATGAACGATTGAAGCCGCTATCTACCTAAGGTAGGTTACCTTCACTGAGGTGAGGTACCTTAAAGAGCGAGGTCGGGTACGTACCTGCCTTGACATGGAACCCCGTGGAGCTGGCCTCTGAGCTCTTCAGGGTCCACCCACCAGAGCTTCCAATTCCGATTCGACAGGGATTACAGTAGACAACTTGCACGTTATGTTGGCACACGATTGCGGACGGATCATGATGGACGTGGACGAAGAGGAGAGTCTTCAGAGTTATTTCATCTTATTATGCGGATGCCATATCCGCAGCATAGTGTTTGGTATTTGTACCCCTCGCTTTCCTAAGGTACCAAGCTGGCAAAGTTTCTGAGGCATCTGCCTCACTTCTAAGTAGAGCTCTGCTCAGACGCCCGTTATCGCCCTGCTTCATGCCTATGGCATAAGGCTGTTGGGGCTGTTGAAATATGTTTTGCCTCCTAAACGCCTGGACAGCTATCCATCCGTCCCTTTCCACGCCCAAAGAAAAAACACATACATGAGCCACAAATCCGCCTTCGTTAGGTAGGGAAGTATGTACGTGCTGATTGAGGCGGCTAACCTCATGCTCCGTACCACGCAGCTCCTTGATAGAGAATGCCAGGGTAGCCTCCTCAGAACATGCTGCTGCTGTAACCACTGCTGCTGTAGTTACTCGATCCCGGCCCCTGTAGTTGCTGCCGCTTCGGAGGCGGTGCGGCTGGCTCATCATCGTCTGATAGGGTCAGGTCTATTGTCACCCTATCCGAATGCAGTCTCTTGGCGCTTGTTGTGGCCACGCCCCGTGGCATCGTCGAGCTTTCTCGAGACATCACCGTTGTCGTCGGAGTTGCCGTGCTGGCGACTGACCGGTTGGGAGTTTCGAAGTTTCGACTGCGAACTGGGTTGACCTCCACAATACCCCAGTCGTCGTCATCATCATCGTCATCGTCAACAAGACCGCTTCCACCGTTGGTCGGCCTGTTCTCGTCCTGTCCGGTGTTCACTCGCCACTGTCCGTCTGGTTCAATGGTGACTTGATCTAGGGACTTTGATGTGTTCGCTAGGATGTCTCTCACGTACCTTCGACGGCTGTTAGCTAGAAACCGTGGAGGCGAGATATAGGACTTACTCGTCAACGGCCAGCTGTGCGTATGGCGCCGGCTTATTGCAAATCGGGCAAAGCCACTGAGGGCCCTGCTCTTGCAATTGGAGGTACGACGTTGCGTCGAAACATTGAATGTGCGAACAGTTGACAGAGCGGCACGGGACATCGAGACGCATGTAGGATAGAGGACACTTGAGAGACAGGACTTGAGATGTCGTAACGATATCTGTGTCCGCCGCTTTCTTGCTGACTGGAGGGTTTTAGTGTCTTGTTGATAATAGTGAAGTAAATCGGCAAAACTTACTCTCCTCAATCACCTTGTTTTTGGGGATCTTCTGCCCCTTCTTGATGTTGTCAGCCAGGTCCTGCGCCGAGGTGATACGGCAGACGTTCAGGACAAGATAGAATTTCTGCAGACAAATTGAGTGTCAGCGGTAAAAGACGGAGCAGGGTATTGAGATTCGTAAATCTGAGGCAACTCACCTTTTGAGTCAACGCATAAGTGAACTCAACGAGATTTCTGTTGTCATTTTTCAGACGCAAAAAACTCGTAATGTCGACTGGCCTTGTCGAGCCTGGCTTGTTCTTCAAGCCTCTGAGATTCGCCTTGACCTCGTTGCCGTTGACTTTGATCTCCGACTGATGAGGAAACGCGATATCCTGGACGCCGTTGCTATCTCCGGCGCAGAAGACCATGATGCGTAGTGACTTGTCATCGAGAACTCTGTTCAGATTGAGATTATCGCTGACTTTGACTGGAATCGAGACCATGTTCCTATGCTGGCTCATAGCTGATAGGGAAGTTAGCAACGACCAAGATGAAACATGAAATGGCGACCTACCCTCGCACGAGCGCACATCGCCGACCCGGAACTGGATCTCGTAGAAGGGACTGTTCTTGAAGGAGAGCCCTGCACCAAAGTTAGGCGTTTGTTCAAAGGACTTTTGAGTGAATAACATACCGCTTGATCCGTACCCGGGCAGAGCAGGGCCATTCGCACCGCTGGGACGAGCATTGCGCCCCCAGTATTGGTCTTGCCGCATCATTGACACTGGCGGAGTTGCTGTGGCGGGACGTCCACTCTTTTGAGAGGCGGGCGAAGCGGAGGAGCCGGTCCTTGTGGTCTCGATGCTCCGTTGTATCTGCTGGAAGCGAGTCGCGTCGCTGTTCTTGAAGGCTTCTTCGATAGCTGACGGGCAAAAGATGTTAGCCTTAGGTCGTTCTGAGAAGCAAATTTCGCTGCCTAGAGCAATGCTCAGACACGATAGCGCCCGTGAAAGAGCTGGAGCCAGAGAAGGGGCGCAAAGGGAGGTATCTCAGGCGGCCGAAAGGGCTCAACAAGGAAAAGTACTCACCACTGACGATGCGACTTTGCAGAGCCGCCTTAACGCCGCTGCTAGTGAGCCCGTTGAGCTGACAAATTTGGGATAATTGGCGGTTCAGAAGCTGGTTGCTGTTCACCAGCTTGACCAGAGCCTGGAGCTCATGCCTCTGTATGGAGGTCATGGTTCTCGGGCGAGGTGAAAGGGTTGTGGTGGTGTCTTCGGTGACAGCCTCATGAAGGTTCGCAGGTGCGACGTCGGATCGACTTCGGTCGTTGGTACCTAGAGGCGCCGTCGACAGGCCGTGGGGGTATGTGGCGGATACTTGTCTGCGTCAAAGTCGTCGGCCGAGGAATGGGTGAAAAGCAAAGAAGAGAAGGAGAGCGACGGGCCTCAAGTGAAAATAACAGTCATGGGCGCGACCACACGAGGCAGGAGCGACGAGGCTCGTGGTGCGCGCCGACAGGCAAGAGCCAAAAGTGCGTGGGGAAGTTGCAGTCGGGTCGGTCGAGGAAGGCAAGGGCAGGGTAGGTAGCTCCCGTCCCGTACTGCTTGGTGGGTTGGTTGTGGTAGTGGTGGTGGCGGCGGCTCTGCTGCTGCGCTGCCCTTCCCGTCTTTCTTTTCTCCTTCACTCTCGGCTTTGCGATGATGGAGACAGGCAGAGGGATATACCAATGTTCCCAAATGCGACAACGATAGCAGGTAGCGACCCTGATGTGTGCAAAGTTGTTTGTGCACTTCCCCACCGATACGAACTTTATTGCATCGAGCAGTAATATGAATATGGACGTCCAAGGTAAGAGCAACGGCATTAGTCCAGCGTTAGTATGAAGTGAGGTCAAAGTAGGCTATGGGCCATTTCTTGGGTTAGCAAATTTTTGATGTCATTCGCGACCATCGGCCTTTTGGGGCTCTGTGAAGACGGAAGTCACAGGTAGGAGCCCACCACAGCTGAATACCTTGTGACTGCAGCGGCAGTCAAGCGGTATTTTGGATGTGGGCCTAAGTTAAAGCAAGTGAAGCGTGAAGGTGAGTTATTCAAGGGAAGTGCTGAGGTGAGATTCACAATTGGCGAGACTCGATGATGGTGTGGCAACTGGCCGGGTAAGTGTGTAGGCAGGAAATAGCGGCTCTGTGTGGTCCTCCTTAGGGGAGAGTATGTAGTTAAACCTCCCCGTCGGGCAGGTGAGAGCCTGAACGAATCGCTCTCCAGTGGGCGGTCCGCCGTTGTTTCAGCATCTGTGTCCCCTAAGAAACAGACAACACATGTGAGAAACCAAAATTTCTGGGTCATTGCCCGTCCCGTTCTAGAAACCACCGCCAGTCAGAGGCGCCTTCCAGGTGTTTGGACGAATGTGGGGGTGTCAATAGCCGGCAGCCCCCGCGACGGCCGATTGACTGAGGTGAAGGGGGTCTAGCCCATGTGAGTGAGACGCCAGGATGGATTTGCTGCCGTCCAAAGCGCTGCAGCCTGCATACCCTTCCTGACTGGACGACCGGATTGGCAGGCGGGGCACAGCTGGAACCACCTGTGTAAAATTTCCCATCATCACCCAGTGAAGACCATTTGCTCTCACATGGTCACTTTCACCGACTTGACAACTCGACATTTCTCAGTAATCCGAGACTTATTAAGGTTGTTTTTCACTCAGCCTGCTGTTCATTACTTGTCTGTATAAACGCAGCGAGCCGACACTTCAACTCCTTCATATACACCACGCCGCCCGGTACATATCCGCAGCAATGGCCAAAAGCGCGAGAGCCAGCGTTATCAAGAAGAACAACCAGAGACTCAAGGCAAATGTCTTTGGTCCCGTTGAGCAGGCCAGAGCCGAGCGTCTCTCGGCGAAGCTGCTAGAATTGGCAAAGGCCCCCAAGCCTGAGAGGGAGGCAGATACCAAGATGGATGTTGAG
Source organism: Colletotrichum simmondsii (assembly GCA_001563135.1). Classification (NCBI taxonomy): domain Eukaryota; kingdom Fungi; phylum Ascomycota; class Sordariomycetes; order Glomerellales; family Glomerellaceae; genus Colletotrichum; species Colletotrichum simmondsii. Next base: position 24,968 of record JFBX01000548.1, on the reverse strand, counting down.
AATGACGACGACGGTGAGTTCCCAGCCATTTTCCAAGGCAATTCCGTGAGGCAAAAAGTTTCGAAACTGACATTCCAAAAGCGGAAATCAACGGTGACGATGAGAAGAAGGAGGCCAAGGCGGATGACAACTGTAAGCTGAGCTCCCTCAATAGTTCCCGCCACAAAGACTGACTCTCGTCACAGCCATGGACGTTGACTCGGCGAAACCCAAGCGTCGCTCTGGAAGAATCCAGAAGCAAAGGAAGAAGACTTCCAAGGTTGTCTTCCCCAAGTACAGCGACCGTCGTGGAGGCTCCAAGGGCGGAGTTTCCAAGAGAAACTAAAGGCTTGTTGTCCTTTCACTGGTTGTTACCCTCGCCTTTTGCAGCATCATGGGCGAAGAGTCGCGCTCGATCAAGAAAAATCGTAGCACGCTCACCCGGCGAGTCTCGTGATGAGGAACTCATTTCTGGACATATCCAATTCCTTTTCCGGCGTTCTTGTGAATAGTGGGATACTAAAATTTTCATCGGTTATTTTGGGGGGTCATTTCACACTTTTCACCCCATTGAGAGAGTACATTGGAGAAGCGGTCAAAAGTTGATAGACCGGTAGACATGGCGCTGGGCATGGCCAAATAGCTGCCAGACGAATAATGAAAAATCACTATCAACCTCCGATTACTCCACGTTCAAGACTATTTGAACGTACCTCAATCATTGAAACTCAGTCCTGTGCCGGGTGAAGCGGAAGAATACTTACCTATTGCTCGTATCGGCTGAGGTACTCTCTGCTCGGACTCTCCTACTATGTTCTCGACCAATCATCGTCCGGGCGCAACTCCCTCCATTTCGGTGCATGTCATCCCTGTGCAGGAGCTGTTACAGTGTCCTCTCAGCTCCCGAGGTCCTGTTATGTCCATCATGCCTAGCGATGTACCAGGGTAATTATCTACCTGATTACTCCCTACCTACCTCGATACCTTACCATCCCTACGGATACCTTGCGCATACTCTTTAGCTATTTGCTCCGCCTGCCGGACACTCGCTTTGCCCATTTGGGGTCTAAGCGACTGGATCCCGAGAACCTTGACGGAACTGCCACCGTTGCCTGCAGATTGGCGACTTCACCCGTCTTCCATCTCACTGTGGTTTGCGCGCCTTTCATCCCTTGTCGCATCATGATCGAATAAAGCAGCTGCTTTTTGAACGCGATGACTCTATTCTCAAGCTATCAAACAACTCGACAACTTCAATAACACACCAAAAGTAAACGTGGCTTTCGTATTGCGATTCTACGGCCAAAGGTCATCTTGATGGATACGCGACGAACATGTCTTTTCGGTACGGCCCGGGCTTCCTGGCAGCTCTTCTCACAATCGCCAATGTCCTGATTCCACTGGCGGTTTTCACGTTTGCTACCGGTTTCTTTCCGTATAAGCCGGTTCTGCCAGGTTTGGCTCAATATGAGGCCCTTGAATATGGCCCGCCGCCACAGGCACCCTTCGACCGCCTCATTTTCATGGTCGTCGATGCGTTGCGAAGGTGAATGCGGCTCGCAGTGCCCCCAGGTTTTTGACAATACTAACATCATCACAGCGACTTCGTATACTTGAATGGCACTGGCTTCACATACACTCAAGAGTACGCCGACGAGCACCCTACCGTCTCACTCTCGCCGTGTTAACCTAATGTTATAGGCTCATCCGCGATGGTGCCGCCCTACCTTTCACGGCGTATGCGCGGTCACCAACCGTCACCATGCCCAGAATCAAAGCCATCACCACTGGCTCAATCCCGTCTTTCCTGGACGTCATCTTGAACCTGGACGAAGCAGATTCGTCCTCGACTCTCGCTGCTCAAGACACGTGGCTTGCCCAAATGAAAGCCAAGGAGACGGGGAAAATGCTCATGTACGGCGATGACACATGGCTGAAGCTCTTCCCGGGCACTTTTGACCGCGCCGATGGCACCGCGAGCTTCTTCGTAGCAGTGCGTCGTCCTCATGATCCATCCCCTGCTGTCCCTCAACTGACTGGTTCAAGGACTTCACCGAAGTGGACAACAATGTCACCAGGCACATAGACAGCGAGCTGAAGAATGACGATTGGAGCACGTTAGTTCTCCACTACCTTGGGCTCGATCACATCGGGCATAAATCAGGACCGCGAAGGTAATATTACCTTTGGATCGCCTTCTGAATCTCCTTTGCTAACTATAGTTAGCTCACACATGGTGCCCAAGCAACATGAGATGGACGGTATTGTGAAGCGTATATATAACGCCATGGAATCACGAGAACATATGGCTTCCACATTGATGGTTCTCTGCGGAGATCACGGTATGAACGATGCCGGCAATCATGGAGCTTCTTCTCCCGGAGAAACCTCTCCGGCGCTCGTTTTTATCTCTCCCAAACTGAAGGCTTTGCAACGGAACCTCCAAGCTCCTGTTCCATTTCGAGAGGACTTCTCCTACTACACCAAGATTGAGCAGTCAGACCTGGCACCCACCCTCGGTGCTCTGCTGGGCTTTCCGGTGCCGCAAAACAACCTTGGCGCCTTCATATGCGACTTCCTGCCTTTCTGGCCCGACAGTGAGTCTATGCAGGCCCCAGCTTCGATTGCGTAGTGGCTCACACTTGGCAGGAAATGATCAGATCCAACTGCTCGTCCGCAATGCCCGGCAGATACTGAACATTGTGACAGTAACTTTTGGCTCCGAGATGTTTGACTTGGGGTCTACCCTTGACCAAAAAACGTGCTCAAATCCTCGGGATGATGCCCAGGAGCTAGCTTGTGAATGGCACCGCGTCAATGATGCACTCAAAACCATGGATGGCGAGGCCGAGTTAGATCCAGCCTGGCGTGAAGCCATGTCAAAGGTACGTCAATACCCTGACCGCAGTGCATCATACCATGAATCTGTGCTGACATCCAATAGTGGCTCAGCAGAGCTCAGGATCTGATGAGCAGCATGGCCAGCAACTACGACATGGGAAGGCTACATATCGGCGAAGCAGTCGTCAGCCTCGTTGCCGGCTCCCTGATTTTCGGCGCTCGACTTAGTTTGATACCGCTACTGGCCATCTCAGTCACATACGGCATCATGATGTTCGCGAGCAGCTACGTGGAAGAAGAACACCATTTCTGGTATTGGGCCACATCGGCCTGGTTGGGCTCCATGGGCATCAGAAAGATGCAGTCGTAAGTGCCAAGCATACTATTAGCACTCACAATCACAAAGACTGACATGATTCACAGCACCCGGTCGTCATCAGGAACACTTGCATCTCTTCTCATCGCCCTGACAGCAACTAGACTGATCCGGGGATGGAACCAGACAGGCCAGAAGCACGCCGGCGAGCCCGATATCGCCAAAACCTTCATCGTCACACGCCCTCCCATCCTTTGGACCCTTGTCAGCGTAACCTATCTTTTCCTTTTTGTACAATTGCTTAGAAAACTCCGCGGCCTTCCCCGCGCCGCCGTGACAGCTGCATCGGCTCTTCTAGTCCTCTCCGCCTTCACGTTCAAGGTCGCCTTCACCAACGAAGACGCCCCGGAGCTCGTGACCGGGCCTCTGGCAACCCTCAACACCCTCACTCAGGGCTTCTCCCTCGTCACCCGAGCCCGCCTCGTCTTCGCCGGCATCGGCGCCGCGGCCCTCTACTCATCCTACCTAGCCCTCTCCAACCCAAAGACCGAAGCACGACACACATCCTCCCTCCTCCACCACCTCATCACCCTCCTCCTCGCAACCCAGTCCCGCGTCACAAACATCCCCCTTCTTCTCCTCTTCACCCTCCAACTACCTCTTCTCGCCTCCCTCGACGTCTCCCTGCCCGTTCTATCGACGACCTCCCTCCTCCTCCAGTACGCCTCCTTCTTCGCCTTTGGCGGCACAAACGCAATCTCATCCGTCGATCTCTCGAGCGCCTACAACGGCGTGGGGGGCTTCAACGTCGTCGCCGTCGGCATCCTGACCTTCGTGAGCAACTGGGCCGGCCCCATCTACTGGGCGTCCGCGACGAACCTGCTCCTCCTGCAGTACCGCGGCCGCAGGGCCGGCAGCGACGAGGGCAGGTATGTCTTTTTGCGACACTCAGGGCACACGACCTTGTTCACGGCGTGCAGCGTCGCGTTCGTCATGGTGGCGTGCGAGGCGCTGCGGACGCACCTGTTTGTCTGGACCGTCTTTTCGCCAAAGTACCTGTACTGCATGGCCTGGACCATCGGCCAGCATCTTCTCGTAAACGTCGTATTTGCTGGTTTGTTGTACCGTTTGGGATCGGCTTGATATACGAAGCATTCACCATTATTTGCCAACTACCTACCATAGGTAGCAGCAGGCTTGTAACACTAAGCAGGACGCGTTGAAAAGGATGAAAACAGCAAAGGCATTATCAATCCTGCAAGGAGTTCATCATTACTAGTACATAGATCATAAATTCTTGTAGAGAAAACCGTTCCACAATGCCCCCGAGACCCGGGGATAGGTATCCGTCAAGCCAAAAACATACCACCCGAATTCAAAGAACCCATCCCATTTGACATGATACTCATGCGCCCTCCTCATCTGAGAGCAGCTCGCTCACAATCGAGTCACCGTCACCCTGCCGCGTGTTCTGGATCACGGTATCATCGCTATTCTCGTCTTCCTCCTTGATATCAGGCTCCATCGTAACAGTCTTGTCCTCGTCGGCGTCATGCAGCCTCGAGGACGCGACAGAACCGGCGACAGACGGCGCGACCGAGTCCGCACGCGACATGGCGACGGAGACGCTCCTGCTCATGCGGCGCGGCTCGCCGTCCTGCTGCTCGCCGAGGTTGGCGACAATCTTGCCCAGGCTGACGTGGATCTTGTTGAGGGCGTTGCGGCCTGTGGTGTCGGTGACGAGTTTGTCGTTGACGGCAATGGTGATCTCGTCGTAGACCTCCCTGATCTTTTCTTCTGTGCTTGTAGGCGAGATGTACAGCTTTCCGAGAAGGGGTGCGACCACCTTCTTCTCTTCCTCTGAGATTGTGGGTTAGCGCCGATGTTCTGAACATGAGTGGATCGCAAGAAAACAACTTACTGCTCAAGTTTCCGCCCAAGCGGTCCAGGATATCTAGAGCGAATTCCAGATGAATGTCACCATTGACAGTCTTCTTCTCCAAGTCGAGCCCAGTAGCAGGGTTGAAGCACTTGCGAGGATCAGTCCAGTCCACTAGGCAAGCACCAATCGTGGTCAGACTCTCCATCTCCTCATTGACATCGGCGTCATCGTCCTCCAGATTCTCACGGACGTTCAACAAGGCATGCAGGGCATCCAAAGCGACGGTGCGCATGAGGTCCTGGTTCTCCGCCCGCGAATAGCAGAACACGGGCAGGAAATAGTTGAGAGCCTGCCTGACGCTCTGGTTGGAAGCAGTGACGGGGTCAAAGTACTGTACAACCAGCGTCTTGAGCATTTCCGCTGAAGCTTCCTGGTCCGTGACAACACGGCCCAGAAGCAGCTTGGAGACCGCCAAGGTAGCGGCAGCCTGGACCTCGGGTGACCTGATGCCCGACTTGAGCGCCTTGATGTAGATCTTGAGCAAAGCTGGCGTCGAGCTCAATAGCTGAGCGCCATGGACGTTGAGGATATCAGTGAGAATCTGCAACGCGGTGATTTGCAAGGCAGTGTGGCCCTTGGTAAAGAAGTGCATGAAGAGCGTTAGGTTCTCCTCGGCTAGTGACCTGTCGAGCAGGGAGCAGAGACCCAAGCAGACGAGACCCCTCTCACGGACGGGTGCCTCGTGACTTCGCACAGCTGGGACGACAAGATTGTTAAGCATCGACACCAGGTGGTCATTCTGCTGCAGGTCGCCGGCGACATTTGATAACATGCACTGCACAATATGCAGGCACTTCATGTTGATCATGATTTCCTTGACTGCCTTTGCCCTGGCCTCTTCTTCACTGAGCTCGGGGCTCTTATTCCGGCTCCCACTCCTCGTGGGGGTGGTGTCACCACTGACCTCAGACCTCGCCGAGTGAAAGCTGTCGTCGGTACGGTCATCAGGCGCTGGGTCGTCAACGATAGTGTCGTGAACGTCGGCAACAGCCTCCAATACCACCGAGCAGAACTCCTTCTCACCGGCGTTGTCCGGAGCACAAATGTCTCGGAGAACATTGATCGTGAGCTTTGTTACATCGTCAGGGAGCTCGGGGACTGAGAGGGATTGGCGGAGGAGCGCAAACATCTTGCGACGGCCAACCTCATCGGAGTAGTCAAGAGTGATGGCGATGTGGAGCATCTGCTCAACAATGAACTCTTGCTCTACCGTGTCCTCTTCTTCATCTTCTTCGCTATCTGCCTGAGAGACCCTCTTGATAGCCTCAATCAGAACGCCGAGGTATCTTTCCAGATAGAATGCGAGCGTAGTCACCTCAGGCAGCTTCTCCTCGACCAGTGACTCGTACTTGCCATTGCCCTCGGTTCTGCAGAAGTCGTTGAAACTGCGAGCGGTAAAGACGGACTCTGCAGAAAGCGTCTCCCAAAAGTTCTTATCAAAGGTGACAGCTTCTCTGTAATCGGGTCTACCCTCCCAGAATCCCTTCATCGCTTCGAGGGCAACACCATTTTCCACTCCAGAGTTTACGACGTCGATACGCTCCAGGAGCTCGTGAAGACCGTCGAAGTTTGGCGGTGCACGTTCAGCGGGTGGCGCCCCCTCCTCAGGCGGCGGAACACCAGCGCAGTCCTCGATCCAGCGTTCGCGGAACAGCCTGCCCGCCGACTTGCGGACATTCTCGTCTCTGTCGCGGAGACCCCATCTGAGGAGCTTCTCTCTCATTGAGAGAGAGAGATGTCGGAAATCGCCGAGGGCGGGTAGCAGTCGCGAGTAGACCGCCCTGCGAGTCAGAGCATCCTGGTCTCTAGCGCGTTCGAGCAAGTATGGTAGGGTGAGTGGGAGAATAGGGAGATTGACGAGAAGTGACCTTCTCACATCTGCGCTGGGATCGTTCTGTATAACCTCTAGCAGCTTCTCGAGAAGGCCGCTAGCCTCGTCGTCCTCGCTATCGTCCTCGTTCGCGGCCGCATCAACCTGATTGCCGGCCAAACGTCCCAAACCCAGGACCGCCTGTGCACGAACCATTGCCTCCTTGTCACGGATACGTTTAAGAAGACCATGGCGAAGTTTTTGGAAGAGATCGTCGTCGATGGCGTCGAGGGAGTTGATAATATGAGAGATCAACTGGGTGGATCGGTATCGCACAAACTTGTCCTTGGCCGTCATCAGGGGTAAAATCGTGCTCATGAGATAGCTGGTGAGTCTTGTGCTGGGGGTCTCGGGCATGATGCTAGCATCCTCGTCGACCTCTCCAAGAATCTCGTTGTCTTTGTCGTTGGCATGTCTAAGGAAGAATCCGACAAACCGAATGGTCTTCTCTCCAACACTCTCTGCCTTCTTGATAGGCATAACTCTCAGAACACATCGGACGAACTCGGAATTGAAGGCTTCTTCATCGAAATCGTTTGCTGCGGTCTTCTTCAGACTGGTTGGTTCGTATGCGCAAGCTTCTTGAATCTTGCGCAATGTGACAACCAACTTGCGGTGCGATGCTGTGTTTCTTTGCGCATCGCGGAACACGGCGCATACTTGGCCGCGGAGCTCACTGTCCGGTCTTTCGGTCGGGACATCTGCGGCGACTGAAGAGGAGCGGGATGCTGTTGATGCTCGGGAGCCGAGGGTCGCTGCGGAGGATTTGTGCGACACTGCCGCTGAGGTCCTCGTGGACCTTGTCGATACTCGTGCCGGCATAATGAGGTTTGTCGTCGTGTATTGTCGTTATATGGTGGCGGATCGGTCGAGACCGCGTGAAACGTCGGAAAAGTTGTCGTTATTAATGAAGCCAAAAAAATGATGTGTTTGTTGATTAGTCTCAAGGATGGATGACAGGCGCCCCGTTCGCGAATTAGCTGCCAATGCACACAATTACAGTGGGTGACTTACCCCCCGGCGCGTTTTTGTTTTTATCCAGTCTGCAACGGGCAAGTCAATAGACTTCTGAAACAGGTATAGCGCGGGGTCGGTCAAGTTCATCCCCGCTTCCCGACTTCAAGTGCCCGCACGTGGTGATAAGCTCAGAAAAAAAATCCTTATCGAAGAATTTGGCAGCAGCGAATTGCCAGCCATTTCCTGCGCAGAGAACGAAGCCTCTCCACAACCTCCTACGGTAGTTGAGGTTTTCAGCTTTCACTGATCCCATTCTTTCTCTTGGGAAGCCGTTTGCAGAATTTTTCCCTATTTCGATTACTACTGCACAACATGTCGTCTCCCGGAAAGCCGCTCAAGCGGTCACGAGCGGAGGAAGACGAGCACGATGCTCTCGTCGCAGCCGCCGTCGCAGAGAACATCGCCGCAGACGCTGTGTCGGAACCGAAAGCCAAGAAGGCCCGAACAGAAGCCAATCGCTCTCTTTTCGTTCGCTCCCTGCCTGCGACTGCCACCAGCGAATCGCTCACCGATTTCTTCTCCGAACATTTCCCTGTCAAGCATGCGACCGTCGTTCTCGACAAGGCAACCAAAGCTTCCCGAGGTTATGGCTTCGTTACATTGACAGATGCCGAAGATGCTACGGAGGCCAAGAAGAAGCTCAACAACATTCTCTGGGAGGGACGCCGCATCAAGGTCGATGTTGCCGAAGCTAGAACTCGTGACGCAAAGGAGAGTGCCGTTGGCGCGGCCGCATCCAGCGCAAAGCAAAAGCGTGCGGATGATCTTGAGGAAGCAAGGAAAGCCCCGAAGCTGATCATTCGCAACCTTCCTTGGTCTATCAAGTCTTCTGCGCAGCTGGGTGCGCTTTTCCGTGCCTATGGCATTGTCAAGTTCGCCGATCTTCCCCAGAACAAGGGCAAGCTCAAAGGATTTGGTTTCGTTACCCTTCGCGGCAGGAAAAATGCCGAGAAGGCTTTGGAGATGAACGGAAAGACCATTGACGGAAGAACCATTGCCGTTGATTGGGCTGTGGGTAAGGACGAATGGGAAAAGGCCAACGGCGCTAGGGAAGAGGAAAGAGATTCAAAGAAGAAGAAGAAGAAGAAGGACGACGAGGAGGAGGAGGAGGAAGATGCAGCCGAAGACGAGAATGCCGGCAAGGAGCTCACCGGAGCTGACGCAGATCTGGAAAACTTCATGAAGAACCACATCATGAACCTCGAGGACGAGGACGACGAGAATGAGGACGAAGACGAAGACGATGAGGATGATGAGGAGCTTTCCGACGAAGAGGAAGACAGCGAAGACGAGGAAGAGAAGAAGCCCGCCAAGAAAACGCAATCTACAGACAACACATCAACACTCTTCATTCGAAACCTGCCCTTCACCGTTACGGACGACCAATTAAAGGAGCATTTCGCTAAGTTCGGTGCCGTCAGATACGCTCGCGTAGTGATGGATCGGGCAACTGACAGACCGGCGGGTACCGGGTTTGTCTGCTTCGTCAACGAGGAAGACTCAAAAGCCTGCATCAAGGGCGCGCCGCGTACACAAGTCAACACCCTGCCCACAAAGCACTCTGTGTTGCAGGACGAGTCCGCAGACTCCGACGGCCGCTACACCTTGGAGGGCCGTCTGTTGCAGGTTGCTCAGGCAGTCAGCAAAGATGATGCCGAGCGCTTGGCTGCCGACGGCAGTGCCAAGAGACGGGAGAAGGACAAGCGTCGTCTTTTCCTGCTCAACGAGGGCCAGCTCGATACTAGATCTGCTTTGTACCACAAGCTCACGCCCAATGAGGTGAAGATGAGAGAGGACAGCGCCAAGCAGCGCAAGAAGCTCGTTCAGAGCAACCCTTCGCTGCACATCAGTCTCACCCGTCTGGCTGTCCGCAACATCCCCCGCAACATCGGCGGCAAGGAGCTCAAGGAGTTGGCCCGCAAGGCCTGCGTCGAGTTCGCCACAGATGTCAAGGAAGGCAGACGTCAGCCCCTTTCCAAGGAGGAGAAGGTCAGAAGCGCAAAGGAGGACAAGGAGGCTGAGCACGACCGCAAGCTCAAGCGCAAGGGTATCGTCCGCCAGGCCAAGATCGAGTTTGAGAGTCGCGAGGGCACCAAGGTCCCCGAGGCGAGCGGCGGCAAGTCCCGCGGATACGGTTTCATCGAGTACTCGTCCCACCGCTGGGCGCTCATGGGCCTGCGCTTCCTCAACGGCTACCAGATGGAGAATGAGCTCGGCAAGAAGCAGCGCCTGATTGTTGAGTTCGCCATCGAGAACGCCTCGGTCGTCGCTCGTCGTAAGGCCAACGAGAAGAACCTGGACCGCAACAAGGCCAGCTCGCAGGCGACTCCTCAGGCCGCGCAAAACGGGAAAAGGGGCGGCAAGTTCGACAAGAAGGCCGGCGGCAAGGAGCTGCCCAACATGGCTTCTGTCAAGGACCAGAAGAAGGGCAAGAAGGGAAAGAAGGGAAACATGAACAAGGGACCCAAGGCGGAGAAGGATGAGAATGGAGAAAAGTCTAGTGGTGACAAGACGCCCGCGGGCAAGGTTGACCGTGAAGATGTCAAGCCGTTGCTCATTGCGAGAAAGCGACTGATGAGGAAGAAGAAGGCCTCATCCCGAGGCTAGGTTGTTTGATCAAAGGGCAGTTCTTGTGTGGGGAAGGTAATTATGGGCGACTTGTTATTTAGGTGTCTGATGCATCGCTAAGGTTATTCAAAAGTAGCAAATTTCAAATTTATACGGTAAATACTCTCTGCTTTATCGTGAACCTACCATCTTCATGCTCATTCCGGTAAAATGACAAGTTGGCGTGATGTTGAAGTAGACTTCTTACGCACAAGTAGTACGCGGGGGTTCCTTATTAACAAATTGTCTATATACCTACACGGCAAAAACCCAAACCCGGTTCCTTCCACACGCGCCTTTAAAAATGATGGACAGGTGTGATGTGAGTGTGACACCACCACACGCAGTATTCCGAATCGCAAACTTTCTCTCTACCAGGAACGCCGATATGCAATGCTTGGCGGGAAAAAACAATGATGACGCCTCCCTTCCAAAATCCCATTTGAACCCCAAACATCGGCGGCAGTCCAAGTCCACTCTTGCTCTTTCTCATACCTCCTCTTCCGGATCTGTACCGCCGTCCCTCCTCTTCTTCTTTACCCTGAAAAAGTCGCCCAGGGTATCGCTTAGGCTCCGCTGCCTTCCAGTGACTTGTTCACGGGAAGCGCCCTCGCCCGCCGTGCGACTGCGCTCCGCAACGCCACCATCTTGATCGTCTCCTCTGCTTACTAAAATTTGCCTCTCGGCGTCCACGTCTGTGCCCTCGCCGTTGTCCTCGGGCATAAAGAGGCTTGCTCTGATGCTGGAACGCAGCCGACGCACCGACGGCCTACGCAGGAGCGGACTCTCTGCGTTCCTAAGAAGAGTGTCCTTGACGACGGCACTCACGGTAGAGGAGAGGGGGGAGGGGGAGAAGAGGGGCCCTAGGTAGTTGTGGCTGTGAGGTCGGGGCGGTAGTGATGTGCGTGGTGTAACGGGTCTGTCTGTTGGGTTTGTAGGATATCTAGGTTGGATCTGGCCGTCGTAGTAAGGCGTTGTCGGCTCTGACGGGGAGAAGCCGAAGCCGGGGAAGGTATGGATTGACTCGTCTGATATGGTCCTGACACCTGGCGGGGGAAGGATTTCTTCTGTCGCCGAGTTGCTCCAGGGGTTGGCTAATAGCGGTTCTGACTCGGCGCCCGTGATGTTTCCCGCCGAAGCCGCTGTAGGAACGCGAAGGGTTGGAATGCCGGAGTCACGCTGTAAACTGAACGGCTTTGACCCGTTGTTTACGTTGTTCCCGTTTGAGGCTCGAGACGACCGGCGTGAGATTGACGAGGGAATGGAGGTGGAAGAGGGCGCGAGCGGTTGTGTCGGGCTGTAGCCGTCTTGCTCAGCCAGACCGATCGTCTCCTCTACGCCATCCACGTCAGACATGCCATCATCCATGTCTTCCTCAACTCTACCACTAGTAATGAGGAAGACGCCAAAGAAGGTAAGCAAGCAGCCTCCAACGAATTTCCCAGCTTGCTCAGCTGAGGTTCTCTCAAAGTCGCGGTAGAGCACGGCGCTGCCAATGATGACGCTGAGAGTAAAGAGGACGAACTGGATGGGGATGACTTGGGTCGAGCTGAATCTCTGCAGTGACTTGTTGACGTAGCGCACCTGCATCACTGCCGTGAAGAGTAGAATGAAGATCAGTGCCCATGCCACGGGGGTCTTGAACGCAGCCAGGAGAGTCGTCGATAATATTGAAGACAAGCCCTTGGTCGAAAGAGCCGTGAAGCCGCCTAAAAGAAACAAAGGTTAGGATATCATCGTTCGTACGCCCGTCCAATGTAGAAAGTACATACCAAATAATCCCACCAGGCCCAGATCAATCAGGATTGTCCGGTGGCCATACCTCGGGCTCGCCCACATTAGGATGGCAATCAACGAGATCGTTACCGCCAAGTATATTTCGAATGCCAAAGTCGTAATCGCGTCCCACACATCGTCGGGGTCGAGCTTTGTCTCCTCCTGCTTGGCACTCAAAACTACAACGACTACTCCCGCCACGGCGATGACGACACCGCCAAAGTCGCGCCGCCTGAACTTCTCATTGAATAGTATCGGCGCAATAATGCAGTTGGAAATCAGAGCGACGACGCCCAGGGGCGACACAATTGAAGCGGGCGCGAAGCCGTACGCCAAAAAGTTGCCCAGCTCGCCCAAAGTAATCAGGATCTGGCCCGCCCACCAGTACGGCGACTGGAGATACGTCGAAGGGGCTTTCTCCTCGTCGCCGGAGTAGTCGGAGCCAGCGGACTCTTCGGAACGGAATGATCTTCTCAGAGGTTCGGATTCGCCGGCATCGTGGTCCGTATTCTGCACGTTCTCTGGCAAGTCTCCATCTGTATCTCCTCCTCTTCCACCTCCGCCAACGGATCCATATGGCCCCGTCTGGCCTCCGCTCGGCGCATGCTTCAGAGCCTCTTTCGCCCTACGTCGGACCCGGATGCGTTCACGGTGAAGTCGAAGGTGGGCGTATCGCTGGACGTTGAGGGCGAGTGCGATAAGGACGTTGCCGACGATGGCGGTGATGATGCCGATGAGGGAAGACCAGTTCTGCAGGTCCTTTCCATCGTCGCCCGGTCGTGCCGCTGGCCCGGCAGCGATGACCGCATCGGCGACCGTCATGACGACTCGCTGGGTCGTGTATGTCGAGGCGAGGTTGAGTGGTACAATATCGTATCGCGGTCGGTCGGATCACAAGCTAATTTTTCGAAGCAGCTGGGGGCTTTTGGTGCTAGTTTGGCGCAGGTTGGAGATAATGACGACGGCGCGAATTGAGTCGCCTGTCATCCAAGCGCGACGGATGGTTGGACACGGCCAAGACGCAATACCATCTGGACGGCGCAAATGATGAGGGGGAATAGGGACCTCAAGCTCTGCGAGAAAGCAAATCGTCGTAGCCGGCCATGAGGATTTGCGTCAAGAATAGGATTTCAAGGTAATTGTCGTAATGTTGGAAGGATAAAAGATAGCTTATGGGAGGCAGGCAGTAAGAAGGTACTTGGGTACAGGACTGGAATAAGATGGATCAATCCAAGATTTTAGTACAGGCGTTTAGCAGCCGCTACTCCGTACTCCCGTTCGATGAGGTGTGAGCCTGTGAGGTACTGCTACTTGGGTGACGCTCCTCCTGCCGCGACTTTCTCCTCTTCTGGGTCCGACACTCAGTTTCGACACATCCATCGGTCGACAATACAGGCCCGACCCGACCCTGACGCGCGGGTCTGGGCATTTTGGGAGCATGAAAGTGAAAGCACGTTCCCACATTCAATCAGAGGGGGGCAATCAATCCCCCGGTCAAAAAGCCCCCAAAACTACGTTCCTCTCAAAGGAGGTCCCTGAAAGAACGAAAGACAGCGAGCATTGAAAGGTGGGGCCCGGATTGTTGCTATTAAATGTAAAGTGTGGCTCAGGCAACGTGTGGGGGTTTCCAGGCTTTCAGCATTTGCTGCTCAATGCTGTCATTTCGTGGGCGGTAGAGAAAATTGCAGGCACCTCAGTCGAAAGAGCTTCGAACAATGGTCATCTTGGCATGTGAGAGCAAAGTATTCCAAGTATTTTGGTGTCTCTGCGTTACCTTAGTCCCGTTCATTCTTCTAGCAGCCACGCCGAGCAAAGGGAACTAACTCTAGACACAGCTTCAAGTGGGAGGAAGGTACGGATACCTTTTCTCAGGCACTCGCCGAGTCGCCAGCGACAGCGGCTCGCTTGGAACGTAACCGGCCGGGGCAACCGGGCCAAGCCTCGGGGTCCATCCACGTATCCGCATTATTCCGGGCCGACGTACTCGTAGCCGTTATCGAGGCGTCTAGTGCCTCGTTTGAACGATTGAACAGTGCACCCGAGCCACTTACCAGAGTTCGCCACCACACGTGCCTGCCACTGCTGCCAGCCTGAGCTGTGCCTCAGCCATGGACGGACTGTGGCTTGCGCGTTGGACCCGGGCTTCTCCTCCCGCTGTGCACCATCAAGCCGTGCCGTCACCGTGCTCTCCACCAATCCCAGGTTGTTGGGAAATTGTCGGAACTTCAGAGTCTCCGACCTATCAACTGACTGCATACCTTCTTGAAGACCCCGCCGTTCCCCGATCGCCACTGCCGGGTGACCTGATCTTAAGTCGACAACGTCGTCATTTTCATCGACGGTTGTTCTCTCAATTGATTCCCGCAAACAACATCCCATCTTCTCCTATGTAGGCCTCGAGCCTTTGACTGGCAACCGAGGGCAAACTCGCCAACTGTTTACAACTAGCAGTAGAATTCTTTCAACAACGCGTCTCATCAACTGAGACGCAGACGCGCGAAAGTCATTGACTTATAGCCTCGAAACACACCCAGCAATCCATCTCATCTTAACCATGTCGAACGGCAACTCTTCGGACAACGTCTTCGTCCGCTTTAAACAGAAAGTCGACGACCACGTTGCATCGGCTTTCCAGCGGTTCCTGGGCATTCCCTCGGCCGTATCACGTCTCAACAGCTCATGGCCGGAACCGCCTCTACCATCCCGTGAAAAAGAGCTTGAGGACACAAGGCCGCTCACCGACGACAACACCAGCTTACAGCCCCGTGTTTCACCCACGCAGCACCCTCACCCCACCGTATTTGACCTCTTCGGCCCCATGTCGTCTATCTCAGCCCTCTTCAAGGCCGAAGAGGTCACCGAGTCTCTGTACCAGCTCATGTGCTTCTCGTTCATCATCGACTCGCCCTATTCACCATTACGCCTCCATGATATGCCGCAGCCTGTACCTCGGGACCTTCCCAATGGGGAGGACTCGACCTTGTTCGGATTCGAGGATGCGTTTGAGGATCTGCTCATGGTGAGCAGCGGTCAAGGTCTGCCGGATATTCACGAACGTGTCCGCTTCAAAAAGGAGGTTCGCGACTCATTCCCTCATGGTCTGCCTCCTATGCTATGGCTTCACCAGCTCACTCGCCAAGGTCTGTGGGATGGATGGGAACCAAGGCCAGAGGTGTTGGATAGGGCCGTGAGTGAGCGTTGGCAACGGTGGTTGCGAGAGCAGAATGACCCATTCAAGGAGCAAAGGACACACTCTTCCCGAAATGACTCGGCCCCGGAGGAGCGGCAGAGGTCTGTCACAGAAGAGAATCCGGCACAGGAATCCTCAGTTCGCCCCCAACAGGACCACGGAGAAACGGAGGAGGATTCCTATTTTTCAGTCATGGGGTCAGCTCGTCTGAACACCTCGCGAGAGACGTCTACATCAACGCCGCCGACCCCTAGAAACTACTCCTCGACGAAGGATCTCTCACCACAAGGTCTACCCCAAGGATGGCGCGTCGTCGAGAAGGTGCAAGAACGGGAGGACGGCAAGGGAAACGTACACATCACCAAGACTGTCACGACTTACAATGAGAGTGGCGAGGAGGTTGGTAAGCAGACGGAGAGACAGTCGAACTACACTTGGTCGGCGAGCTTCTCGACCGGCAGCTACAAAAACAGAGACCGTGGCCAGCGAGAGGACGATGGCATTGACGATAAGGGCAGCTGGTTCTGGAAATGAAGCTGGATATTTTGGGTCTTCTATGTTTTCACATCATGGCTTGAGGAGTTTCATTGGTTGTAACTGGATTGGGAAACGAACGGAATTTGTAAGACAACGTCGAACCAAGGATTTTATATGTGTACAGGTCGGGCGAAAATTCAACTTTTTGGAAAGTCAAATTCAATGAGAGCACATTGTGCGACAAACAAATCTCTTTTGATGTAACAAGATTCGCTACTCTGGCTCGTATCACTTGGCAGCTGTGTAACCTTTCGAGGTCCATGGTCGAGGGCTCCAAGTCTTCTGTTAGAATGTATGACAGCTCAGCTTTGCTAGTTGCAGGATCAATATAATTAGGATCCAACATTCAAGTGAAATTACACGAAATAACAGCCACAGTATAATGACAGGACATACGCCTCGTGGCCCAAAATTCGTTGACAACCTCAAGTATGGTTGTAGCGATCCTGATAAGCGTCTTGAATACACATCACACACCCAATTCGAATGTCAAGTTACCCTGTCTACCAAGTATCGACACCTGCAGACGCACCCACAAACTATAACGGGACCAGAGTCACCACCCGGAATAAGCATTCTCAGCTAACCCATCCCATCACGATTGTTACCTTTTTACAGGCGAGGTGAATATACTTCTAGCTTCCTGTCTTTGTGAAAATTTCATAACCAAAATTTAGTACCGGTATTGCTCGTCGTGGTTGACGCTGTTCGTCTCCAAGTTCTGCGCTTCACACAACCAGGGCCGTACATCTAGACATCACCTAGCTTACGCTATTCGACCATATAGAACGGTCACGGGATACTGGTCAGTCAAATTTCACCGGTTGTGGGCGTGGATGGGCCGTTCCAGCTCTATGAATGCGGCGCCGGCCTCGATTGCTCCCGACAATGTCAACGTCATGAAAGCTTCAACATCTATGGCCGCGTTGTGTAAACTACTCTCAGAGGTAGACAAAGTGCCAGTGTTCATTGACCTGCGATTCCTTCAGAGGCTCATAATGAGAACGTTTACCCATTCTAGGTTGACTCTTGGTGCTTATGACAGCTTAACCTATGCAAATAACGTATTTCTTAACACAATCTCTCTAGATGCATGTACACAAGCATCTGAGTACCTTGGTATTGAGGGATAAAATTCTTCAAAATTTACAAGTACAAGACTATAGTTTTAATAGAACAGTATAGGGACTACCTAGCACTTAACTTAATATCCTTTTTTCAGCTTGCCACGAGAGAAGGATGACTGTACTGCTGATTGCTTCCCATCGTGTACACAAGCATCAGAGGCTTCATACTCTGAATTAGTCTGTTTCTTGACAGTGCTTGGGAGTCTATCTGATTTCGAGGAGAGAAATCCTTTCCCCAAAAGATCAATAGGTCCTCATCCCTTTCCGGATACTCAGGGTCCATCCAACTCATGCGCTTTCTTTAGAATCATCACGTCAGTACCCTGGTCAACCTTCACTCATGACGGGGTCTGAATGACGGAAAGGGTAACTAATTTTTCTCAATATCGGTGTTTTATCCTGCCATTCCTTCTTTAGGGCGGACATACGACCTTCAACAGCATTCGCTCCCAGCCAGTCGTCCGCATCTCGCCTCTCCTAACCCAAACAGCCGGTCCAAATACCCAAAGTCTCCTTAGCTCTCATGAAGGATTTTCTTTATCACTAGGCCCCTATCCTTGGCGTGATGGGCCCAACCGGAAATTCAAATCCTTCTCAAGCCAGACAGCCGATAAAGTTTTCGAAGAAAAGACTCGCGAAGAGATTCTTTCACCCCCTTTCCCGTCGTCTTCATGTTCGATATGTAAGGGGGGCGTTTATACTTCACGAAGGTTCTTATGCAGCTAATTCCCGCCACTCTATTCTTTCACGCCACACATTGGACCGAAGCTTATCATAGGCGATTCGCAATGAGCAAGTTTCCTATATGGCTAGCAACGCCATCTAACAAACCACCGAGCGCGTTGCACGCCTCTAGAACCCGAATCAATGGCACAAGTGGCACACCGAAGCCTTCCGTCTAGACTCTAGCTGCCTTAGCTCTCCATCGCTCCCTCGTTCCCGCGAAGCCAGCCGGTCCTCCCCGTGATAATCCGATGTTTACGGTTTACCTAGTCACCCAAAGTAAGGTAGGAAAAGAGAACAAAGTCCTTTCCAACACACACAAACACCCCAAAGGGAGGCAAAATGTACCTTGCACTATACAATGCAAGCTTGGGAAGCCGTTGCCAATAATTAGATGTTCCGGTTCACCAAGTTCGGTTTCGCAGTTGAGGGTGTCGTGCGCAAGAGTATTTCGTCATTTCCACACTAAAGTAGTTTCCAGCAAAGGAGACCAAGACTACTGTAGGTAAGTAATAAACACCATCACCAACCCAACCAACAGAAAACCTCGGAGAACCGGAAGGGAAACAAAACTAAGGCGGACGGACGGGGGAGATGGAGCCGGCGTCAAATTGTCAACCGGTTGATTCTAATCTCTTCTCTCCCTCCTCCAGAGGAGTCCAAGACTCCCAGACCACATACCCTACTAGTAAACCAACGCTCGGCATTAGCGTGCTTTCCTGTTTCTCCACGAGCGGCCCCCAAAGCACCGCAGACGTAAGTTGAAGCGGTCTAAACCAAAGTCAGATAGCTCGAGAAATGTCCCTCAGGGGGTGGACTACGGCACACGATCAATCAATACCCTCTCGCTCTCCAAAAGAAGATCCACGAAGGAAGCTCATGCATCTATCTCGGCTTCTTCGCGGCGCAAGAAAACCTCGGTGGGATGATGCGTACGCAGCATGTGAAGCCACGGCCAAGTTCCCAAGTCCTGCTAGATGTAGCTAAACTTCTCTGGTCATGAAACAGCCGAAATATCGAGCAGGATCGTCACAAAGTCCCCATCACTCGGCACCACTCTGCCCCCTTCATCGAGACGCCATTGGCGTTGCCTCAGAGTAAGACATTCCCATCGAGCTATCTCGGGGGCAGCTCCGATGGAACCCCTGAAGAAGAAGAACAACGCCGGTTGCGATATCCGTACGGAGTACCTACCACCGAACCAGTACCACGACTCAAATCCACACGGAACAGGCGAACAGACACAGCCTACTTGACAGCTGTCCGTGGACCCGCGGTCTACTTTGACTTTGGTCCAGCAGCTTGTTAGGCTGTTAGTTGCAGGGTGGCGCGGCGGGCTTGCGTTAGTCGCGAGGCTACGGGTATCTTAGCAAAGCCCAACAGTCGTCGC
>JFBX01000547.1:6022-35073 GCA_001563135.1 Colletotrichum simmondsii | reverse complement strand
CCCCCCCAACGCAAGAACGCAAGACGAGAAGGAATCCCGAGTGTGCGGGCGTCGGAAGTGTCGCCTCTTTGATCCCACGTGGGTTTCGTCCTGGGCGGAAGCTGTGGCTCTTCGTTTTCATGTGGTTGGATGGATGGATGGGGAGGGATAGGAATGGGGTGTGTGCGATGGTCCCGGTTTCCCCTTCGTGCGAGGGCGGAAAGGAAAATTTACAACCAATGTGGTTGGACTGTCAAGAACTTCGGAGTCTCACTCCGTTTGACGCCTTTCCTACCCTATTCCCTTGTTCGAGAGAGAGACGTTTCTTCATGCGCGCGTGCATTTTGTGGTTTCTGGGGGTGGAAGGGGGGAAGCTGAGCTTGGCTTGGCTTGGCTTTTGGGGACTCCGCGACACGTGGGAATTTCCTCGGTCGTACCCGTCGCCTCCCCCCTCCCCCATCTTTGACATGTTTGAGAAGAGCGCTGAGACTCTCGGGATTCCATCAAAAGATTGGGCTGGCTGCGCAAGCAATCGAGAACAAGGACCAAAGCTCCTCAAACGCGGGTTCTCGCGCGCTATACTAGCCCGGTTCGCGCGCAAGTAAGATACCAAACGGCCGCTGGCTGGTGGTCGTCTAGACCGACCCGTACAGAGAGTATCATATTCCTCTTTCAGCCTATAAGCGAGATCTTTGTTTGGTGACATGGCTTCATAAGTCATGTTAAACTACGACTCCAGCAAACAGACCGGAAAGGCTTGTAGGCTCCCCGGTCTTGGCTTTTCCCCGATGCCTCGCACCATGGAGCGGCCCCTCTTCCATCATCATGCTGTACGGACGAATTGCCCTAGTCGCAGGATGGGGTTTCCTATAACAGACAATGGGGGTCTTGTGGTGGAGGCATCATCCATGGTCCGGAATAGAAAAGAAAATCCTCGGGACATGCTGCTTTGGGTAGAACAAGAAGCTGCTGCAGCTATTCACTTCCTTCGAGTCAACAAATGTCAATAGAGTTGATTTACTGACTTAGGTTGATGGGATTTGGAAGGCTGCTATTCCTTGTCCGATACACCATGGTCCGAATAGAAGAAACCTTACAACCATGGCGTACCCTGCCTCGCCTACTTAGCTCCCCCCGGAGTTCTGCTCCGTTGCTACCCTACGTTGACTGCCAGAACGCAAGAGGCACTGCCTGTCCCTCGCGGCTGTACAGATTGTATGATTTAGACTCCTGAGCCGCACAAGTTTCTCGGGATTTGGTTACCGCTGTCCAGCATAACGTGGCAAGAGGTTCCTGGCAGTGATTTAGGGGGAGCAGACGCCAAAAGGGGAACGTGCTTTCTTCCCGTTCGCGTTTCTGTGAACATGCTTGTGTCTCAAAGTCTTGGCACGGCCAAGTGCTTGCATAGCATAACAAGGTTAAAGGACATTGGGGAGGGAAGAGATGAGATGGATTTGCCTACCGTAGTAGGCAGGTTTTGCAAGTGCGAGGGGGCTACGGATACAGGCATCTTGTTTCCGCGTGTTGAAATCTTTCGCCTAATCTTCGCAGATTCTTCTAAACTTGCCTGCGCCCGCAGCGCTGCTTTCTATTCGACGATTCGGTATGCGTCTTTACAGACTCCCCTCGGACTCTGTATCCAAAGCACGGGCAGTAGAGTATGTTTGACTCGTTGGATTACTCCCGTGGGATCCACGGAATACGTAAAGATAGAGTTCCTGGTTTGGGGATCTTGTGGTCTAATGTCGAGAAGAATGAACATGAAGAAATACGGGTTTCGTTCTCTTTCTACCTTGGAATCTTTTCCTTTTCTGCTTTATGGTCACTGCGTTCTTTGGGGTCGTCATTGGGCAGTGATTTTGAGAGGCCCCGACTACGATATCTCAATATCGGGTTCGAGCACACACGCACGTGAAGAAGGCAAGCCACGGTACCAAGGCAGCTCTGAGGCGAACGGATGTGGGGCCGCAGCACGAGACGAGTGCGAGTGGGAGCGGAGCATCGGAGAAACTAAAGATGGGACAGAGTTGTGAAGCGCATGGGATGGCGCTCCAGCAGGCATCTCGTATCTCGGAAGACTCGTATTGTCACGTAGTGCAAACCACCACATTGAGTAAGTCGATGGAACACCACACGGAATGGTATGAGGCTGACCTACCCTGGACCAGGTATGACAGAGCCGGTAACCTAAGATTCCTTCCTGGCGGATGGTGGAGTTACTAGTAGAAGATGCGGGCAAAGAGATGGAAGGACCAGGCGCTTTGTTCACGTAAGACGGTAGAGATGGAGGAGGGGGAGGCGCAATCGAAAGGCGAGATTGGGGGATAAAAGATCTCAGATACCGAGAAGGGGAAAGGTCAGATCTAAGCGACGCAAGCTTCCTTGCACATGGTGTTGGGCTAATGTAGACCGCCTCGACCACGTGTACAGTTGCATACAACCATTCAGAGATCGAGATCCGTTGTCTTGCGTTCCGCGGGAGCTAATTGACTGTCTGAAGAATGAGGGGCAAAGTAAAAAAAAAAAAAAAAGTCCCCCTCCTTGAGATGAGTGCGACGAACCCACGGCCACATTTAGCTAACGACGCATTGAAGTTGCTCTGGGAAATCATACACTCTGAAGCACTAAATTAGAAAGAACATGAGAAGGGGGGATATAGGCATTGGCATGAGCACATCACGAGATACGGCGGCAAACCGGCTGCAACTGCAGCTAGTAGATAAGGGTACGTCAGGTCAGCCAACTATGACATGTGTAAGGTAACCCCTCCACGCGGCATCTCCATCACCTCATACACATGCAAGCGCTGGGGCCATCGCATCTCCGTCTCATTGGACCTTCCTTAACTCTAATACTACCGAGAAACCCAATTTTGGGGTAATCAGTGTCACATCTGCACAATCCGTAATCTAGGCGCACCGAAGCCTACCTTCTTTTGTGCATCTTCTCCTCTCGTCCATCCTGCCGCTAAGACTGCCATGTCTCCATCTGCGGCCTGGCGTTCCTCGTGGGCAAATTTCATGGCACAATGGCAAGAATGAGAGGAGTAAGACGTCAGCTCTTCATCCGGACTCCACTTTGCGCCGCCGGGTCTATCCCCACATCACGGAGAGGACCGAGAGATGGATATCCACCAGGAAGCCGGTTCGGTTCGGGTGTAACCAAAGGTATCCGCACCCGTTCCCCGCAACGGTTCAGCCTCTTCCTTTTTTCGAGCAACGTATCCGTATCCTGAAGCTTAACTCGAGCAAAGGTCTAAGCTAACGGCCAAGAAACGGTGTTTTTTGCCTGACCTGCTCACAGTTTGTTCTCCACGAGTCATGCCAGCCGGAATACCACTTACACCATCCCTTACCCTCATCCTCACTCATCCCATCTCGCCATAGGTCCAATTCCGCACTCAAATGCTTGGAAGCCTATCATGGTTACGTTCAGATTTGCTCTCAACAGCCAACCCAACCCTAAGCTCCAAAACCCAGGCCAACCCGTGAACCATATCCCGACCCGACGCAACTCTACCGCAAAACGAGACTGGGAATCCTTGCGTCCTCGCCCTTGGACTGATTCTGACATCACGAGAGTAAGGGTTTGGCTTTCGACTGTTTTGCCTTGATCTGATGATTGGATCGTAGTTTGCTCGTCCGGATATCGAAGCCGGGGGAGACTTTCTACTCTCCTATGATGTGTCCCCAAAAGCTATGATGCTCGTTTTGAGCAGTTTTTCTCCCACAAGCTTTAAACAGAATCTCCACCAATCTCTTGGTCTCCTGGGGTAGGTCAGGGTTTCTAGCAAGGGTGACAAGAGTGGTTTACTGATCTTCTACGGATACTGTTTTCCATGAGGCCCTTGCGCCCGTGGTCTCGTGCTCCTGCCCCTCTCCGTGCAAGTGGCTCGTGGAGAAAGGCTCTTCTTGAGCACAGCCTCGTCCCGTTATGTCGCAACTTACTTATCGTCTAGTCAAATGTCGTAAACGTATTGACGCAATGCGAGTTTTCTCGGGTCTTTAGCACCGCACGTGTGTTTGTAGATAGCCTTTTGGGGCGTAAAGTCCAAGTTCAAGTTGAATGAGGCTAATAACACAAATTGCTAAAGTAACAAAGTGCGTTTTGCCCGCCATAGAAGAAATAATGCTTGATGCACTTCATCTGCATCGGTCATTCGAAGCCCTCAGTCTATCTCTACCTTCGAGATTAGTCTTGTCAGTTGCATGATCAAGCAAAAGCGCTCCCACCGGTTCCGCCCATGTATCTCACAACCCTCATCGCCGACATAGACCACCAACAAGAATTTGAAAACCTCCAAGCAAAGTAGAAAATCTCCTTAGCATCCCATCGTCGGCATGGTTCAACGACGCCGCTGTTCCGTCGTCCCTTCTTGCTCGATTCATCGGCGATAGTTCGTCGGCGCTGAGACTTTTTCTCCCTCTCACCTATTCACATCATGGTGATTTTGGTCATGTCGGCACAGAACTTCACAGATTTCGGCGGTGGCGAAGAAAAAAAAAAAGCTCCATATCTCGGACATGGCAAAGTCAGAAGGGCACGTTGCCGCCAAGGAGTAGACCGCGATCTTTCGTCTCAAAATTTCCCGTCAATTCCTCGTGGGGTTTCACGACCTCGAGACTCCCACCTTCGTGAGTTGTCACATACGCAAAGATCATCTGCAAAGCATACCAAAGTTATCGTGAACAGAAATGGGACCTTGGCGGACATCCTCCATCTTCGGCACCTGACATTCACCGGTATACTTAGTTCGCCGACGTCTCAGCAAATCTTCTTTCCGAGTTGGCCTTGACATGTTCAGCTTACAGGAACACTAGAGTAGACGTCACCCGAGTGTACTCTCCCAAGTACCTTCAGAGTAGAGCGAGCTCACGGTCGCATGTCCGACCTATTCGGCTGTTCAAACATCATCATCAGCACCATCACCTCACCCAAAACATTGGCAACACAGAGCCAAGACTCGGGTGAATAGGAACTTCCAAAATATCTCCGCTCCGTCTCGTCCTTCTCGTCCTCCCTATCTCCCTGAGAACCAAGTGCCGAAGAAACACACTTTTTTTCTCACACCATCGCTGGTTAGTGACACCTTCGCTCTTGGCTGTCATTCCATGCACTTCTGCAAATGAGATGAGTGTTCACTATGGTAAGGAAAGTTTCGCACTTCTACGCGAATCTCTCGGCTCCGAAAGGTAATCCAGAAAAAGAGGGCAAAATCTTCGCAGCCTACTAGAGCCGACGCAAGAAGATTGTACTTTTCCTTGGTCTTCTCGCTCGGACGGGGTCACGTCGAAATTCAGATTGCCGCCCTTCTGTAGATTTCTTGCTGCGCCAATATTCTCGACTCGGATTCAAATGCGGGAGGAGCCTTCCGTAGCTCGTCCAGGGCGCAGCAGTGAAGAGGCTCATCGCCTTTCTGCTGGACTGAGGCGTTCGTTCCCCAACTTGAGCTTCCCTAACCTTCTCGCTTCGTAATCTGTCAAGAGTACCTTCTGTTGATATAGTATGTGAGATGGGGTAGCACTGAGCTGCATGGAGTTGTAGCATCGAGTTGAATGCGCCTTCGAAAAAGATACCACTCGGGCGAGACTCAAGCGCGTTCCGAGACCCGCGAGCGCACCTTGGTTCACGAAACTAATTTAATTATCTACGCGAACATCACAGCTCGACGCTCACGGATCAGATTGAGATTGAAGATAAGCCAGTGGCAAAGCGGCGAACACGTCTTCATCTCAAGGTCGCATACAGCAGCCGCATCGAAAGGGCAGCTGACATCATACTTGATCACCAAGCACATCATAAGCCGTACCTGCCTCAAACCTCAAAATTCTGCTCTCGATTCTAGAAGAAAAATTCAACCCTCATTAGTGTGCTTCACTCTGCCGCCTACCGACTCAGCGTTCCTTGGCAGCTTCTCCTGACCTCTCAGAACGCGGAGAGAGAGTTCAACATTCACTACATCGCTACGAGAACGAGTGGCTCGGCATGGAACATTTCTCGCGCTCCCATCACCACCTCATCTACGTGTAGCTTGTATCCCATTTCCGCCTTTCCCTCCAGTCAGCATGTGTCATCAAACCCCGCGATGGAAAAAAGCTTCTTCACCCTTGGAGAGAGCTCCGACCTACGTAAGAAACGCAACACTTTTTTTCTTTTCCACAAAGGCAAGGGCAAGGAACCAAGTATGGGACTGTCGGACTCCCGGTCCAAACCGCACGGGCATTTGTGACATACCCCCAGGTGGAGCTTAAAACCATATTTCATACACCGTATTATACTGTATTGGATCGTAGCGTAAACGGATTGTGTCGTCCCTCGTGCTGTGCATCTACCTTGGGCAAGAGTTCGCCGGAACGGGACTTCTGTTATCGGTAAAGGAGGTATGCAACTGGGACGGAATGTCAAAGCCGGGAACATTCATCAATACCTCTCATACTACGAGTTTCATTTTGCTTTGCACCAGACAACCTAGTGCCTGCGTCCGTTTCAAGGAAAGAACCGTCAGTCCGACTGTCGATCACGTGAACAATTACGGACAAAATAGACTGCAACGGCAGGACGGAATTATTCAAGGTAGGTTCAAGTGGCCATCAGCAAAGATGATGAACCTACCATTAAGGTGTGTGCGGACCAACGTTTTTCCTTGGGTCACCGCGTAACGACATCACAGCACGGCAGGCAAGGTCACTTGAGAAACAGATAATAATGTGATGACGTGGCTTATGCAGCCTGGTATTCCTTGTGTTCGTAGCTCGTGAGTCTATCCTTTTGGTCCTCGTATGGATCGTCCTGGAGCCCGTTTCCCCTTTTTAGAAAAAATTCCGCAAACACCATTGTCGGGTATACCCAGAGAGCCAAACCCGACCCGAAATATCATCCAGTGGTGAAAGTATTCAGCGAGCGACTACCCCTGAATGTGAAAAGCGAAAGTCCCGAAAAAGAGAAAATGGTTAACTGTATGTACAGCAGAAGAAGAAAAGAGAAAGTGTTTGTTCACTTTCAGAAAGTGGCCTGCCCGAAAATCCCGGTGAACCAAAAATACACATTTGCTGTCCCTAGTAATTGTGTGCCAGAATCGAAGAAGTCAACCGTTCCTGCTTCAAGCAGCTTAGGCGGCGGCGGCATAAGTCTGGCCGAGGGCGCTAAGGCCAGAGCCAGAGTTGAGAACGCCGTCGGAAGCCATGAAGTAAGAGTAGCGGTCGAGGTACGACAGGCTGTCAAGCTTGGGAACGTTGGTAGAGACGAAGCTGGAGATCTCATCGGTGGTACCGAAGGGAGCGAACTCGGTCAACCAGACGGGCTTGTTGCCGCAGGCCTCGTGGACGGCCTGAAGATGGCTGAAGAGGGTGTCGGCAGCGCTGGAGGGAGAGTACCAGTGGGTGACGCAGAAGTCGTAAGTGCAGCCGGCGGTGTCACAGGCAGAGACCCAAGCCTTGAGCCAGTCGAGACCCTGGCCAGCAATGTTGCTGTTGGTGATGGCAGGGGCTCCGATCTGGATCTTCTTGCCGTTGGTGGTGGCGTAGGGGTTCATGTACTTGACGTGCTGGGTAGCAGCGTCGGCGGCGCCAAGGTTGCACTGAGAAGGCATATCGCACTCGTTGAAGCTCAGAATGTGAGTAGAGCCCTTGGTGATGGAGGCCTTAACGTTCTCGGCCCAGCGGGCGGTGTGGGTGTCGATGGGACCCCAGAGCATGGGGACGAAGTTGACACCCGTGGCAGTGATGCCGTTGTCAGCAGAGTCCCAGTTGTAAGCCCAGCCGCAGTTGGTGCAGGCGCCAGTGAAGAAGGCGTTGACCTTGGTGGGGTCATTGTAAGCGACACCACGCTTTCCAACGGTGGAGCTGGAGCTGACGACGGCTGAAGCAGTGGCCTTGGCGGAAGAAGTAGAAGGCACAGCAGCAACAGCAACGGCAGCCTCAGAGAAGGCCTCAGCGACAGGAGCCTGGGAAGACGACTTGGGAGCAACCGACTTGATGAGAGTGGTGCTGGGGGTGGCGTAGACCGGGGCGGGAGTGGGAGTAGGGATCACGACAATCGAGGTAGAAGTCGTGGTGGGAGTGTACTGGGCCTCGGGGACCGCAGGCTGAGGAGTAGGAGTGGGAGTGGCGGCAGGGACCGACTCATCACCGGTGACAGTGACGGTGACCCATTCGATGACCACGTCATACTTCAGCTCGCGCTTGTCCTGGTGAAGGTGGCGATGAGCGTTGAAAGCCATGGCCTGCTCGATGAGGGCGAGCGAGGCGGCGCCGACGGAAAGAGCCTTCTTGGTGAACATCTTGGCTGGTTTCGAGGGATATTGTACTTGTGTGGAGGATTGGTGAGATTTGTGTTTTTCGAGGAAGGTGCTTTGTGAGAAAAGCTGTTGATGATTTCTTTCTCGACGAGGTTGACGAAGCGTGAAGTACCGGCCTTGGAAGGAGGGTGGAAAAATCACTGAATACACAGAAGGAGTGGTGTATCTGTTGCTGTTGTTCGGTCTGTCAAAGACGCGAAAAAATGAAAGTGGTGTGCGGTTGTTGTTGGTGAATTTGGGTTGACAACGAACTGCTTTTGTACGCAAAGGTCGAGGCTGGCGACCGTTGGTGAAGGAATGTGTTGTTGACTGAAGAAGGGACAGGCAAGCCGGTTGGTGTGAGGAAGGGGAAACAATAAGAAGGGAGAGTGTGGGGGAGGAAGGGAGTTTAAGAAGGCAAGTGACTGGGTGCTGGGGAGGAAACAAATTCAGGCAGGGACGAGGGAAGGAAACAATGGGAAGGTGAGGTCGACGGGGAGGAAGGAGCGTGGGAAACGATCGGTTGTGGGCAAGCAGGAGGCACATCAGATGCAGGTGCAGTTGGGATGCGGGAAGCAGGTGCGGACTGTGGATCCCGACCCATCGGGGCTGCAGAGACACAGGTACCTACCTACGCCAGCAAAAGACACCGTCCATGGAGGATGGCAACCCAACGCCCAGAGTTACGACTCTGACCGGAGCCAACGGGGCTGATTTTCGATTCACCACGAGGAAGGAGGGAGGAGGTACGAACTGTCGTGGTGACCCCTTCCTCCGTACCTGCCTATCCGCGCGCACTAGGAGAAGCAGGGGGCAAGCGGGCCGGATGTATCGCGCTTTCCGGGAAGGGATGTGGTGCGGTAGTGGTCGCTCCTGCCAGTTACAACCGTGGCAGGTGGAGCGTGCCCTTGTTAGGCCAGTCGTCTTCCCGAAGGAGTTACGTACCTCCCTGACTTGCGGCCCTTTTTGGTCGGCGCTGTTCATGTCGCTGTCGTGGTTGACAGCTATCCGTAAGATACCCCGTACACAGTTCAACGACTTCTCTTTGCTGGACTTGCATGAAAACCCATCTACATACGTGGTTGCCCACATGTGATCGATATCCACGCAGTTCGATCACTGGATGGATCTGAAAGTGGGAACTGTCGCCCCCCGGGCAGTTCATCAGAGCTTTTTGTCCCATTGCTTCGTCCGATTTCCTGCTCAGATTTTGTTTTTTTATCGGGGGGATCAGCGACTCACAGGCCATGCTTTTTTTCTGCAGATCCTGGTCAATTTTGTGGTTCCTGCTTGGCCCCCCCCTGTGGTCTGGACACTCTGGATCTTCCTAGACTGAACTGACTCTTTGGCAGACGGGAGAGGCACTCAGCACAACCGGGATGGTGTGCTGGCGTTGCGTCCTGATGACAGGTGATTACCCAGGACTTCCTCGACTCTGCAACCTCGATCCCCTCCAAAAAATTGCTGCCCGGGGCGGAGAAGCCAAGGAACTGCCGTGGTGAATCGTGGGCTGGCAGCATCAAAGACATCCACAGTGACATAAGACACATTCCAAGCAGGTCAGTCACCACAATTCAACTCAATGCCATTGTTCAATTGCCAAGGATCTGTGTTCCAGCGCCAACGGTCCATTTCCTTCTTCCAGCTATTTGGGCTCTATTCCTTAATTAATGGAGTCTCGGTTTCACTGGCTCCTGGCTCTCCAACTCTCGGGCATTGGTAAATTGACCAAAACCAGCTTCAATAGCTAGTTGAATGGTGCCAAACGAGGGAGAAACGGACAGTCACATCTGGATTGTTTTGGGTTGCCGCCCACTCACACCTCACACCTCAGCGACGGACTAGCGCTCGCCTACGGACTTTTCGCCCTTCCACTACTGATGCTGGCCTGGCTGGCCCTTTTTTGTGTTCTTTTTTTTTTTTTCTCCATGGCCAGCTTCTCAGGGACAGCGAGCAGCCAAGAGCCAAGAAGAGGGGAGGAGGAAAGGTTTCCTGCTTGGAACTTGGAAGAATGGCCCATGGGAGAGCCAACGGCTGAGCGGCGAATGGACCAAGAAGCGCCATTTTCACCCCTGGCTTATGCAGGAACGGGGGGCAAATGCTGCAGGAACCGGCACCACGGCGCAACCTTGGAAACACCGGGCGCCAAGGATAGGTCGCTCGATACGACCTCGTCTCGTATCTTTTGTGTGCCATCGCGGCTAAAAGATACCTCACCACAAGAGTCCCCTTCCTTGCTTATCCCCTCAACCGCTGGCCCCCCTTCTCCATCCGACCCAGTCGTGCCAGTCAGCGGCTGCCAGAAGTTGACGCACGCACTGGCTAGCGAGGAAGGCACAGGTGGCAGCCGATGGTAGGTGAGAATCAGAATGTCGTTTTGTTCCTACCATCACTTGCTTACAAGCACACAGGTTACATCTGTCGCCTTTTCAACCGTTGAGTTTAGCACTTTAGGCTCGACTGGCTAGCCGCGTTGCTGAGTGCAACATGAAAGCCTCGACGTTTCGCTCGGGTCAGTGATCGAGTACCTTATCTGTGCCTCCGCCAACATCTTAGTCGCTCTGCTATTGATGACAGTTTCTTGCTGCCGAAAATCCCTCTCTTTTCGCCTCCAAAACCAAGTCACTATTCTCCAATATCGTCATTATTGCCTTGGCCCCCGCTCCCTCTCCTCCCTCGGTCGACCTCCATAGCTCATGGCTCTTTCATGGCAAAAGCCCTACGCCTGCCATCACCAGGGAGACGTCCAAAATTATCACCGTCAACAAGAGCAAGACTGCCGCCGGACATGGCCGCTCGGGAATGCCCCTTCGTCGTCTCGCTTGCCCTTGCGTGGCCCTCAGTGAGAAGCCTCGGAGCCAACGAGTCACCTTCCTTGGGGGGGCCTTCTTTGACGACTGCGCGGCGCCGACCACGCCCCCCAAATACTGACGAGGCCCTCGGGCTGAGTAGTCCCAGTTGGCCTGCCGAATGGCTTCGGTGGGCAGGGCGGGCCCTACGACAACTTTTCGTGTCCCGTCCCGCAGCGCCCAGTATCAGACGAACAAAGGATGACAACGGTCGACTTGGGACGGCAGCCCCGCGCTTGGGGCAACCCGAGGGACTGATGCCATTGTCATGGGAGAATGGGACCAATGCGAGCCGATCATTCGTGTGAGCACGATAAGACCCGCGCTTTTGACCCGTTTCACCACTTTGGGCTGGCCCCACGTCGTCGTCGTTTTGTCCCTTTTACGCCTTTTCCTCTTTACGGCTAGCCGGTTACGTGGAGCCAGATGGATCGCCAGGGAAAATCGACCACGCACCAAGTCCAGACTCTCAGCGCGGGAGATGGAGTCGCCTCGGGGGATTCCACGACTGTTCGACAGCGTCAGACCCGGGAGGGCCAGCAATCCGGGCAAGCCAGACCCCAGGGCGCCGGCTGTGAAACCCTAAGCGAAATGAGCTTCCGCCGCCACGGGGCACACGTCCAGCGAATCCCATCCATCAGAGCACCATTTCACTCCAACACAACGCCCATTTTGGCACTTCACTTCCACATGTTTGGCCCTTTTCTGACAGCCGCCCACATTCCTCGCCCAGTCTGTCCCGTTACTTCCCTGCCGCCCTGACAAAGAGCCGATGAGGCCAGCGGCCGGTCCTCCGGATCATCCAAAGCTTGTTAGTCGAGCAGGATTTCGTCCTCTTCCAGCCCAGGGCAAGACGTGCCGGGATGCGACAGCCAGGCCTACACTGCGCCACGCCGAAGCTAGAGCCTCGGAATGTCACCCGGCTCCATGACCCGGGACTGCCATGCCGGCCGCTGTCCTCCATCAGGCAGTCAATACCGTTCTGGACGCTCAGATCATTCGGACTCACTGGCAGTCTGCCAGGCTCACTGCTTCTTCAGAGGCTGAAGTCGACTTCCATAGCACACGACTCAGAGCCCCGGCCCGCGCAAGGTCCGACAATATCAGGACACGAGGCTTTGCACCTAAATAGTACGATTCATCACGACGTACGTAATCATTTCGGCACTGCCAGCCGTCTAGTTCTGCTTCTTTGAGTACTATCAACCCCGCCCGAGATTATTACGCAGTAAACGCCGGATAGTTGCACCCACGATCCGAACAGCCGACCTCGAGGGTCGCCCAGTGAGCGAACGCATTGCTTTCATCCGATGTCAATCTTTATTAAGGTTGAACTGTCTCATGCAAAGCGACAAGCGCAAAGAGGATCCGTAAGGACTTAGGTTTCCATAATTCTCACTTTATGGTTACTCTAGCTTCCTCATACTGGAGTCTGGCGCGTTTCTTCCCGACATATGTCTTACGGTCTTACCTGCAGGTTGCATGCTGCAAGCCACTCCAGCTTCCTTACATCAGCTCTAGGTGACTCTACTGTTTTCGTTTCGTTCAGGATTGGTTTATTCCTGTTCATATGCTTGTCCTCCCACATGTAACGGTGTTGGGTCAGCTGCAGTCGTTGACATCTATTCAAGTCTGCTCCTGCAGGATTGCATGCAAATAATCCCGTCAATAAGTCGGACACACTCATCCATCGATTGAGGTCAGCTCAAGGACGGCGACGTGTCTATCCGCAATTAGGTTTGCTTGCGACATCGAAACAGTCCCAAGTGTTCCACAACGACTCAACCGACAGCCATGACGGTTTAGAGGTTGACTCCAAGGAGACTAGGCACGTCACGTAGCCGATGATTATTTGCTTCCATTGGCAGACATCTCGTCAAGTGAACTGTACTGGCTTATGTTCAATGTGACAAGGTCTAGCCGATGCACCCTACAAGAAAACCGTGCCCGAGAAGCATTTCTATAGGCAAGAAATAGACACTACCCAGCTCCTTGGCATCAATGTTCAGTAGGCGCCTCTCAGCATTGACACTCGACAGATGGTTTCAGTTTGAATCCTCAATGAAGTTGCCGAGATTGGTGACCGAGTTTGTTGTTTCCTGCTTAATGTCTCCTCATTTTCATCCGTGGTGCAGCCAAATGGATCGAATGATCGAGTGCAGGATCGCCCGCAATCTCTACAGTTTGTTTGAGACACCCCCATCTTGGAAGTAAGGTAGAGCACGGCAACTATTTCCGATGTGAGACGTAGAGGAGAGCGGGCGCTTCGTCTCACCCCACCCCGGCAGCCGTCCGTCCGGAAGAGGCCCAGTTTTCGGCATCACCAACTTCATCACCGGCGCGGCGATTTGAGGCTGCACTCATTCATTCTTCACATCGAAGCCCAGTTGCTGTCGTTCAGCAAACGGAGAGAGACTTATTGTAATGTCCTCAGATAGCCTTGCCAAGCACAGCCTCCGAAATGCCAACATCAATTGCGATTGCTGGTGATCGGTAGCCAATGGCATCCAGCAACGCTTGATCTAAGACTTGTGGCGGCCTATCGATCGCCCGACGCCCTGCCACGATGACAATCTTTGGTGCTGCCACACGTGACGTGGCTGCCTTGGCACCAGCTTGAGCTGAAAGCGACGTCAATTCAATGCAGGTTGACTGTTGAAGCTATTCATCAAAACTAAACCGTTCAAACCGTTTACAGTCAAATTCGCACACTGGCTTTTAGGCCCTGAGCACTCAAGCAGCCAAGTTTTGCATCATCATGAACACCGCTCCTTCATCACTCCCTCTCATCGCAGCCGCCCCGAGCTTTAGTGACTTTGACTATGGGGCCTTCTTCCAAGGTGAAGACATGTTACTCGGAGATGAGAATACGTATTCGAGCGAGACCCTTTCCGAGTCACCAGCGAACAGGGCCTCGATTTCTGGGCCAAGCGGAGAAGGTTCGTCTCGCCACGGTCCCGCTCAGAAGCAGCGACTTGAGAGACGAGGGCATACCAAAAGTCGCAGAGGGTGCTTCAACTGCAAGAGAAGGCGTATCAAGGTAAGCCGGCATTCTCATCAATTCCCCCCCTCTCGCGTACTGACGTTGTGTATGGAAAGTGCCAAGAGACGCAACCATCATGTGGGCATTGTAACAAAATGGGCTTGAAGTGCGAGTATCCCAATGCTCCAGCGATTGTGCACCAAGTATGTCAATTGCAACATTTGTAATCCATACGCATTGTCTAATGTAGTGTA
The DNA here is from genome assembly GCA_001563135.1 of Colletotrichum simmondsii. Taxonomy (NCBI): domain Eukaryota; kingdom Fungi; phylum Ascomycota; class Sordariomycetes; order Glomerellales; family Glomerellaceae; genus Colletotrichum; species Colletotrichum simmondsii. The sequence continues at coordinate 20,733 of JFBX01000547.1, read as the reverse complement.
CCCAGCCGCAACATCAAGTGCCGCTGTTCAGTTTGCAAGATATGCGGTTCTTCCAACACTTTATGCTACAATGCTACCCTCACCACCCGATAGGTAACGAAAACATCTGGACCCACGAGGTTCCATGCCTGTCCCAAACCGTGAGCTCTATGGTCTAAATCAATGAGAGACCCAACTAAACCTGTACAGAACGAATTCCTCATGCACGCAATTCTAGGGATGGCAGCCTGCGACCTCATGAACGCGGACCCGAGCCTCCTGGCATTCGCCATGGCGCACCGCGTCAAGGCCATAAGAGCCATTAAAAAGTCCCTCGCCGAGCTGCCGAAGCAAAAGGGCACGACGCCGGAGCACGCCAACGCCCTGGTCGCGACGTGCTTCGCGCTCACGTTCCAGTCCGTGACGTTTGAGGACGGCATGGCCGAGTACATGACTTTCATCCGCGGCATCCTGATCATCGGCACGCAGATGTACATCAAGGGCATCAAGCCCATCTTTGTGAACTTGATGGGGCAGGACTCGAGCGCTGTGCTGGAGCCCAAGATGGTGGATCTGCCGCTGATTCGGACCGAGTGGGCGGACGGCGCTGTCGAGGCGGTTGGCGGGTTGAGGGGTCTCTGTCGGGATGGGGTGGAGGTTGAGTATTTTGAGCTTCTTTTGGATATGGCGACGAAGCTGCATACTTCGTCGTGGCAAGGTACGTTGTTCGCCCTACAGCACGGAGTTCCTGGCCTGTCCTCCCTCCATTGTACTATGAGTGAACCACTAACAAACGATTTGCTCAAACAGCGTATCAGACACTTTCGAAGCACTACGGCTGGTGGATCCAGCTTCCGCACGAAAAGTTCCAGCGCGTCATCGACATGACCTCGCAGACAATGGTCCTCCTGGCCAGCCACTGGATCGCGCTGAAGCAGATCATGGCCACGGTAACCAACGCCGAGCACGAATGTCGCGAGAAGGCGCCGCCAAAGGAGAGTGCGGTGGATCTGGGCATCATTCGGTGGCTTGGGTACCTCAATAGGCAGGTCGACCATGAGCATTTGGTGTATAATCGGTGGCCTTTATGGGTAGAGGAGCAGCTTAAGCAGGACCTGACTTTTTTTGGGAAGAAGTTTTGAGGAAGTTTTGCTGGCGGATGTTCGTGTATACTCTCTTTTACGACATCTTTATTCATTCTGAAATATTTCTGACCTATTGAGAGCTGTTAAGATTTGGACAATCTGTTGTCAAAATTGCCAATGAAAATGACCAGAATTGTTTGACAGACGCCGCATCGTATCCGCAAGAGTGAACACGATGCATCAAGCTCTTCCCTTCCGACGATCTAATTATCTGATTGATAACCTACTTACTCTGGCTCATTATCCATTTACTCACAGACGAAAGCCCCAGATAGACAAGCATATCACACCCCCCCTGGAGAAAGGAGTCGGCAGGAGAAAAGAGATCTTGCCGATCCTCATCAGCAGGGCAAACGATCTCGGTGAGGGCCGCTTTCAGCCCCACTCGTCACCGCCCGCCGACACTGCCCCTCCCCCGACACCACAGGCGCACCGCCCCGGTGGTGGCATATATGATTGGACGGTTTGGACAAAACGAGGAATACGACGGACCGGAGGTGGGGCCGTGCAAACCAATTGGCAGCCGAGAGGGTGACTGACGAGGTGCTTGTATGGACGCCAGATTCGGCTGAAGAATGCCCAATTTGTTGTCGATTCTCGATGAGGTACCAAGAAGGCAAAGACATGCGAGGAATACGGCGAAAGAGCGCGCTGGTGGGGGTGTGGGGGCGGGGGCGGTAGGTGTTTCGACGCAGCTGAGCCTTCCCGGAAAGTGAAGCTTTCTTGGTCTTTGGGCTGACAGACTACCTTCACTCGGCGTGATCACTACAAGTCTTATCTCGAGGGTCTGCTGCGCATCTTACTGCTCGACTTCGAGGGTATACTGGACCTTCATTGGTCGGAGACCAGTGCAGCGAAATGATGGAAGATTGAGTTTTGAATCGGTGGAAAGTCCGCAGAGAAAAGTCCGCAGTCGTCGCATTCCTCGCATTCGACTGATTTTGGTGGCAGTGTCTGACTAGGCTTTTCTAGCAAGAGATTGTGAGTGCGCCTTCCGCCATATTATACTGCAGTGAAGGAAGTCTCGGGACGCGTGAGAAGGATAAAGTCAAGAGTGTTTCCTTCCTGGCCAGAAAACATGACTTTCGGCGTTCCATATTGCCTTCCTCTTGTTCGCGACGTCCCTAGGACATCACTATCTCGTCTTACCCTCATCACAGAGCGACCTCTGACATAATAACCGTATCCTTTCGAAGACTAGGGTAGCTGTCTGGCTGCACCATGTCGACCACGATCGTTGCAGACGAACTGCACGCAGTGCCCAGTAATTCGTCGTTGCCTACATACTCCCCTGCAACAGGCATCGAGCTCACAGACATTTCACCATCAACATCGTCCGATTCCAGTCCCGCACCCCCAGCCTACGATCAAACGACAACCGTCATCCCGGGAGACGCGGAAATCGTGCCCAGCAGTGATGGCGGCTCAGAACCCTCCCCCTCAGGAGACGCCTTCACTCCTACAGTGCATTTCCAGATCGAGACCACCGGAAAGCAATGGCTCTCGCTCCCCATCGGCACCCGGCCCGACCCAATCGCAATCTACCACGTCGAAGCGGGCTCATGGAGCGCGGAATCCGTCCCGGCGTACGTCTCCCTCCGCTTCTCGCGCAATGACGGAAGCTGCCACCTCGTAAGGGGCGACGACACATCTCAGACGCCCGTATGCACGACACTCTACCGCTTCGGGCCGGGAAAGCCTCCCATATTCCGACCGTCTCAGGCTCTCGCGCCGTTTCACACACTCACGCCTCCAGCTTCTTCTGGCTCTTCTTCGACGGAGGTTTCACTCCAAGAAGAGGAGAATGGTCACCGTGAGGCCGACGTGAGCGCCGCAGACCTCCAAATCGTCTCCAAGTCCCTCACCTCCCGCACCCAGATCCTCAAGACACCTCTGGGAACATTCCAGTGGCGCTACGCCACGCGCAAAGAACGCGCTACCGTGCCTGGCGCCGACCAACTGCTCGTCTGTGAGCTCGTGCAGACCGTCGCGCTTGCAGGCGGGAAGAAGACGGAGGAGAACAAGACGAGAATCGCGCAGTTTGTTCGTGGCAAGGAGACGAGGACGCGGGGAACTGGGCGCACGACGGCGGGGAATGGGGGCAGGTTGATGCTCGATGTGATGAGGTGGGCTGAATCGAAGGACAGTGGGAGAGAGGCGATGGAGGTGCTGGTTGTCGCGAGTTGCGTCTGTATGTTGAAGAAGGAGGTTGACCGGAGGAGGATGCAGCAGATGATGATACTTGCGGCTGGAGCTTCTGGGGGAGCGTAGTAGTGAATCCCAAGCCCTGTCCATAGTTCCGTTCGGCGTCTCTCTTCTTTGTAGGGTAGTTCGTGTTCACGAGTATAATCACTAATGCTCCCATTTTCCATATTATCCCTCGTTTCGGCCACAATAGGTATTGTAGAGGATCACAGATGATACATAGAGGTAAGAGTGCCTAACATAAGTCCCGAGAATGAAGCACGGTATGTGACGATTGGCATCTGGAGAGATGCTGAGAAGGAAAATAACGAAAACACTGGGAGAGAGAAAATGCAGGCTGCAAAAAGTAGACTCGGCAGGATGGCTCGAACCCATGACCCCCAAAAAATAGATAACCACCGGGGGTCGAAATCCTTTGTGTGTTCTTGCAAGTGATCAGTCGCAACTACTGCGCCAGAAGTCTCCTCATCCGATGGTGCTAGGAGAGGAGAATGATTTTCTCATGTACCCAGTGAACCCGGTGCCTGTTTCCCGAGTATACACTTGCGTCTGTGTATTCGCCGCCTCTGGGAAAGCATGGGTGGGTACGTTTCCCGATCCTACGAGCTCTTGAGAGTATACAACACCGCGTCCTAGCTTGTTACTTACCCGAATACCGGCTTAGAAGAACGAACATTTACTTTCATCACAATACCTGCTCCCTATTGAAAAGTCGCCATCGGTCTTGCCCTGAAATTGCTCAACCTCCCCTCAATAGACGGACTCCCTTGCCTTGACAAATATCACGCTGTTACCTGAGCTCGAGGAGCAGACGAATTGATATCGAGGTCGGAATCGTAATCACCCCGACAAGCAGGCGAGCCGCCCAGGCTTGACATGAACTACAGAAGACGGACCATTTCGTATCATATCAGCATGATTCCTTGCTCAATTAGCTAGTCTGTAGTTTTCTAAAGCTCGACATGATCATGGAACATGATGGGTTTGCTGGCAGATCGATAAACATCGAAGGCCTGTCGATATCCCACGTTGTCACGTATGGCCATACAGGCTAGATTGTATTCAAGACCAAATGACTGTGCTTCGGACATGGTCCATCGGTTCATGTGCCAGGATGAGTGCAATGCACTTCTCAAAGATCGTCTTAGTATGAGATTATAAAGCAAGGACTTCTTCACACACACCCTATGCTTCCGGGTGCTCAGACAAAGTGCGTACACCTGCAGAAGAGCACTCATCTTAGGTAGCTGCAGTCTATTACAGCACATCTAGTAGAATCCAGGGCCGGTGTTGAAGACTTGATTTCTCGCCAACTACCCAGACTACTTGGTTCACGCGCACTTCCATCTGCCGGTAGGCTAGGCGACCTATGAGCGTGATGGTCAGGTTCAGTTTTTGAGAGAGCCAGCATATAAGTACACACCCCAAGACAAAGGAACAGCTCTTTCAAGACGAACGGAGTGGTTTTAGCACAGCAAATCACAGGCTTCCAACGGCCATCAAAGGCAGCATACCGGTCAAACTGGCCCTGTTAAGATAAAAGGCATGATCAAATTACGACTGAGGAGTAAAAGATCAGCTTTGTAGCGGCTGTGCCTGCCTCGTCCCCGGTTGTTCAGGTATATTACGGCGCCCAAAAGCACCCACTCACAGAGCTCCGACTAGATGGGTATCCCTGTTATTAATCATGGCAGGTGACTTACAGATAATAACAATGGCTCGAAAAGGATCGTTTTATATGAACGATCTATTCACAGGTGTCAACTCGAAGTTAGAAGTTCATCAGTGCTCATTGTTACGTGGTTCTCCTGTTTAAGCTCCGTAATCGTCGTCTGCGTCGTGAAGACGAATAAGAGAGGAACGAGGGCCCGTGAAGAAAGCTCGTGAGTGTTCTTTTTCTTCTCCATTTGAGCGGGATCAATCGCGACCTCCGTGATTAGTGATAACTCAGTGCAATGAGTGAGCTGATAGATCGTCCACAGCTTCTACACCTGGATCGACAAGCAGCTTTCTATCGGATCTAGTTTTGAGGAATACGATATGGACCACGGAAATGTGACGATTTATAGCTGAACGTCAGGGCAGAGTGTTCATTTGGGGTCCGCTGCCTTGCTAGGTTGTAGGAACTTAAGGACAAAATTTTCACACAGGCTCATGAGTTTGGCTTGCAAGCTGCCGGCATCTCCCACGTGGGACCATACATAGATTTATTCCCGTTCGAGACGGAAAGATATACACGTAAACATACTAGAAAAATCATAAAACATCTGGCCTTGTCTATATACTAAAGGTCTCAATCTCAAGTAACACGGAGAAACTTACAGTGAGCTGGTAGAGACAGACGATTTCAATATATCAGAAAAGAGGGCATGTCTCTCGCCCACTGACACTTGGGTTGACACTGGAATCTGTTACATCCAAACCATGTCGGCAGCGCTAGTCACGCCACCCCTGCATAGTTAGAATGGTAACCCCGCACCGCCGCCCCAAACAACACAAAAAACGAAGCCATCGTCACCCACCATGACCCACCACATAGTAGACATCAAAACATCAAAATGGAAAACAAAAACATACAACACCAGGTATTCGCTGGTCGTCACCGACCCAACTACTAATCTGGCCCTCACTGGCTTATCTATGGGAGAGCGGACGGGATCCCGAGTTTTCCAATGGGTGTGGTCGTATGTGATAGCCTGGGAAGCGGAAGATGCCCAAGTCGAGAGAGAAGGGGGAGGGACATTCGGGCGCTCCATCTCAAGCCAGTGAGCGTAAAAACTCAAATTTCGGGTGAAAAATGGTATCTTTTGATAGTTCCTTGTGCTTTGTGTCAATCCCGTTGACATATCGCTGGATCTCTCGACTGATTGTTCAACACCATCTTCACCCAGGGCGGCAAGTCTTTCCCATCCCGAGAGGGCTCATTCAGTGTGAGGGAATTATCATGACATATGTCAATAATGGAGGATCATGTGCCAAAATGAAGTAGACCTAGACCCGAAGTCCGTCAGTCTTCGTCGTTCCCCCTAACCTGAGAATTTCATATATAATGAGACTGTCTTTCATTCAAGTCAAGTTTCAAGCCGCTTTATAGCGCATTTTATAGCTTTTTCAGAAAAAAAATGTAAACACAATTCCCGGTAATCTCTTCTCGAGTCATCACCAGCGCATTTTTGAGCGTTCCTCTGGACCCGGATATGAAGGCGTGCGGTCTTGTGGTTCAGGACCAGCGACACAAATTGGCTGTCGGATCTTTGGATAAAGCCTTGCAATGTCAGGGGTATAAATAGATATTTCTACGTGTGCTGAATGTTCCAGGACGTTTTCTTGTTTTTCATCTTACGTTCTACTTTGTGACACGTTCAGACGCCGCAACTTACCACCCAAATAGATAAAAGAGACCGCAACGTAATCCCGGTACTATGCCGGAAAACACAAAGTAGAGCTTCGTCACCCCACCATCCCTGAACTCGCCGGTTGGATCGAGGTCAAGGATATCACCACCGCAATCATCGGTTTCGCCCTCGAGTTTGATGACATGGAGAACAGACTTGAGAGACTAGGCCTAGTCAAGCCGGGCGGAGAGCTCTTTGGTCATGACGACTTACCGCCGCCAAGCTGGTTAAAGCGAGCAGGCTGGTTTGCCGCGACGGAACCAAAGAAGGAACGGAGAACATGGAGCATATTCGCGTTCTGTGCCAGTCACTTGATAGATGGAATGACCAAGAGTGGGTAGAGAATTCGGGCAAGGGGACAGCACCACTTGCCATGAAGGACACGAGGCGTCACAGCCCACCGGGTGCTCTTTCTCAGTCAAGGAACTTCGCGAATAGTAGTAATAGAACTGCGAAGAACAGAACAAATCCAATGAAAGATGGCAACTTGTCTAAATCTAGAGCTTCGAACCCGACGTGACCCCTGTTCCTCTGCCCCTGGACTACACCAACTTCATCATCTTCTTTGTCCTAGGCACCCTAGGCACGAACACGCTCCGCCGGGCTCACCATATTTACCAGAATAAGAACGCGGAAAGGTAAAAGGCAGAAGAGGCGAGGGTGAAAAGGTAAATCGGTAAGAAGTCTTTGCTACGGTGATGAACTAGGCCGTTTTGAAGGCCAGAGACCTATTCCTTGTCAAGGGTCATTCAACGACAGGCGCAAGTAACTCTTGGGGAGATGTAGAGACACAGTTTTAGTTCTGAGGGGCTGAGAGTAGTCAACAACAGTCAATTAAAAGTATAAAAGCAGACGTTCCTCGCATTCACTCTTGACTTGATCATGCTCATCCCTCTTATTCCTTCACGTCACCAAACAATATAGGGGCAACTTTGTACACCTACGCTCCTATTCAATTCATTTTCCAAAGTCAACAGGATTATCTTACTGGCGATAATGGCGGATATCTTGCTAGAGCTTCCTAGTACTCAGGTTTCCATCGAGACTACTGATAGTTCCTATTCAGGAGCCAGCAAATTTTCTGACGACATCAAACCTATTAAAAATGACAAGCTCAGGGTCTGGACCTACTATAACAATGGACACTACGAGCGTACGGATTGAGGGGCTCTGTTAGACTATTCCGAGGACGATTACCTGCGGTTCGACCAAGAGACAAACAGGCCGAACCCAAGAGCATCATGGATGCTGAATGTGGAGCAAGACGGAGCGGACTATTTCAACCAAGAGATCTCGGCAGTGGTATTGTCGAAGTTCATTGTGCATCCTCAATTGTTTAACCAATCTCAAATGTCCCCCCCATCACAGCGCAGCGGTAAATTTGTCGACACTGTTTATTACATGAAGGACACCCTCACCAATGCTGGGGAGACCAAGCATGTGACTCTTATCGGAGAATTCAAGAGAAACGTTTTGTTGCCATCTTTGTGGCAAGATGGACAAATTAGTAAAAATGAAACCCAAGTAGCACTCAGCCGAGAGCTCAGAGGGTTAGACCCCCCTCCCCTCCCCCCTCCTTTTCAAATTGCTTGCAGTCATCTTATGGCAGTACTAAATTCCGGACATGCCCTTGCTGACGAAACTACAGCCTCGCGATTGAGTACGGCTGCCCTCAAATATTCTGTTTTGATATGAACGCTTTTATATTTCTACAGTTCCGGGCCACCAAAGCGAGCAAATTGTCAGACGCCAATTGCCCAGTAGATTGCTGGGTCTTCATGCGCCGGGAGACGGACTTCGTAGGTCTTTCGGAACCCATCCGTTATGTCCTCTATCGTTTCATCATGCAAGGAATCCGGAGATCGCAGTGTTATGGCGAACCAGAAAAGCCGATAGGCGGTGTGGCACCCAAAGGGCGGCTGTTCTTCAATGGCGAGCCACTCTGGCGAAGAGGCGATGGGACTATCGGACCCGGGCATCCTTTAGGTTACACAAGAGCAGTCGACGAGAGCAACGGGGCTCTCGCTTGGAAGGATCCCTATGGAAACTGGATATCCGATGTTCAAGGGAATAAGGTTTATGACTCCAGAAAACTTTGGTGGGAGGAGCCTTCTTCTTCTTCTCCCAGTGAAGACACTGATATGTATGAGGCAGACTGAGGTTGCAGGCCATATAAGTCGGAGGTGGCAAGTTAAGGGCTCGTTTTTCTCTTTCCGTCGTGGTTTCCCACCCTCTCTATGTAGTTATTGTCATTACATAGTTTCTACTACCTCTAGGTTTTGTAGAAAAAATAGTACATAAGAGTCCAAATTTGAGGACTAGTAGTAAAGGAGCCTCTAGAAACTGCCAATGGTGAATTGATGAGGGGAAACGTTGGGCTGGGCAATTTGGAGAAAAAGAAAGTTGTTAGACACTAGCTGAGAAGAATATCTACCTAAATTGACCAAGGCCCTGCGTGTGAGTCTCTTACATAACACATACTTAGATCGACACTCTTACCCCGTCGATCGAAATCCGCCTGCTTGCTTCAAGCAACTCTGGCCCAGTATGACCACCACCGAGGTAAACGCCCGAAGCCCGTCCCAATCATGTAACAACTTCAATCACAACCTCAGCCATAACAACAGCAAACAACTTTTTCCTTCAATACTAATCTGCTTGCAGTACATCTTCTTATTCCAGTCAAAGATCATTGCTGCACGTGGGAGACCTGCTTTTCTAAGAGAAGTTCCCTCCCTCTACGAAAATGTCCTTGAGCTCCAGCTACCGGACTGCATCGTCGACGAGGCAGCCTTGCCCAAAAACGTAATTCTTAAGATAGAGTATCCGAAAGACAGGGACCTCTTCGATCCACCAAAGACGGCCCTCTTTGACAATGAGGCCTTCATCTACGATCGGCTTCAACCGTTGCAAGGGAGCGTTATCCCAAGATACTTGGGCTTAGCGAGCATTACGGGCAGGAGAGCGCACCTCTTGTCAGACATCGGCGGCATGTCCATGGTCAAAAAGGAACTCCTGCGAACTGACCCAGCGACAAACTTTGAGGAGATGATTTCTGTTTCGCTTCGTCTCATACGTCAACACGGTGTTCGGCTGAAGGACCTACATTCGTCCAACGTCCACTTATGTGGAGATGCGCTTTGCATCGTGGATCTCGAGCATGCTCAGTTGATTCCGTCAGACCTCTCCTACGAGGAGAAGGAAGAGGAGGAGGATCGTCTCCGGGAACAAGTACGACATTTTGTGGATAACATCCAGGCTCGACGAGATAATGAGAAGAGGATGATAGAGTTGCATAGGCATCCTCCCTGGCGGTTCAAATCTCCGAGACCTAAAAAAAGGAAAGAGGCGACAAAAGGAAAAAAGGTTGATAAGCCGAGAGAGGTTACTGGGGGGCATGGGGTTGTGGTCGAAAGGCCCAACTTCCGCCGGGCATCAGGATCCTCCTCGGACATAATCGTAGATGGCTAGTACGAGTCTATTGTGGAGGAAGAGAGGAACGATGTCAGGCCTGAATCGTCAGCGTGCTCTCGGCAACTCACAACGAAGGGACAAGAACATCAGGCTCTGCAGTCTACTGGGACTTCTTGGTTATTTCGAAGCTCCGATGAACCCTCATGGTTTTGTCAGGGCAGGCGTCTTGATAAAGTTCATATGCATAATAATCGAGAAATCCGTCATGGCAGCAGAGACCTTACAATCGTAACTCCCAGCCGCAATCCAGTATTTGTATTGAGGGATTGTTATGGACGCCTTACACGGCCGGTGAGTAGTGTCGTAAGCCCTTCTGCGGTGTATTGTGAGGTCATTCTCAGTGGTGTGAGTAGTGCCAGTGATGGTAGGCATGGCTGGAAGTAGCACAGTCAATCTAGGCAGACTGTCCTGTTTCATCATATCAACCGAACTAAGCTCATCTCGAATTGAAGCTGCTTCTACATCTCGCCGGGGGCTATGAGTCTTCTTCACAAGGTAGTGGGGTGGTGGTAGTAGGCCAGGCTGGCAGAAGCATCATAGTCAAAGCAAGCCTTGTCCTTTTTCTACTTGTCACGCGACAAGAAACGAGAGATATGGAACACCACTTATTACAAAAGGCAGAAAAACCGCCAGCCGTCGCTCTTGAAGCCTGGTCGAGATTCACAGGGCGAGCTTGAGTGACGCCAGCCTTGATCACAATGATAATGATAGTTATCATGACAGCGACACACTCCTGAACGGCGACGGGAAATGTTTCTTCCTCCCTAAGTCTCGTCAATTCTCTCAGTGACTTGTTACCTTTCTTTAGTCAGTGTTCTTCGCATTAGACAGTTCGTTGGGTTCAAACAAAGTGGCAAGGTACGTACTGCGTCTGCCCTGGACTTCGATAGGAGGAGCGGCAGATATAAACTCAACCCGTCGTGGCTACTTGACCTCGCACATGTCGATCAAGCTTTGGCAATCAGGGTGCTCAGTTATAGCCAGCTTCATCTCGGCCGGTAACTGAGAAATCTCGCACGGCATGATGGAGATGCTGGATGGATGGAAAACGTAAGCAAGGGCTAGAGGTGCCAAATTACGTCGCCACACAAGACATTCTACCAGCCCTCGTCTCTCTCTTCCTTAACATTCACTGCAGGATACACACACACACACACACACACACACACACACTGCAACTCTCGGTGGTGGTCGTGGTCATCATTCTGGCTGCCCTCGGCAGCAGTCGACTCGATAGCTTCTCTGGTAGCACTCACAAAATCTTATGAGTTAGCGATGTATAAACCTGAGGGGTTCTTTACGTACGCCCATCCATCGCTAGGGATATCCAGTGGAGGGAAATCCGCTGGGTTTATCTGGGTGGAACTTCCATCCACCGAAAGTGATCGATCCATAAACAGAGTGGGCGACTAAACAAGGTAAGGTACCTATGGCTTATCTACAAAACATACGGCAACTAGCCCTCATCTCTCTCTTCCTTAATATTCACTGCAGAATACACACACACGCACGCACGCAGAGAAAGAGACGCGTAGACTCCGGGAATAATACAGGGACATCATTAAATACCTCTCCAAAGGACTACCGGCGATAGAACATCTAGACAAGAAGCGCCTAATAAGGGCAAAGGCAACGAGATACCGGATACAAGAGTACGAGTTACAGATGAACAAGACGGACAGCAGTCTAGCTCGGTACATCGGTGAGGACTTAGCAGCAGACTAACTACACGAAGCACATGATCGGAGAGGACACTTCGGAGTTCCAATCACGACACATCATCTGCGAGATGTGGGCTTCTGCCAACAAGAGACTTTAGCAACACAAGCTCTGCCTTTTACATCACAACAGACCTGCTGTCAGATGATGAGTGTTAATGCTAGACGCATACCATCTCACCTTCTTGTGGTGAGTCGAGTTGTGTTCCAGGCTTGATCTCCCACAGACAGTTCCCCCCCTCAAGGATCTCAAAGATGGACGGATGGAACCCCCCCCCCCGTGTTTCCATCAAGAATGCCTTTCTGATCGAGATGGCGAACAACCAACCGTCGTCTACCACCAGCCAGTCCCCGGGATTATAGTAAGTTCTCTCCCAGCAAATCGGAAGTTTATTGAGTGGTTGCGAGGATAGATGGAGGAGCAGGTCGCGTCTCAAACCTACCAAGGACATACATATCTAAGGGACTCAACCATTCCTGTTGATGTAGATATCTCGACTTGAGTAGACCAGACAGACCAGACAGACCAAGGACTTCTCTCTCTACTCCCATCAGCCGTGAGCTACTCCGTACATCCACTTCGCAAATCTCAACGCCTCAGGACGCCTCACTGCTAAACCCCAAACCTACACTCACAACTCACCCAACACCCATCCCCCGCACGTCACGAAAGCAGCCAAACACAAGCATCCAACACTTCATCAATGGGCAGGCAGAAAAGAGGCTATGTTGTTTGTATCCATCACCCAAGCCAGAGTATGCAGCAAAGACGAGAAACTTTCCCCACGACCAAAAACACAATCGTCTCAAGCCTAGAGTCTCGTCTCCAGTCTTCGCCACCTCTCCCAGCTTCGACTAGAGTCCACAAAACGCTTCACACTTTTTCTCCTTTTCCCCCCGGTTACCAAGCCAGGGAACGTCTACTCCTCGAGCCGCGTTCCCAGAAACTGCAACTCAAAAATCAAAATAAAACTCCAGATTTCACTCATCCCAATCCCCCTTCCATATCGACACATGCAGCGTCAACATCACAAGATGACGCCCGAAACAGGAAGACATCATTGCGTCTTTCCCCTCCTCCCATACCAACATTGGCAAACTTCTGAGATACGTAGAAAGCCAATAGTTGAAGACAGGGAAGAAAGGGCAAGAACCGCAAATGTCGACTACATACATGAAAGTGAGAAAGAAACAAAGAGCTTCTTCAACTACAAGACGCGAAATCATCAGGGAAAAAAAGTCAAGCCAAAGATCCCAGTCGGAAAGGAATCATTTGGCTCCCATCTCCCTCATATCCCCTCCCCGTTTCTTTTGTCTGCTTTCCACACCGTTGATCGTCTTTTTCGAGTCCATGATCCCTCGCTCAAGTCCTGCCCGTAGACTACTAACACTTGGACCGTCCTCTGCTGTTTGCCCCGTGATGAACTTTGCAGGCATTGAGACAGGGAGATCATGTGGCGTTTTCGCCTACTCGAGAACCATTCGCCAAGATCAAAACAAAGTCGTACTGCGCGGTCGATGCTGATTTCGTAAAAGAAAAAGAAGGTCATTTCATGTCGTTAAAAGTCGTAAAGCTCGTCCAGAAAGGCCCCAGTGTCTCTATTGAACACCATGCTTCCTCCACTCTCCATAAGTCTTGCAGACCATGGTGATAATGACCATGATCGTGTCTTGCCAATTGCAAACTCCACCATTGAGGGACAGCAAACACTTCGCTTGCCCCTTCAGGTGAATCGCGTCAAACCCCTCCACCGGCTGGGCAGCTCGCGCTCCTGCGCAACGCCATAGTTCTCCCCTTCGCAACCGAACCCACGGTTCTTAAACTGCTCGGGTCCGCACTGCATGGCCGCCGCGCCGTGGTTCGAGTTGGGCCTCAGACCAAGCGGCTCGGCTGCCTTGCGGGCAGTTCGGGAAGTCCAGGCACGAGCTGCCTCGCGGAAGGATCGCCTCGAGTCGTTGGAATCGATGCTACTGCGAGTGCTAGCCGCGTAGGAGGGATTCGGGGGCGTAAAGTCCGTATCCATGGGCATGGGGCCGAGAGAGGACGAGGGCTGGTGCTTGGCGAGCTTGTTGCTTGCGCGGTTCGAGTTACTAAACGACCGACGGACAAAGACAGTACCTCCACCGACAGCGCGAGGAGGCGGGGGAGGAGGCATGTAGTTAGGAGGAGGCGGAGGCGGCATGTAATTGGGAGGTGGCATGTCCACCGAGGCAGACTGGGCGTGAGATCTTTGCTTGCGGAGACCTAGGATCGAGAGGTCGACGGACATACGAGAAGCAGACTTGCGCAGCTTCTTGGCTGCCGACATATCTTCATCATTGTCCATGCCGCGTTTCCTGTTTCCGTCGCGCGAATCTGGCAAAGGCTGAACCTCCTCAGTCGCCGGGAGAGGCCACTGACCCGATACGCGCTCGGCAAAGGACTTCTTGTCCGTGGGAGGCTTGGTCGAGTATGTGGTGGTCGAGGGGTTGAACGAGGGCGGGGGAGGCTGGCGGGTGGAGCGGATAGCATGCGCATCAAAGAAACCGTCCTTCATAAGTTGCTGGTAGCTGGCCATGATCTCGTCTCTGCTGGGCATGCCCGCGCCGTTCGCGAAATGTGCAGGCATCGCGGCGGCGGTCGGCGCGCCAATGGGACCCAGGCCGTTGCCGTTACCATTGCCGCTGCCGAAGCCTCCAGCCCCGCCTCCTTGAGCAAGGAGCTTGCCATCGAGGCTCAGTGGGCGCTTAGCCCCCTTATCTTTGTCCCTGACGAAGCTCAGCTTCTCACGGAGGCCGCCCCAGAAACCCTTCTT
>JFBX01000544.1:0-173637 GCA_001563135.1 Colletotrichum simmondsii | reverse complement strand
GGGGGGGGCCTTTTGCTTCGCCCGCCCCAGAACACCGAAGGAAGGCGAAGGAGCCCAGATTTGATTGCTAGAAGCCTTGACAGAAGGAAATCAGCATGGTGACTATGGCAAAGCGGCGTAATCAACCCCAAGCACGCCGTCTTCTTATCTCCCTTGTAGTCATCAAAACGGCTGGTGCTTAGCTTAGGGCGAGTTCATGTTGGCTGGACTGGGCTGAGGCGTTCGTCTGGGGGCGAACATATGGGCGTTGGTCCCCCTTTCTACCTTTCCTGCCGCTCATGATGCGACGCCCTAATTCCTTTGCTCTCTTATCCTACCTTGTTTGTGAATATTGTGTGTATATACTGTCGCTACTCTGCAAGCTGATGAAATAGTTCCTCGCCACGCCCGCTTCCCGTGCGACGAGAATTTGTCACCTCGTTGCGTCCATTCATTGAAACCCAGCCGCTGTTTTGATTCTTGTGTCTATATTTCAGTTGCATTACTTCAGTCCTCCAGTCCAGGGGGGCGCTTAATTGTTCGTGTCCATCCCGACGGTAGCTGGCCAGAGCACTGCGTTATCGCACCGCAACCTTAAACCACGACAAACCTCTTTTCGCCGATCTTACCCCTAATTCGACTCGCTTCACCAAATTCTCACGATGCTTCCCTTCTCGAACCAGCGCCGATACTCCCAAGACGAAGCGGGGGAACCCGATCCGGAGTCAGACCAGCTCATCCCCACGAAGAAGCGCCGACACCGCGTCCGCGTTCAGGGCCGACTCGCCGTCGTGCGCAGCGTGTCCACAGTGAATCTGCGACCCACGCCGTCAGTTGCCCCGGAGCTGCCGTCCCCAGTTGTCGGCAACGGGTCGGGGGGCCCAGCGAGCGCAAAGTTCGAGTCGGGCGTGGCTGGGAGCACAGTGGCGCCGGTGCGGAGGAGGAAGAGCCTGGATGATGCGAGCAGCGA
The DNA here is from genome assembly GCA_001563135.1 of Colletotrichum simmondsii. NCBI lineage: Eukaryota > Fungi > Ascomycota > Sordariomycetes > Glomerellales > Glomerellaceae > Colletotrichum > Colletotrichum simmondsii. Next base: position 172,688 of record JFBX01000544.1, on the reverse strand, counting down.
CACAGAAGAGGACGATGTCAAGGAGACTGCGGTGAGAGACCGCCAGTTTCGAGGATATGGGATTGGAGGGGCTGGAAATATCAGTAAGTTTGATGCAATTCTGGTCTCCTGCGTTGCGTTTTTGAACACAATTCTAACTGCTCTTTTGCCAGGACGACCGACCGAAGTCTACGGCTCAGCCAAGTCAAGCTCGTCATCCTCTCGATTCTCCATATTTCCTTCATCCGGACCATCAGACGATTCAGACAGGCGGCATTGGAGCTTCAAGGACCTGTTCGCCCGGGCAGGCGATCGCAAAGGGAAAGGGACTGCTTAACCAGGCCTCACGTAAAGTAGCATCGGACGGCTGCAGCATACATTACATCTTTTGATGGGGCGTTTGGGATCTTAAAAGGATATGGAAATATTGAAGCATTGGCATTGAGAACAACGACGGTGATGGGTCGCATGCAGAGTGCCTTTGGTCAGGTCTCGCGCGCGCGAACCAAGACATTCGATTAAGCATCGAGAATGGTCCAGCAAAGCGGACGAGACATAACGACCGAGCCCCATTAATAAAGATACAACACTCCTTGCTTGTGCATCATCCCGCGCGCGGGAGAGAGCGTCGTCCCCGCGCGGCCTCTTGCTGTTTCCCGACGCCGATGCAATGTTGATCAACGACGTCCATCAACTCATTTTTCATCATTCGGGAACGCTTCATCCGCATTGTGTGAGGCCGAGGAAACGTTACAGGCCTCTGCGACCCAATGGCCAAGACAATAGAACCTCACGAAGACACGAAAACAAATCAAACTATCAATACTGTCACTACTGTCATTGTTTGTCGCACAGGTTTGATCATTCGCTCGCAAGCGCCCCATCAATGGCTCGCATCGTCTTCTAGATCATCGATAATCCATCAAACTCCCAAGAGCGCCAATGACACTCCCGCAAGTGGCAGGATATCAGAGTGTCAGCTTACCTGCATGCGCCATCTTACTACTAGTCCTGTTCTCTACTTTACTCTTCTTCGAGATCTCGCTTTCGCAAAAGCTGACAAACTTGTGAAGCGCATACAAGGCAGCAGGCTGTTGACCAGAGTGATTCGTCTTTCGATATGTGATATATCTACGACTCTGAATACACCTCGATCGGGAAGCCTCCCTCATGGTCTGAAGACGAACCGCGCGTCAACCCCCACCCTACATATGAATGTTTCTTTCTGAGCACTTATCATGCCGGGCCCCTCTATGCTGGTAGACTCCCTACCGGCGATGGCAGGTACCCCTTAGGTCCTATCATCCGATGATCTCGGGTGGCTAAGAGCAATCTCAAGAGAAGCTGATCTGCCATGTCAGGACCTTTCCGGCGATGGCTCAAAGCTCGGCACTCGGATAGCCGCAGGACTGGGGCCTGAAGCTACAGAAAGAAGCCAATCCGCCGACTTACATCATCCACGATGCTAGCACCATTAGCCTCAATCCACGGCCACACTAGCTCGTTCGTTCTAGACGTCGCGCTGACGGGCTGAGACTTGGCTGCAAGGACCCTGATCCTGCAGTTTCCTTTCTCATCGCGCTGTAGAGACGTGGACCGTCGATAATCAGAGTATGACACCAATGGGCTTCAATACCGCCGGTAAGACCCTACAGCATCCCCATTCGACTCCTCTTCACGTGGACTCAGAGGTTGTGCGGCACCTCACAATGACTCGCTGCCTTACGCACACTGGTGTACGATGTACGACTAGTGCATGCTGACTGGCTCTTTGATGGCTCCATACAACAAGCTTGAGGCTTAGAGACAGGCAGCATAGGGCCGTTTGACGTACTAAAATCTGTTGTCAGATTTCCCTTTCGCAATGCGGCCCGATGCAGCGTTGAACGCAATGAAGCCGGCGACTATTCGACCCAATGGCGCGAGTACGGATGGAAATCTCACCGAGATGAGTGACCGCATCGAGTTGAAGCTCTCCACGTATTGCGTCTCCCCTAGAGATTTTCTTATCCATACATGTATAAATCACTGGGTGCTGCCGCTCATCTAGATGTCATTTTTCTCTCTGCTTTTGAAGTAACGATTCGAGCATCTATATACTCACACCAAGGATCTCTTCAAAGAGACAAAGCATCCGAGATCATGACACTGTCAGCAGACTCTGTAGCTCAGGCTGCCGAAGCAGCGGCCAACAATGGTGTCAGCGACGGTAACAAGAAGCGGCCTTACCTTCTCTTCTGCGCGGCGCCAGCAACAGGACACACCTATCCTCTCCTCCAGGTCGCTGATGAGATGATCCAACGCGGTTTCGAAGGCACATTCATCGCCGGCGAAGAATTCCACCTTCAAGTCAAGCGTATCGGTGCCCAGCATGTTAGCATTCCGCCCATGTTGAACCCCGAGCAGCAAGCCATTCGCGAAAAAGTTCCTGTCGGCATACCCCGCCTCATGTTCGACCTAAGCAACGTCTTCATCAAGGCTGTGACGCCTCACTTCCATGTCCTGATGGAAACCCTCGAGAAGATCCGTGTCGAGCATCCCGACAAGCAAGTCGTTATTGTCCACGAGACGTTCTACATGGGTCTTGCCCCTATGATGTACGGCACGCCTCTACCCAAGGGCTACACCACGAGACCGCCCGTCGTCGACATCAACATTGTCCCCGTCGTGACCACGAGCATTGACACCGCGCCGTTCGGACCCGGTCTGCCTCCCGACTCGACCGAGTCCGGCCGTGGGCGGAACAAGCTCCTCAATGAGATGTTCTTCAGCCCAATGGGCCCCTTTGGTGCGGCAGCAAAGGAGTACAACGACGTTGTCAAGGCGCTCGGCGGTACGCGCGAGCTGCCGCCAGCCTTGTTCGAATCATGGCAAACCAGCTACGACGTTACCCTGCAAATGTGCTCGCCCAGCCTCGAGTACCCCAGATCGGATCTCCCCGACGTCATCAAGTACGCGGGATGTTTACCGCCCAAGCCCATCGACCCGAACTACAAGTACCCAGAATGGTGGGGTGAAATCACGGCCGGAAATAAGAAGGTTGTGGGAGTTGCTCAAGGTACCATTGCTATCAATTACACGGATCTCATCATCCCCACGATACAAGGCCTGGCTCACCGCGATGATATCATTCTCGTTGCCATCTTGGGCGTCAAGGGTGCGACACTTCCAGAGGAGGTCACGATTCCGGCCAACACCAAGGTCATCGACTTTCTCTCGTACGACGCCCTGCTCAAGCACGCAGATGTTTGGGTCCTGAATGCTGGCTATGGAGGCTTCCTGCACGGAATAGTAAATGGGGTACCTATGGTGCTCGGAGGCGACACAGAAGACAAGCCGGAGATTTCCATGCGTGGGCAATGGACGGGTGTAGCTGTTAATCTCAAGACTGGTCGCCCGACGTCGCAACAAGTTGCAGAGGGAGTAGAGGAGGTGCTTGCCAACGACAAGTACAAGAAGCGGGTGATGGAGATCAAGAAGGAGAACGAGGATATGAAGGCCCTTGACTTTATAGAGAAGCACATCTGGGAGTACGCAGACTCGGCATAAAGGATGGCATTTCATGTTTCAAGCGAGTTCAGTAAGCCACGTGGGTGATAAAATAAAGTATCTCACCGTTCAATATCACAGCTCTATTCTTACTATCATTACTACTGCTGCTGCTGCTGCTGCTACTTTTGACACTATTGTTACCGCTCCTTTTCTCTATATTCTACATATTCCTGGGAGAATACTCTTTAGAAAGGGTAGCAAGTTATTTATGATCCCATTATGGGTTATGAGAAGGGGGCGGCAGCAATGGCAGCGGTTGCGGCGGACGATGCGACACTGTCGGCAGACTATGCGGGCAACGACGTTGACATGGCAGGCTGAACGGTCATAAATTGTTTTGTAGTTTTTTTAGTCTACAAGAAGTCAATCAAAGGCCAAGATTTTCGCCTACTTTGATCCCGACTACCGCTCTATCTTTGGGCGTAAAGTCATTCCATGGACGCGCATGGGCTTTGGCGTAGGGGTTAAACCAAAATGTTTTCTTCCACCGCCTTGATCTGTAGTGCCAAGAGCCGTGAATAAGAGCGACACAGGGCGAGATTCCCACCCATGTAGTAGAACCGTGGATGACCGCTGCTTCTCCAGATCTGCTCGAGGTTAGTCGCTTGTCCCCAATTTGTGGTCAATATGGGGGGACTCACAGAGTTGATCTCGCCTTGCTCATCAAGATCCCAACACTCCTTGACTCGGTCCGCCACCTTGTCTCCCAGAATATTGCGTGTGCTAGACCTCATACCATCGTATCCCGTCGCCAGCACAACAATGTCGGCGTCCAAAGTCGTACCATCCGCCAGCTCCAGACCAGTGGGTGTGAAACCCGTGATACCTCCAGGACTATGATGAACCTTGACCTTCCCGTCGACAATCAGCTGGCTGCAGCCAACGTCAATGTAATACCCTCCGCCTCGAGTGATGTACTTGCGGTAGATACCGCTTCCTTCCGGCCCAAAGTCAAGCTTGAAGCCCGCCTTGCTCAGACCGTCCAACAGCTCCTGGTCGACGGCGGTGATGGCCTTGGTACCGTGCGTGCTCAGCGCGAATTGCACGGGGATCGGGATGCTCTGCGCAACGATGTCGCAGTCTTCGGTCGGGGGGCCGCCTTCCTCGTACATTCCCTTGTGCATCACAAAGATTCCCTTATTCGCTGTAATGACATAGGTACCGCCCCTTTGGACCATCGTCACCTGTGCCGCGCCGTTTTCGTAAAAGTTTTGACAGATGTCGTGGCTCGAGTTACCGGAGCCCACGACGAGGACCTTCTTGCTGGACAGGTTGTCAACGAGGGAGGCGTCTTGGTGCTGGCTGCCATGGTACACTACACCCTTGAAGTCATCTTGTCCGGGGAATGAGGGTGTGATGGGATCACCGGCCTGGCCTGTCGCCAGAACGATGTGACGAGGCTTGAGGGTGCGGAGGGTGCCATCTGCCCCTCGAAGCTTGACGGTCCATGTCTTCTCCTGCTCGTTGTAGCTTGTCTCTTCGATGTTGGTGCTGGTCCAGATGTTGAGCTCCATCATTTTTGCGTAAGACTCTAGCCAATCTGCCAGTTTGTCCTTGGGCATAAACTGGGGCCAGTTCCCGGGGAATGGGATGAAGGGGAGATGACAGCATTGGATCGGATCATGTGTCATCAGAGTCTGCATACGAGATGAGAGTTCAGGTCAGCTTTCGTTTCATCACAGACCTGGGATTGTGACGAAGACACCAGAAAGACTGACCCTGTATCGCTTGCGCCAGCTGTCCCCGACGTGCTCATTTCGATCCACCAGCAGAGTCGGGAGGCCAAGATTTCGTAGACGAACACCAATGTTGAGCCCAGCATGTCCTGACAAGGCACGATTTAGCAACTCATGACCATCAACATCGAGTTTATGCAACTCACCAGCGCCAATGACCAATACAGCAGGGTCTTCATCGACAAATTCCACCTGTCGTTCGCGCCTCTCCTTCCAGTTTCCCCCCTTGGGATCCACGTGACCCGTAGGCCTGCTGACTCCGACCGCTTCCTCGAACCCCTTCAGTTCTAGGAGAGTGAAGTTGATCATGAAGGCTTTCCAGGTATCATCCACCTCCAACGCCAGTCTCACCATACCCTTGCCACGGCCAACACTGGACTCAAAGTCAAACATGCTCTCCACCCAGTGAACACCAGGCGCAGGGTCCCCAAAAGACGGCTGGAAAGCGCCCTCCTCCCGGGGGACGATTTGGCGGATACCTGCCCGAGGCTGATTTGCCTTGAAAAATGTCGTGATCTCGTCGAGGCCGTTGATGGTTCTGAAGTCCCATGAGAGACCGAGAAAGTCTCTGATCCAAGCATCTTCGCGGAAGATAGTCGATAGGCCGTCTTTCACGTTGTTGGCGAGCGCTTTCTCAAACGCCTGTGTCCAAGTCTTGATGATGTCTCGTGCATTTTCTGGCGTTTTTGAAGTAGGTTCCCTCAGGGTGGGGAGTTTGATGATGTAGTCGTTCTTCGCCATGATGGATCTATCTCTTTCCTTGGATTAGCAGGGTATTCGCCGTCTATACTGGTACGAATACCACGTCAGACTTGGATGACGACTTTCGGCTTTAAATGGGAGCTGAGCACGATCGGACAACATTAGTCCGCACCGGGGTAGCTTTGGCGATCGGCTGCAAAGTTCACAGCTTCATGCAGGATCCTGGAATCTGATTGCCGAAAGCGAAAAGACTCGGCCCGCTGTCGCCTGCATCATGTCGGTCGATGGACACGTCCAACGCATCGATGACGACCAATAACATTGAGAAGTCATCGAGAACCCAATGGGCCCTATCAGATATCAGCTACCCCTCCCCCACAGCCCTGACATGACCCAACTCCAAATCCACTTGTAAATGTTAGCTGTAGTAGCTGTTGGGAGCACCAAAGTGGCTCGCTGCATGATGGCGCGACACGGCCCGTTGGGGCGTGAGGGGTCACTCGGTCTCGCTGATACCTTCGTTTTATTCTTATTTTGTTGATGAGTCCATTTTTTAGAAGGACCATGTCGATGTTTTGAAGCAGGCAATTGATCTCGCCGTTCTGGAACGTTACAACGTTGGTGATCCGAAGACCGAATGATGCCAGATTCGTGATGTGAGATGAGATGCGCTCTTGACGTCCGATCATTCATCTCAATGAGAACATGAAGCCAATACGTCACTGAACGAGGGTTGCTTCGGACGACACTCGGCCGATGGCACTGAAGTACTTGAGATGAGGAGAAACGCCTCCCATACCTCCAGTATGTGGTTGCAATTCAGATTGAAGTAAACAATTTTTCGATATATATCATCATTTATCTCCACGAAATTGAGAAGAGATATCACCGAACTTTCTGGCTCATTTTCAATCTCATCCTCTTGACCATTATATAATCTCACGACGACATAAACATCTGGTCTCAACATGGCGACAGCGGGGATGCAAAACCCGTCCTGGTTTCTGTATGGCCCAGGCTCAGCCAAGATCATGGACCGGCCTACTCCTACTCTCAAGAACGAAGACAGCGTGCGTATTAGGGTTCGGTACGTCGGTGTATGCGGGAGCGACGTAATTCCACCATCCTTTCAGGCCAATTGACTTGATGTTGATCGATCTCTACCAGGTGCACTTCTGGAAAGAAGGAGGGTTCCAGCGCAAAGTCAGCGTCGAGAAGCCTATCGTCATGGGTCATGAAGCCTCCGGTACCGTCGAAGCAGTCGGTTCCGCCGTCACCAACGTCAAAGTAGGCGACAACGTAGCGATCGAGCCAGGGGTTCCCTGCCGGCGCTGCTCAGCCTGCAAGAGAGGCGAATATAATTTGTGCGTCTCAATGAGGTTCTTCGCTGACCCTCCGGACTCCCACGGAGCCTTGACAAAGTATCTCGTCATGCCGGAGGACTTTGTCTACAAGGTCCCTGACGAGGTGAGCCTCCCGGAGGCGGTCCTCGTGGAACCCACCGCCGTTGCCGTCCACGCGGCACGTCTGGCTGAGATCAAGTACGGACAAGATGTCGTCGTGACTGGGTGTGGGACAATCGGGTTGCTCTGTGCGGCTGTGGCCAAGGCCTTTGGCGCCCGACGCGTCATCTTGGTTGACATCATCCAGGCAAAGCTAGACTTTGCACATACGTTCCTCGACTGTCAGACATTCTTGGTTGAGCCTGGTACAGCGAGTGAAGATGTTGCTGCGAAGCTGCTAGAGACGATGGGTATTAGCGACGGAGTGGACACTGTCATTGAGGCGTCGGGAGCACAGTCGTCAATCCAGACGGGGATCTTTCTGCTCAAGAGCGGCGGCAGTTACGTCCAGGCTGGGCTGGGTAAAGCCAAGCCCGAAGTTCCCATGCTGGTTCTGTCCGAAAAGGAGCTCAGAGTCCGAGGATGTTTTCGATACGCATCTGGCGATTATGAGTTGGCTTTGTCGCTCATTGCGGAGGGCAAGGTGAAGCCTAAAGCGATGCTGTCGAGTGTGACCCCCTTCGAGACGGCTACTCTGGCCTGGGACAAGACTGCAAGAGGCGAAGGGGTCAAGAATATCATTGAAGGCGTCAGAGATTGAGGAAAGTTCTTGCTCGAGTCTACGTAACTCTCTTCGAGAACTTCGATCTCATATGATGTGTGCCGCGTTGCTTTGATCAGCTGGTGCACCCAATGGAATCATCATAGTGTTTCTTCTTCCTTCTCCTCCTTCTTTCTAGGCTTTGTTTTGAGAATTCTACGAAAATACACAAGTCAGGACATGGGAGAAGAAGAGATAGCCATTGATTATGAGAGAGCATCAAGGACAAGCATGTACAGGCCACGTCACGTTGCGCGGAGAACATGAGGTATCAGACTGAAGGATTGGACAGCCGGATGAAATAGACTGTCTATTATGTATAGGGATGAGTTTTCGCTATGCTATCCTTCTTGGGAATAATGAGGTCGACCTTTTGGATGAGGCTCAAAGCGCCCCTGCTGATTTATTCATTGCTGGATGGCTCTGTGTTAGCTTATTCTGACCTGCGGGATAAAGGGTTTCGTACCTCATCCTCGTCTTCTTCCTGATAGACGTTGGAGCGGTACCCAACACCGCCGAGAACATTGACAGAATCCGCCGGCTTGAGCCAGTTATTCTTACTGTTGACGTTGCCTCGGTTCGCCTTCTCGCGCGCGTCCTTGATCTTGCGCTCGACCTTGTCAGCCTCGATGCGAATAAGCAGCTTCCGCTTAATCTCCTCATTCTCCTTTTTCTGCTCCAGGATCTCCTGAGCGTATTTCTGGGCGTCGCTGAGAGTATCACGGGGGTCCCACTTCTTGGTCGGTTCCCGGTTCTTGGGAATGAGCGCCGCGGTGCTCGTCTTCTTGGAATCAAGACTGCGTTCCACGCCAATGGCTTCGAGAAAGCTAGCGAAATCATCGATGCGGCTGCCGTCCCAGGTTTTGGTCTGAATCTTGTAGCCGCCGTTGATGAACTTGTGAGGGGTCTGCGCGACGAGGGTAGCGTTGATCTTCTTCTTCATTGTGGATACTTCCTTGGACGAGACGGCCATGCTTCTGACGTCGGACGTTATCTCGGCGTCCTGGGCGTGCATTCCCACGAAACCAGCGAGCTTGAGATGCTCAAGACTCGTGCAGTCGGCGTGGAAGGTCTTTCGAAGGAACGACGACATGTCGTCGGCATTATCGTAGGCATCCATCTTGCACTCGGGGAAGGAGGTCATCGCATCGTGAGCTGCCTCGGCAGTCTGTCCCATTCCACCGAGGATGATGCGATCGAGACCACCAACCTTGTTTGCCTCCCGGAGCATGATTTGAGTGATGTAGGGGAGACTGCCAATGTTCATACCGACCGCGGTTCGATCTTCGGGCGTGAGGTTGTTCCAAGGACGGGCATGGGCTTTGGCGTAGGGGAAGACCCAGCTGACTGAGGGAAATTGTTCGCGGAGTGGTCTTGTGGTTCATCGTCAGTTTCTCGGACAGGACCTTTCGACTAAGGTCCTCCTCGGAGATGGTCTCGGGGAAGCGATGGAGGAAGACGACGGTGTGGGTGTGGCCGTGGCCTTCGGCAGTATCAACCACCATGGGCTTGATCAGATTCTGACGAAGAGACATCGTGGTAACTTCTACCGTAGAATTGATTTTCAGGACTCCGATGGTTGTGGTGTTGGAGAAAGATTCTGGTGGCTGCAAGGCCTGATGGGACCTAGAGGCTAGGAATCGGGGAGGTGCGAAGTTGCTGTCTTCCACGGTTGGGTACTTTCCTATCTTTGTCTCTTTGACAGGAGCTTTTCTAGATAATCCCGTCATGCGATGATTCTGCTGGCAAAAGCTTCACCTTTGGGCCTCCATCTGGAAGGTTCTTGGGGGGTCCCAGATGCCCTGTGTCTTGATGGACGGCCTCCTGCAGGTTGCACCTTCAGCCTAGGATAACAATGCCTTTGATTCGTTTACCTTGCATCCCATCTCTTCCCCTCACTGCAAAGTCACGTATTCATCCCATGCATGCAGCGTGTGAAGTGGTGAAAGAGGCTCTCTCTTTTGGGTGGAGGATGGTGATATGATGAGAATGATCTGGTATCATTATTATCCGATGTCCTGTCCCACTTCCTTGGGAGTACCCTTCTCTCTGCCTCGCCTTCAAAGCCATTTTATAGACGAGGGTAACTTTTACCCAGTTCGTTGCTCCGACACTGAAAATTCCTATAGTTGAAACATTGAGACATTCCTAATTGATGCCGCTGCCGTTGGCAAAAGTAGACTCCATGACTACTCATCAAATATTCCCAGCAAAACCACCATGGGCAGCAAAGCGCTGTTGGTAATCACGCAAATGAGCCCAGTTTCGCATCTCCTCTTCCTCATCCTGCGGGGTCATGTTCTCTCCAGCCATGTTGCTACCGCTTGGCCCCGTTCCCTCGAGCTTGAGAAGGACGTCAATGAGCTTCACGAGCGCTTCCTCCGACTTCATAGCTACCGGGCCTTTCCGCTCCGGGGCGTCGTTGAGGAGGGTCGAGGCCACCTGTCGAACTTTGTTGATGAGCGAACCGCCGTTAGGCTCGAGGTTGCGCTGTGAGATTGAGCCCAGCACGTGAAGAAGATTCTGCACAATCAGCTCCCGCTCTGCCGTCATCAGCTCAAAGACGCGGGCTGCCTCTGCGTCCTCGGCTCCCTTGGCAGCTTGTTCCTCGGCGTTATCCCCAACGTGCTCTTCTTTGTTGGGGTCGGACATGTGGACGTCGCGCAAGTTGAAGTACAACTCGACATAGAACGAACGCGTAGCCAGTTGGGAGATGTAGATGTTGGCCTTTTGAATCTCGTATTGAAGCTGCCGCCGGCGCTGGGGGTGATTCTTGATCACGTTTCGGACATCGTTGGGAGGCTGGCTACTAGGGTACGCAGGAGGCACGTATTGGAGCTCGGCATCTTCAAGGGTACCGAACCCGCTGGACTGTTCATGAGAAGCACTGAGCTGAAGTTCAGGCGGGAGCCGGTCGATGATGTCCTTGGCGGCAATGAGGGCGTCTCTAAGCAGAGACCGCTGATCGGACCACGGAAGGGTGCTCATGCCGTAAACGAGTTCCACGCTGACAATGGCGTTCATGGTCGTGTAGATGTCGACGGCAAAGCGGAAACCAGTAAGCAGCGTGACAGAGCTTTCGGGGGGATATACGATTTCGTTGGCCATGATGTAAAGATCATCGACGTTCTCGGGCAGGGCAGGGTATGGCAGTCCGGGGGTCGACGGGGCGATGACCAAGTCGGCATGAGAGGCGCCTAGTTGCGAGAAGGACCTTTGATGTATGTGTGAGTAGACATGTACGTGGACTGCATCACAGAAGATAGGGAACTTACCTGACGCCGAGCAGCAGACACCAAAAAATGCGCTTGCCGATCTGGTCCTTGATGTGGTGGAAAGGTAGAGGATCAGGCGAGCAGTTATCGTTGCCAAAGGTGGGAAGCTCATTGGGATGCTTGGGCCGGTGGAAGCCAAGCTCCCGAATGAGAGACAGACACTCGGACATGAAGTAGCGGAAGCGAGGGACTTGGAAAGTGTAGCCTGCCGCGAGCCCAAGAAAGTAGCTGGTAGCGGCATCATCCAACGTCTTCTGCTTCAGGGCCCATCGAGGACCCCGCGTATCAAGGGCGATATCTCGACATCTCTCAATCATGACTATGGCCCTCGGAAAGAGGTGGGTGCTGTGCTGGGTCTTGAGGTGCTGCCTGGCACTCCGGGGAAAGGAAGACACTAATGAGGCGATCATGGAGGACAGCAAGCCGAGAAACTCGGGATTCGTTCTATCCTCTCTGTTCGCAAAGGAGTGTCTGAATGTCGGCTCATGGGGGAATGGGGCGAGCGGGTGGATGTAGGTGAAGAAGTCGTCGATCAAGAGCTCGAGAATGGGCAAGGGCGCGATAGCCTCTGCATCCAAACGACCCGGTCCCTCTGCTATCGAAACCAGAGCCTGCGCAGCATTGTGCGGTGAAGGCGAGGGTGTAACGGCAGCGCCGTATGAGGTGAAGGCGGCCGTGGTAGGCGAACCGCTCATGCCAGGCTCGATCCTCTGCCTTCGAGCGGCCCTAGCAGCCTCGGCATGTTTGTTCGGGGGTCCTCGTCTCTTCAGCTCTCGGTTGAAGGTGCATTCGACGTTGAGTTCGGAGCATGGCCTACACGGCGGACCGGACTCGTCGCACTTGACCTTGCGTTGGGAGCACATATCGCAGGCGCGTCGCAAGCGGGTCAGCTTCGGGTTGACCGTCGGGTCTCGTGGCATCGGCGGCATCGCGCCGAAGGCGTGAGGAAAGGCAGACATGGCGCTCTGTGACACGGCACCGAGAGAGCCATCGGCGGCCAGCGGAGATGCGGGCGGAGGGCCTGTGACTGTCGAGGCATGAGAAGCCTGCGGCGGAAGTTGGTGAGGTGGCGCTTGGGACGGGGTGTGTGGAGGAGGGGGCGGCGGCGGCGGCTGGTCTTGCTCGACAACCGAGGACATGTCCAGCTGTTCTTGCCGCTGTTGCTGCTGTTCCTCAACAGTCTGAGGCTCGTGTTGGTGTTGTTGGTGTTGTTGCTGCTCATCGGCGGCGGCGGCAGCGGCTGCAACGGTACTCAGATGATGCTGGACATTCTGGATAGCCGCTGCAGCTGCAGCATCTGAAGCAGCTTGGAGGACCTGAAGTCCATTGCTGGCGTAGGCGTGAGCTGTCGCTTGCTGAGAGGCAGTTGGCGATGCAGGGGAATCGGATGGAGGGTCGGGCTGATGATCCGCCGGCTGCTGATGGTCCTCTGGCTGAGGATCCTGATCGGCCAACGACGATGACATCTCGAAAAGAGAGAAGAGCAGGGCCAGGCGATGGCCCCCTTGGTCTTATCCCTCCTAATGCGATGGGCGGTGCTGAGTGGGAATGGCTGATTGTCGGAGAAGCTCCGGCTGCGATTCGGGACGGCCTGTCTCTGTGTGCGCGTCCAAAGTGGGTGTGCGGAGGTTCTGGTGTTGCGCCCAGTCGACGTTCCAGGGCGGTGAGCTACCTTAGGTAACAGGGGGAGAACACCGAGAAAAGCGGAGCATCACTTTCGCACAGTGAGAATCGGCCGGGGTTTGTGCGGAAATGCACGTGATAATCGAATGGATCATGAAATAAGCGAGAGTTTTCGCACGGCTCAAATTCTGCCATCCTGGAACGGACTAGCGCAGTTTATCCAGTGCCCCACTCTCATCCTGGGAACCCGGAGGTCCAGACAAAGAGGAAGGTGTATCCCACCTCACATTTTGAAGGGAAGGTCACCCTTGCGCTTAGAGATACGTATAGTCGTATGAGCACTGTATCTAACTCTTCTAATAGCAGACATGATGGGTCCATTTCCAGTAGAATGCAGTCAGTTGGCGTGATTCAGATTTCATAGACATCTAAGTTAGTAAGAAAGTAAGCAGAATAGTACAAGTCAATCTATACCTATTCCCCTCGATATTATCACCACCATACTCTTTTTAGTATTTTTATGCTATCCTCCATAAGATACTACTCTAACAATCAATAGTGGCTATCTTATTATGATATTCAGTAGTACTTGAAGGATATCTCTGAAATAATATGCGTAAAGAATAAGCCCAAGGAATGCTAAACAAGACTGAAAACACTTCATCTAAAAGCAAAGGGAATAATAGTAATCGTCTTGATATAGATGAATATCAAAGAGGTAACGGGCGGCACAATGTTTTGTTACACAAGGTACGTGGCTAGTTCTATGAATGAAATGTCAAGCCCTCTCAAAGCTGAATAAGTATGCTATCAATAGCATCTGCATATCAACAAGCTTAAAAGGGTCTTGCTGCCTCCAGGATCCTCAAATCGCTTATCAAGAGTCTCTCGAGACCCGGTGAGAATTGCCTTCCTTCATTGCAACTCTACTTTACAAATTTGAGAAACTTCTTTTCCGTTGAAGGAAATAGCGAAGCTTCCTTTAAAAAAAACCGGATACGGCTAGCAATAAAAGCGTTGGTAACACAAGCACGACATCACCTGGTTGAATCGCAACATGAACAAGCCAAAGAAACTGAGACAAGTTCATAACAGACACCCTTAGTAACTGTGTTCTCTCGCTCTGTTTCTAATATTCTATATATCTACTCAAGACTTTTTCTAACGCAATCGAGTCGTGAGCCAAGCCTAACAAGCAAGGGACTCCCTTGATACGCATACTGTATAGTTCTGCTTCAATAACGGTCATGATGAGATGCTTGAGGGCTGCATCCATAGACAATTACCAAGGTATCCAAGTCAAATTTTAGACACGCAGAGACATGGCGTGGGAGAGCTGGAGAAATCAGTGCCCTTCATGGAGCTGGAAATTCGAAACTGGGCTTATAGTTGCTCAATATCGACTCATCGTCCTCGACATTAATCTAATGAAGATGTCTCATAGACTGTCACCAGTCGGTTCAATTATTCTTTCTATGAAACTCGCCAAGGTCATAGAATGTGACAACGGGGTGGGATATTCCGATTTCTTTTCCCAAAACTCACATCAGAGGCATCTTTGGGTGCTGCTTACTTTGGAAAAAACAAATGTTTACCGTATATCAACCATCGACCAGTCCGATACTGGCAAGTCACATCCAAGCAACACTCCATCCTCACTCCATGGTTGGGCCACTGGGGCAAAAGCAATATCGAACTCCCACTGGAAAGTAATTGAGGTTGGATCAAAGACATTTATCCTATAATCACATCCCGTTTACCCCTCCTCGACTGCCGCCGCGTGACTGGTCGGCAGCGCTTCGCTCGTCGCTCATTTCGGATCGTGTGTGGTGGAATGATTTATGCATGCCTCCAATCCCTGTTGGGGCTAATATAAATGCCGGCCTTTCAGGAGAATTACCCCAGACTAGGGTCCCATCCCGGTCCGAGTATGGCAAGTGCTTCAACCCACATGACAACATCAACAGCGCTGCTTATGGAAGTCAAAGCCGGGATTTCACCGTTGAGCCGAGCCCAGATTGACTAGGTGAGGTATATGGAAAGGTGGCGGCGGCGCGCTGACGACGGAATCATCATTAGCAAAGAAGTTTGGGAATTGCAGAGAGTCGTCAATTGACTTGTTGCTAAATCTTATCGATCGCGTTGTGACGCTTGAATAAGCTCCTTCATGTGGTATTTCTTTTGGAGAGCGTGGGCAGATAATCTCCTAAATGAGCTCAGGAAGTTGGTATGAACTCTTGGTCCGGGTTGCTTGCAGCCCGGTTCCTCAAGACAAGCACCCATCTCCCATCTTACCCCCGTATGATCCGCAAGGCTTCTTCCGAAGCACCTTCTCGGACATCTTGGTCGCCCACTTGGTCGCCCAAGGCATTCTTGCTAGACGCTGGCAGGCCCAAGACGATCTAGACCTTATTTCTGCGACCATCCCTAGGCAGAAGAAGCCCCAAGTCAGATAAGCCTACCAAGAGGCTTGGCAACGAGTGCTTGTTTCGTATTGGCATCGTTGGCTTTGGCAAGCATGAGGTCTCGGATGCAACTACAAGAAGATTATATCGTAAAATGAACTTGTAGTTGGAGCGGCAACAATCATGTTAACCTTCAACGGAGCACGTTAAATAAGAGAGACATCTGAACTAGAAGGAAGAGTAGATGACCTATTGAAACCACAACTCAAGAAGCAAAATTAGCTCACCTAGAGGCCGTGTGTAATACGATGCCGAGACCCGATGCCGTCTAGTACCGCATACTCCGCGTTCTTGGGCTCGAAGGCACGCCTCTCCTCCCCCGCACCTATACCGACATGAGGATTGATTGCAATTTAAATTGCATCGAGCGATTGATGGAACGCTTTGCTGGTCGATGGGGGGGTCTCCGGTTCCCGCAGCCTTCAGGGGTAAGTTGAAAGTTTCCCCTGGTATTTTGTCGAGGACCGTTGGATGCCTGTTTACCTAAGTCGAATCGATGCTGTTTACTGCTCAACGGATGAATGCCTCCGTAGTAGACATGGAAGATCCCACCGGTCATGGGATGAAAGGGATGTTCGGTGCGCTTCCCGGTGATCCCTTGCCTGGTACTGAGGTCTTGATCAATATTGCGAACGGAACTTGGAACTCCATGAAAGAGTATTCGCCAAGGTCTACTTCCCAAAAAGTCCCAAGAAGGGGTATAAGAAGTCCGACAAGATCACGCAAGATGTCATGAAACTCATGAGCTTCTTCACCAGCCAGAACATCCTCAGCTGTTGACATCTCATTTCAAGATGCTTTCACTCTCCGTTCTCCTCGCTGCAATCAGCGCCGTGTCTGCTCAGCAGGCAGGTACTCTGCAGACAGAGACCCACCCGAAGTTGACCTGGCAGAAGTGCACCGCCTCCAGCTGCACCAACGTCAACGGCGAGGTCGTCATCGACCACAACTGGAGATGGCTTCACGATGCCTCCGGCACCAACTGCTACGACGGTAACAAGTGGACCAGTGCTTGCAGTTCCGCAACGGACTGCGCCTCCAAGTGCTCTCTCGAGGGCGCTGACTACGCTGCCACCTATGGTGTCACCACCTCTGGCAACGCTCTCAGCTTGAAGTTCGTTACGCAACACGCCTACGGCAAGAACATTGGCTCTCGTCATTATCTCATGAACTCGGCCTCGGCCTATGAGATGTTCACATTGACAGGTTGGTCTGGTCAATGGAGAGGTTTTCGTGTCAGTTACTAAACATCCAATAGGTAACGAGCTGGCCTTCGACGTCGACCTGTCCCAGGTCGACTGTGGTCTGAATGGTGCCCTCTACTTTGTGCAAGTAAGTCAACAATCTTCGAGAACAATCAAAATGGTTGAAAGACTTCCGTGTCAGCTACTTATCTTTCAATAGATGGACGCAGATGGTGGCATGGCCAAGTACCCTACCAACAAGGCTGGTGCCAAGTACGGCACTGGATACTGCGACGCCCAGTGTGCCCGTGATCTCAAGTTCGTCGGCGGCAAGGCCAACATCGAGGGCTGGGTCCCGTCATCCAACGATGCTAACGCTGGCGTCGGTCCCTACGGTGCCTGCTGCGCCGAGATGGACGTCTGGGGTACGCAATTTCTCGCCCATATCTGCCATCCATCCCTTGGAACCTTCTTGCTAACCCGTTGACAGAGTCCAACTCTCACTCCTTCGCCGTGACACCCCACGCATGCACGAACAACGCATATCACGTCTGCGAAACGTCCGGCTGTGGCGGCACCTACTCCGCGGACCGCTTTGCTGGCGACTGCGATGCCAACGGATGTGACTTCAACCCCTACCGCATGGGTGTCACCGGCTTCTATGGCAAGGGCAAGACGGTCGATACTTCCAAGAAGTTCACGTAAGTCATCCTTCTACTGCTTGGTCCTTCCTCTAGCCCTTGATAGGCGAGACCATGACTCAGTGGCTGATCTTGAATACCCAGCGTCGTCACCCAGTTCTCCAACAATAAGGTCGCGCAGTACTTCGTCCAGAACGGCGCCAAGATCAACATGCCCAACTCGACCATCGCCAACGTGCCCGGCAACGCCGTCACCCCCGAGTTCTGCACCGCCCAGTTCAAGGCCTTTGGTGACCGCGACCGCTTCTCCGAGGTCGGAGGCTTCTCCAAGCTCAACTCGGCCCTCAGCGGCAAGTGGGTGCTCGTGATGTCCCTCTGGGATGATCACTACGCCAACATGCTCTGGCTCGACTCCGTTTACCCTCCCGAGAAGGCTGGTCAGCCCGGCGCCGCCCGCGGAGACTGCCCCACCACCTCCGGTGTTCCTGCTGATGTTGAGAGCAGTCTTGCCAGTGTAAGTGGCCCTTCATTTCTCTTTCATGTAAACTGCAAGTATAGAGCTGACGCCGACACCAAATAGGCCACTGTTACGTACTCCAACATCCGCTTCGGACCCATCGGCTCAACCGTCAAATAAATTCGTTCGTAGAAACTTGTTGCTCGTCATGCTACAGTGCTCAGTATGTGCGATTATCGTCTGGCTTGAGGCTCTGCATGTTCTGGTAACGGGGACGGCGAGGCGACGACAAGCCTGCAAGTAAATTTGGTCTTTCGTGATGGACACTTGTGTCCATAGCTAGAATGTTGTCGGTCGTAGTGTAGGGTGTCGTTTTCTCTTCGTATATAGTCGTTACTCTTTCAATTCGAATTTTTTTGTTGCTCGTCTCTCGTGTCCCGTGTGTGCTGATCTCACCTCATAGTATTCCTGTCCTGCCTGTATGTGTAGGATTTGTCAATAAAGCCACCAAAATGAAATAACGCAGGAAGTATGGGAGATGTACGTAGAACGGAAAAAAATCCGTCTTCAACATACACTGTCTATGTTCAAAGTTCAATAGACGACGAGTGCCGGCGGCAAAGTGGACGGTCACCAGTCATGTATTACAGGTTGAGGCAGCGCTGCAGGGCTACGATTACCGGACAATGATCTTCGACGCTGATTGAATTGCCGACATTTCTCCTTCAATCAGAAATCCAACCCGCGACTGCTCTAGGTTTGCAAGGTTTTGATTTGAGATAGGACGGTCCCCTGGGCCCTGCCCGCGCTCATCGGCCCCGGTCTGGCCACAAACCGGTTTGGCTGCGCCCACATTTTGACCGTTGATTCCAAGAGGCTATCAGTGTCGAGATGGTGTGACCAGGTTCATCAGACGGTCCTCTGCCCAATGAAAGGCCGTGGCACTCACATGGAAACTCGGGCCTCCAATCCCATCAGAGTCCCTGAACTCTCATGATGGTTACACAAACCAATCAGTCTGTCTTCATTTTCGACCCCAGCTTCGGTGACGCGTCCGAACCGTCACGGCTCGACCGGATTCCGGCAGAGAGGTGAGGAGAAAGCAGTCCGTGAAGTCCGTTATCCCACCGGCTGTCAATGGTCGTCGGCGTTAGAGTTTATTGCACATGCAAGACATTCACGCCCATTCAGTTGGGTAAGGTTGGGATGGGCTCGGACTCTTGCTTAGATGCATATTCATTATGCCAATTATCAAACCGACCGCCTGCAGATCGTCGAGTCTGGGTTGTAGAGCACAACGAGTACCTGCCTAGGACATAGCTGAAAGGTGCCAGATCGTCTACGGATTTGACGGTATTTCAATAGCGAGCACCCGCGGATTTGGCTGTGCTCTGGGATTTTGCAAAGTTTTAGCGCCCGGTAAATACTACTGATGTTGTTATACACGCTGTCTTTCAACCTGGTATTCCCAAGATCCGCAAGGATTAATGATCACAGCCGCCAGTGGGACCCCTTACCTTACGCTACCTTACGATGAGTTTTAGCCCTGGGCTGGATGAATGGGCGCCACTGTTCGAGAGGGCACAGGCGCGTTATCGAACCCACTCCAGGCTTCTACACTGATGCCGTGATACAACACCGGAGGTGGAGAGATCCATGATAGTAGAGTGAACTTATCATGATCAGCTGATTCACGCTGAGCAAGCGCGCTGCCCACCAGGATTAGTACACACGGCACAGCAAAAGGAGTTTGATATAAGTAGCATGTTCGTCTCTGCGGTATCCGGCTTCCACAGAGCTTTTGGCTGCTCTGTAGCATATATGCCAGCGCACATCGCCAGTGATTGGCTTCCTATCTTGAAGATCCTCAGCATCATTCATCATCCTTGTGGTAACAGCCCCTCGAAAGAAGTTCTATCTTCTGATGGTAGCCATCATCTTGTCTTCCTGGACCTAGAAAACCACTTGGTAACGGTTAGGGGCGGGAAACATCTCGTTTCTGGAATGTGTGTCCTTTGGCCTTCGCTTGCTAATTTTACCTCAAGGAACTAGGCCTTTCATTCATTGCCTTGGGTTTAATGCCCATAAACGGATTCTATGTTGAGAAGTGGGGGACTGCGCACATTCTGTCTCGGGGGATATCGGGCACGCTGAATAGGGGTAAATCTTACTGTCCATTCAGGTGATTGTCGCTTGACCAGTTGTACCTACCTACAACCTCTCATTTGATTTCCTTTATTGTTATGCAGCCTCTAGAATCGTTCTCATATTCACACCCAGATATTGGGATGGAAAAGGCGACGAGACAGAGCTCGCCACTTCATGCCTCAGAGGCATGCGGAATTTCAAGGGGGCACGGCAGCACCGGTCTGATGCAGCACAATGACTCTGCAGCTTTCCGAGGCCCTCAACTCCTATTCATGCCCGGGGCACAAAGCATCTGATGTTTGTAGAAAGCCGTAGAAGTTTACTTGACTAGATGCCTGCCGACCCTGGAGGCCTGCAGCACCTGACAATGCTCTGGACTGGCTTGACGAGTAATGATTTCGTCTCGAGATCGGTGCTTGCCAGACAAATTGTTCGAGTCGGAGACGGGCGCCGTTCCTCGCATTCACCCAAGGTATGATAGATAGACCATCAGCTAAGACTGAGCTTCGTGTAGGATGTGCCTAGGGTTGCAACACCGCCTCTGGTAGTTCATACTTCCAGTCATCAATTCTCCCTTCCTCGTCTCCCTGCATTTCGATATCGAAGTAGCCCTGGAGGAAATTCATGGACGGCTTCGTTGTATGATCGAACTTGGAGCAAAATCGAAATGGCTTGACTGCTGGCTCCTGGCGGATTTACCCACTTATGATCCGACTTGGTAGCAACTCCTTGGGCCCCGACAGTTGGAAGCTGCAAGCTCTGTTGGCATGGAGGATGGCCTCTCTCAAGGGGCCAGGAAGCAAGATCACAGTGGCCCTTTGCCCATTTTTCCTGCCCGTCGGTGTTTGTATCGCAGGGCAACATCCAGCTGTGAGGACGGTTATCGCAAATAACGGTCGCAGCTTCGGTGGCCTCGAGGGACACTCAAGGGCGTCGTCATGTGTATGAAGCGGCAACTTGGTAACTGTACACACTTTTCGCGGCATTTCTCGTGTGATCCGGAGTAGGCTAGGAGCTCGTCGCAATGACATTTCCCCTCCTCAAGTGGCAAAATGAATGATTGTATCTAAGAACCAGAGACGGACACGTCGAAGGAAGTCTCCACCTGGTTTGTGCAACCATCATACGGTGGGCGATATTGGATCTGCTGTTTCTGTCCGAGACCTAGATCCCGCATGCACGTAGACATCCCAGCCATGCTGCCGTGGTGGTAGTCCCAGGTGTGACCTAGTTTAAACCCTCTGCGCCTCTGAGCGCTTTCCATGCGGTGTGCAGGTCTAGTTGACATTCTGGGAAGGCTTCTTGCGCTTGACTGAAAGGAGGTTCTCATACATGTTGCGTCGAAGTACTGAATCGTGGAGTTGCAGAGCTTGCTTCACAAGTGCGCTGAGATTTCTCTATCATCGATCATTAAGTAAACTAACCTAAGTTATAGACAGCCAGGAACAATCATTAGTCGTGAGTTGCTCATCGCTGAATCGTTCGTTGCCAATGGCTACCTGAGTCGTTAGTACCTTGCTCAGGTGGTTGCTGCCACGGACTACTCCGTGGAGCTGATCAAGATCGACCATTGGGCGCCTTCGAAAAGCAAGATTGGCTCGCGTCAATATTCCTTGCCCCGCGGTCAAGAAAACAGCGCTGTAAGGCTCGGTGCGGCCAGCTTAAGCCCCGACTTCCGGAGCCCGAGGGGCTGCTTCTTACCTTGATGAGTTGCCATGACCCCTTCAAGCGAAGAAGAAAGGATAGGTGATCGCAATGCCTGCGAGAAAGACGGAATTACGTCCAATACTTAACTTGCGCTTGTAGCATGAGGCCGTAGGACGCGATTTATCATAATAGTGTCGAAAATGCGAAGGCCCCAAG
The DNA here is from genome assembly GCA_001563135.1 of Colletotrichum simmondsii. Classification (NCBI taxonomy): domain Eukaryota; kingdom Fungi; phylum Ascomycota; class Sordariomycetes; order Glomerellales; family Glomerellaceae; genus Colletotrichum; species Colletotrichum simmondsii. Next base: position 150,960 of record JFBX01000544.1, on the reverse strand, counting down.
ATGATGACACTGTGGTCGGGTGGCTCATTGAGCTAGTAGTGAAATTTGTGACCCTGAGTCGCAGCACATGGCAGCCGCCACACCAACTTAGCACGGCCAGGCTCCGGATTCCAGTGAATTCAAGTTTGGTCAAGGTAGTTGAGTCGCAGGGCTCTGCAGCTCGTGCCGTCAATGGCATCGAGGTTCGAGAACAGGGGTTGAACTTGTCAGTTCGCGGTGCGAGAGGAGATGGGCGATCTCCGGACTCGTCGAGAGCCGCCCTTCTTATTTATTTGCTGATAGAGGGAGTCAGACAAATCGGTACGAGACCAAAGGTGTGGATGGTTGCGAAGGACTTTGGTGCTGTCAACTCATTGACCTGAACCCCTTCCGAGATGACATCGAGTTTGATCTTGATCGAATAGTAACTGGGGTCGCAAATTCATAAGAGAACTGCCCTCGATAATCAAAAAGCCTTATTGTAAATGGTGCATTATCAGTTGTACAACTTTGACCTTGATATCTATCTTAAGGTACGCAGTACCACTAGTAGGTAACATGGGACGAAGGAAGTTCGTGAATCGAGGGGTCGGTCGCCTCATCAAGTACCAGTTTTGAGACACGCCCCTACATTTTGGTTGAGGGGCTTATATCTTCTGACCCATCCACCAAGTCACTATTGAGATTCCAACCTCCGCCATGTGTGTACTGTGCAGTCTGCGCTTCGTGGTCCGTGGATCATGATGGCACGGCTCTTAGGGGCACAAGCGAAAACCCACGCCATGGCTTTTCTCCTTCTCTTTGCGTGCTTCCCAGCTTAAACACCTGCTGAAGCTTGGTTCAAGTTCAACTCAAGTCACAAGTGCGTGTCGATAGCAACTCTTCGAGCCAATGCTACTTTCAATGGGGTCCGAGGAGACGCAGACAAGGGAAAGCTTGCCTTCTGCATACACTCATCAAATAGGAAAGAATCCGGCGCTTCATCGTGACCGCAAAGCTGTGGCAAAGCCACACCCGAGTCGCTACGAGTACAGAAGTAAAAAGCAAGCACAAGACCCGCAGCATCTTCAGGGCCCGATTTACTTGCCACACTACGCCCATATGCGGATGACCATCGCGTCCACACTATAGACCGCTTGAAGGGTAAGGTACTGAAGGGTCAGGTACTGAAGGGTGTAAAATGACTGCTGTGGAAGAACTAGCACTCCAAAGGCGGCTTTAATCGACAGGGCAAGTTCACCTTCTCGACGGTCTAGGCCAATGCAGACGGAAATCCTTCCAAAAGCCAGCAGGGATGCGACCACGCCTGCGGGGTGTATCAGTTGGGTATCCGTACTATGGCCGAGAGAAAAGATGTGCAGTGGCCAAGAGATGCTGTTGAAATATCGATTCCACTCAATAATGGTTGGCTATAAATACTCTTCCGAGGCTATTAATGGGGAGAGCCATGTTGCAATACTACTGTCATCATTTCTTTCTTCCTCATCTTGAACCAATGCCGGGCTCGCAACACGACGATGACACAAGGGACGCTTCGAGCCCAGATACTCCTGCGACAGCCACAAGCTTCAGGCGTCTCCTACCAGCCGGCGCTGGTCCTCGCGTGATCTCAACAGAACCTCCATTTCGACGGCAGAGACAGACTGTGCCAGCAGCCTGCCTTGAATGCCGCAGAAGAAAAGTAAAGGTAAGTTGTACACCCTATCGAAATTGACGTAGAGAGAAAAAGAGGGAAAATTCGCCCGCCTCTAGCTTCCTACCCCTGATGAGAAAAGTACCTTTTGCCACGACCTGGTGTACCACACGTAGCAACGGTACTTATCCAGGTCGTTGACATCGCCGTTAAGGTGGGGCAAAGTGGCCAAAAGACTTGTCAAATCATGAATAGATTAGACAGTTAACCGTCAACCTTTTCCCCTCTTCATCCACCCCCTTAAGAAGCTCGAACCAGTCAAGCCGGACCCCTAATATCTCGATACGGCCAGCCACAAAGCTGATTAGTTTTCAACAACACAGTGTTCCGCGACCCGACCGATCTGTTCGCGGTGTTCCACGCAAAACGTCGAATGCGAGTGGGATACCCCAATTGAGACAACCAGAAGACAGGCGATTGTCAACCGACTGGAAGAACTTGAAAAAGAGAACAATGATCTTCACGAGCTGATAAGGGACCTTTCTTCACGGCCTGAAGCCGAGGCAACCGAAATATTCAATCGACTACGATCGACAGGCGACCCGTTCCACGTCCTGGACCTCGTTCGCGTGGGGGATCTCCTCCTGGGAAAACAACCCATCGAACAGGAAAATCTCGGTGACAGGAGGAGCAAATCGAGTCCGTCATCTTCCAAACCGAATTCCGTGCGAGATAAAGCCGACATGAATCCCTTGGATCCGGAAGGTTGATCAAATCAAGCATTTCGCAAACGCGAGTCATAGCGGACAGTTCGGAATTCCAGTCATGAGCGGCGACGAGAACTTCAATCTACTCGACGGCTTCCATTTCGCAGCTCCATTATCGACCGAAGCAGATTCCCCAAGACGCGATCTAATAATTATACAGAAGAAGGCTACGATTCCTTTGGTATGATAGGACCATCCTTTCAACAGTTCGAGACGCGACCGAAGCTGACTGGCATCGTCACAGAGTGCAAGTCTTTGTCGATAGAGCAATGCGAACCCTCCATGACGTGAGAGCCGCCGACAAACGATGGATAGTAGTCTTGAACATGGCTCCGGTCGAAAAGGGTCGAAAAGCTCGCCATGGTGCCCGACAACACTCAGTTACAATGGATAGACAATGACTCTTTGCACGAGGACCGAGGGCAAGCCCAACCACACGCGACGATGTGCCTGGGTATTGCGTGCCGAATACCGACTTCAGAATTGTTGTGTCTTTCAGAAACCAGAGCCGAAATTGTCACGAGATAATGGAATTGTTGGAGAAAATGGAGCAAATTGCTTGGTAGGTTCTCTAGATACCTCTCGCACCGGATGTTTTTTTCTCAAAAGCGTTGAGCCGGACTTCGATCGCTGAATTGTTCTTTGATTTAATTATAACTTTGGAATGAAGTCCAACTGCTAACGATATTAGTTGGCGTCGTCAAACCGAAGCCGAATGCGACTAGACAACAGTTTCCGACGTCACAATGACGAAACTCGTAAACATGCCTTCTCGTGACAGACAGGCGCAACTCGGAACTAGAAGACCCATGCGAGCATGAATACTTGAAGAGAAAAATGGCAGAAGCAAGGAGGAGAGCAGACATTATCACAGCTGCTATTGCATCAGGATTCTTGGATCTTGAACTCTAGGGTGAGCGGTCGAGTTTTCTACTAAAGTTGTTCACCCAGTGCTATCGCATGTCGTTTCGTCGTCTGGTCTCCAGATCCCGAGGTCTTGCTCTACGCTGTATGGAATTGTGGAAACATTGCGAAAAGGCCACATGTACCAATCAATTGCTGGAATGGCATACACCTGTGGAATTACGGACACTCGCCCATGTCAAGTTGTATCCGTTCAACCCTGGTGCTCAAATGTGTTCGTCTCTCTGCGACTCTGTTCTTTCCCATTTGAGTGCCAGCGTTAGGGAATATGCGAAACTGTTGCTACCCTGAGTGAGAGTAACCCATGCGCCTTTCCTATATGCCAATGCAAAGACTGGTAGCATGGGCTGCCACAATTCTGGGAGGTTGACGCTGGTGCTACTGAGTGTTGATCGGTTAGAGCCAAACGCTAACGCTTGATACGATTTCCTCATAGTCCAATTACGAATATAGCTTCGAGTCTACGACCAAGACTAATTAAGGTTAACCTGCTAGCTGCTATTGTAGTGGTATGCTTGCTCATTTGCCCCTCAATAGTGGCCAATCGATCTTGCTGTTACGTCCGTACGCAGTTTCGCGTGTCCCCTCTTTCTACTTCAGGAAAGCCGACGATTCGAACCGAGGTCCCCAGGACTATACAGGTGGCAACATTGGCAGCGACCAAGCGCAAATTAGGCGAAGACTTGAAAGGAGGGTCACATAATCTAGACAAGTTCTCAACATAGGGCTTAACGGGGCTGGTACCAACTATCCTCTGAACGACCTGGACACCGTCTTCTGAGGGGGTCCTGAAGTACCGTAGGCTGAAGACAGGACAAGCATCAATCAAACACTCAATTGCTCAGAAGACGCCAATGGGCCGTCAACAATGCGCAAATGGGGTTTGGAAACAAACGTGTAGTCGATGCGGCACTAGGGACAACCGACGTCTTCCTCATACCAATTCTGCGTCGCAACATTCTGGAATTCTAGATGGAGGGTGTCTCGGGAACGGGCGGTCAACAGACTCGAATCTTGCAAGAGCTTCTGATAATCTACAACTCGAAGTACAACTCAATGTAAAGCGAATGGTTCCACCACTGCCGTCACCGGCAATTGGGCTCCGTCGGGAAACACTCCGTCGCCTAATACTTTAACCGCGGCGCTTGAAGCGCGGCCACGTACTACATCGACCAAGCGCAAGCACCCAATGAAGATGGCTTCAACGGTTTAAAGGAAGACGAAATGTCGCCAGTCAATCAACATACCTTGGTCAATGTAGACGGAGATAATGCCGATACACAGATTCTTCAACATGTCGCAACCAAAACCTCGCATCCTTTTCTTCAACGCCGTCCGCCATGCACTCCAGGAGTATGAGGCTTTGAAGCTGGTGGCCAATCCAGAGGTGGTCACTAGTACCTCACGAGACCAGTTCTTCAATGATTTGCGCAGCAAGTATCAGGACATTGAAGCCATTTTCAGAACCTCTTCTAGTGGGGCTGTGAGTGATTTGTTACATCATCCTTCGAAGTACTAACACTTGACAGGTTGCTGGAAAGTTTGACGAGGAGTTCGTGAACCAACTACCTACGTCTTTGAAGTACATCTGCCATACTGGCGCCGGATATGATCAGATCGACGTCGATGCCTGCACGCGGCGCAACATCATTGTCACTTATGCGCCAGACCCAGTCACGTCGGCCACTGCCGATCTGACCATTTTCCTTCTCCTCGGAGCCATCCGCCAGTTAAATCCCTCTTTTGCTAGTGTAAGGAGCGGCAACTTTAAAAAGGGCCTTGACTTTGGCCATGATCCTCAAGGCAAGACATTGGGAATTCTCGGCATGGGCCGCATTGGTCGTGCAGTCAAGCGCCGTGCCGAGCCTTTTGGGCTCAAGACAATCTATCACAACCGGAAGCCGTTGTCGAATGATCTCGCTGCAGGCTGTCAATATGTTTCCTTCGATGAACTTCTCAGCACCAGCGACATCATCTCTGTCCACGTCCCGCTGTCAGCCGGCACTACGCACTTGATCGGAGCCACCGAGATCGCCAAGATGAAGCCGGGTGTGGTCTTGATCAATACCGCCCGTGGTGCTGTCATTGATGAGGCGGCTATGGCCGCCGCCCTGGATGAGGGCCACATCGCAGCGGTTGGGTTGGATGTCTACGAAAAGGAGCCACTGGTTGACGAGCGACTAGTCAAGAACGAAAAAGCATTGCTCGTCCCTCACCTGGGAACCCACACCGTTGAGACACTCGGTCAGATGGAGTCACTGGCCATGGAAAACGCACGCCGTGGCGTTTTGAAGGAGAGGCTGTTGACGGTCGTTCCCGAGCAGGCCGAGGCCTATGAGAAATCCGCGTAGGAGCAACATAGCTATGGACTTATGAGGCATATCAATAGGCCACACGATCTTACGAAGTAGAAGGAAGAAAGACAGAATTTCCAACAATGTCGGGTGCCCCGTGATTCCCATATTGGCCGTATTCAGTCGCACGAGAGATCAGCGTGGGGCAACCGATGGGTACCCACATGTTTCTTCCCAAATTCGACTTCTCCGCGGGGCTTTCTTTGTCCGCGGCTAAAATATTACGCGCTTCGCGCATTGCCTCCGTCTCTTAAGCCTGTCACCAGCGTCTCTCCACGGCGTATTGAACCCGATCTCGGCAAGGAGCAAACCTGTCCATCAATACCTATGGCAGGCCAAGGAAACAAGAAAATAACTCGGAGTCGTGGGGCTTGCTTGGCCTGCAGAGCGCGAAAACACAAGGTGGGTTGAGAAGAGTCATTCATCACCTACAACCAGCAAAGGCTGACTGACTCCTTGAGCAACCAACAGTGCAGCGGGGAGAGGTACGCTCATTTCCGTCTGGTTGACGTTCTGTAATGACAGGAAAACTCATCGCTGTAGGCCAAAATGTGCACAATGCGGTATCAACAATGTGTCATGTCAGTGGCCTGAACAGAGAAAACGGTCAGTCTCAACCTTTGGTCGTCAAGCCAAGTCTCCTCTCCAGTCTTCCTCTTGATTGTTCTACTTGTCATGACTGACATTTGAGGCTTACGTAGTGGGCCGCCGAAGCACTACATTGTGACCATGGAAAAGCGTTTGATGGAAACCGAACAAGTTCTCTGCGCACTGTTGGCTCAAGTGTCAGGGGACCAACTAGAAAGAGCATTTCGTGATATCCCAAAAGCCGGCCTCCGATCGACTGGAAGTGCATCATCGGCCCATGGCGGAACATCAATTGAGGTGGTCAAAGGCGAAAAGTTTGGCCCTGTGTACTGGGGCTCCCATCCTATCGACTCGGCAGAAGCTGTTCAGCGTTGGTGGGCAGACCGAACCTCGAAAGGACCAAGCGAGACGTCCAATCGAGATTCTCACGCGTCCGAGGTTGCTGCTACGAACGACACACCGACTGATAATACACCAGGTGGCGATGAGAGTTACGGGGATGATGATATCGAGCGGTCTGAGGGCATGACGCGCGCAGAAAGCATGGAAGAAGACGGAGAAAATCTCATGATAGACCCGGATATGTCAAGCGTCTCGGGGATACGCGACGCGGGTGGAGGAACTGCTGGGTTACTCGCAGAAGGGGTGACGGTTTCTAGAGCCGACCGCGACACGAGAACGAGTGACAAGAGGCGGCAGACGCGCCCGCCTATTTCAGAAAGTTATGAAAGCGCATTCCTTTGGTAATTGAAGTTCGTAGGGCATGCCGCGTCAAGGCTATCTCATGTGTGGCCATAGGTGAGGTACACACTGGCAGCGATGAGAATACTTTTAGTAGCTCCGTAGTATTACCATCTGAGTATGGCTAGCCACGACCTCTTCTCATGAGACCACGTGTAAATCATTGAAGCGATTTGTAACACGTCCTTAGCTTCTCAAGAGACTTTTGTTCTCGAGCTCATCGTGGCGTTATTATGGCCAACTCAGCAGGAGGTTCTTGTTGGGGGCAAATGGATCGCATTTAGTTTCCGTGAGCGGAAATCTTCGGCAGACAGCCTTTTCAGCCACGGGGTAATCTAACTCCGCCGCACCCCACCACCCCTCAAGGCGTTGTGCGTCAGCGCGTTTTTGACGACATTTACACATTTCGAGGTCGGATGAGAGCAGGCAGCATCGACGCAGCGTAGCTAGGCTGCCCATCAGCTTGGCAACAAGTCTTCCAACATGGCACCAGAGATCGGAAGTCTCAGAGCTCTTGCCAACGGGGAAAGCCAGTTTGTTGGCAGTTCTTCAGGCGTCTTCTTCATCAACACTGTTCGAAGGGCCTTCTCAACAGCTGAAGGCACCGAGGCAGACGATGGACGTCACGCTGCTGGAGCCGATACCCACGATGATCCATCTCCCGAAGATTGCATCGTGGGCGACAACGACCGAAATGACCCAGAGTCTTCGGGGGAGAGGCCAGGTTGCAGCAGCGCTAGTCGAGCGAACTATGAGTCGGATGCGGAGACTTCACCGATGCCATCAGGGATGGATATCATGACCGATATGAGCTCATTGCCTGACTATACGATTGCTCGGGACCTTTTTCTCACATACTTCCGAATATGGCATCCTTTGGTTCCCTTTCTACAAGGGCCAGAGTGTCTAGCAGATTTGGAAAATCTCTACGCACCCGACTTCAACCGGCGCAGTGCAAGATCGCTCTGCCAATTTGTCATCTTCAAGTGCATCTTGAACGTTGCTAAGCTTGACACAGATGGGCCGCTCGACCTGGGCTCAGCAGCTATACGTTCACCTTCAGACCTCTTACCAACTCTTAGCATACTAGCCCTTCGTTGCGACACAAGTTCTATTCAAGCGTTGCTAGCATCTCAGGTTTATTTCGTTTCAACTATGGCGCTACGCCATGCATCGTCTGTTAGTGGCTTGCTTTCCAAGTCAATCTTTCAATCTGGCATGCATAGATGCCCAGTACGATACGACCATCTGTCTCCGGACGAGCGCTCAATGCGTAAGCGCACCTTCTGGAGCTTTTATGTACTCGACCGTTTCATCAGCCAGTCACTGGGGCATCCGAATGGCATTCAGGACTCAGACATCGACGTATGCCCGCCAGGCCAGCGAGACCTCCATGAGCCAGTTGCAAAGTCGAATCTTCACGGCCAAGTGGAAAACACCTTCCTACACCTACCTGCAAACCACCCCGAACGGTTGGCATCATCTCCAGCGGGTCAAGATCAGAGCACGGAGACCTCGCCCGAAGTAGACGAGGAATCTGTTCAACATGAGAGAGCCAGTACCGACCCTCCGCCATCAAGCATATCACCCAAGGCTGCCGCGATCCTCCGCCATCGTCGAGAAACACAAGCTGTTCTAGAACATCATGTTCGGCACTCACAGCTAGTGGGAAGAGTTCTAGAAGTCTTCCACAAGTCTATCCATGCTAGAGAAATGGATAATCAAACAATTCTGTTCCTGAAAGCGGATGTGACGGCCTATGGCAACGATCTCACAGAGCCGCGCTTCACCCCAGCCTTACAAGACATACCACAGCTTACCCCGGACCCCACCGTCTTTCCCTTCGTCAGTTATTATTACACCATACTTTTACTTAATCGCCCCTCCCTTTCACTTGACTCAAGACGTGCAGAGTTCCGTGACGCATTACAGACTTGCATAAATGCTGCCTACGCGATACTCCGTACCATTGAGCAGTATTCAGAGGTGGGAGGTCCTTTGTTCTGGCCTGGATACATGTCAGCTGTTTGGATGAGTGGTCTTGTGCTGGCTCTAGCAGCGCGGCTCAAGGTTTGCAATGTTGAGAAAGCTATATCGTGCGTGTCAGCAAAGTTGCCAGCTGGAGCTTTTTACAATTCGCTAATGGGAAAGTAGACGAATCGAATCTTCGCTGCAACTGTTAAACAAGTTGACAAAACGTTGGGCAATGGCTCGGCACTGCAGAGAAGTCCTATCTGTTCTACTTCAGGGTATCACACAGGGACCCAAAACACATAAGAGAGTCCGAAAAGATACCATTGAGGGCTCAGATCATGAGGATGGTCAAGATGCCACACCCAAGTGTGCCAAGCAAAGCAAAAGGAGGATGACAGGCGGCGCTAATGCGTCTGAGCGACAAGATCAGCCCAAGAATCTTGGTACAATGTTTTCACGACGGCAACTACCAATATCAAACACCAACCATAACACTCAAGGCCCGATTCCAGCCCAACGGCTAAGAGATAGCAATTCCGTTTCAAGGGTCTATGAAAGCCAAAGACAGAATCTTTTAAACTTCGAGACATCCGACTTCAACCCAAACAGCCCTCGGCCTAACCAGATTCAGGCTCGTCCAACCAATGCCAGCCAGCTTTTCTCGCCGCCTGACTTCAATTTTCAAAACAACACCTCATCTATGAGTTCCTATTTTGCTCCCATACCCACAACATTTCCGGATCGCAACAAAAACCCATCCAATCAGGGCATGGATGGACAGTTCGGAGTTGCTGATAACTTTTTCGACATGTTCGATGGAGCTACATGGGGTTCACTGCTGGATATTGTGAACGATGCAGGCGCAGAAGCACAATACCCATACTAAGAGCGAAATCTTCGTCCTTTGGCGCCTGGGAAGCCTTTCAGTCGGACTTCGAATGTGAGCAACGGCGCGGCGGCTTACTGATTCTTTGAAGTTCAAAAGGCAACGTGGTCAGGCTATGTTATCGCTCAATTCAGCTGAGAGAAGACTAGGCTAAGTAGGCAGTAAGAATCACGTTAGAACCATTGTCATTATCCATTGTCTACCCTGGCAATGGCCACGCCCTTTACGCCTGTGACTGGATGAAGGCCTCTCCCTTTTTTATGTTTCCTCCCAGTTCATTAACGGCCACCTTCAAAAGACCCTTTTCATAATCAGACAAAGATCCAATGGGATGCGCGGTCTCGGCACCGCCGGGCCCGAAGGTTACCGGGACAGCAAAGTAGCTCACTCCGAGCTCGGGGGCAATGGCCTCACCTCCTTGCAACCCAGGGAGGTAGACATAGGCAGGCTCCACGATACCACTCTGGCCTTGAGAGGCCTTGATAATGGCTTGAGCAAAGCTAAGAGGGTATCATGATAAGTAACTGTTCATGGACTAAACATATGTATTTTTCAAAGGGACTGGACTTACCGGAAACCAGCGTACGCCATGCATGTTGTCGCAGACCCAGCACCGGCCTTGGCTTTGACAATTTCGTCTCCGCCGAATTGGACTCCTGGAAAGGCTACATTAGCTTGCGTATCTGCCACCTTCATGATGGAACTTACTGTTTGTGATAGCCTCAATTTGCTCTTGGTTTAGCTGTACTGAGGGCTGGGATTGGCTAATCAACGGCAAGATTGTTGCTCCGGTATGCCCGCCAACAACAGGTACCTTGAGATCCTGTGGGCTGATATTGCCAAGGACATCAGCAACAAACTTGGATCCGCGCACAACATCCAGTGTCGTGACGCCAAACAAGCGCTTGGGGTCGAAAACCCCGTGCTTCTTCAACACTTCGGCGGCAATGGGGACAGTGCTGTTGACTGGATTGGTAATAATTGCGACCAATGCCTTAGGGCAGAATTGGGCAACTCCAGCAGCCAAGTCTGCAATGATGCCGGCGTTGGTCTTGAACAAGTCTGAAAGTATGTAAGCCCAAAGATTCAAATTGTGCTGGAAATGAGGGCCTAACCATCACGAGTCATACCCGGCTTGCGAGCAATGCCAGCAGAAATCAGCACGACTTCCGCTCCGGTGAGAGCCTTTTGAAGACCATCATTCTCGGGGAGGTAACCCTTAACGACTGAAGGAGTATCAATGTGGTTCAGGTCCGTAGCTACGCCCACAGCGTGAACAACATCGTAAAGTCTAAGATCTGTCACAAGAAGTGACTATGATGAAGTATGTTAGTTGCCATAGATACCGTACGAATGAGGCTTTTGAAGTCATACCGATTTGAGTAGGAGACTCAAGGGCTGTCCAATCTGCCCCGAGGCACCCAGAACAGCGACTTTGACCATATTGAAGAAAGATAAGGAGGTTGATGTGTTTGAAAACGTTGAAATTGCACGATTTTGAGTGGCAAGATGTTTCAGTAGCGCACGAAGAGATGGCCGAGATGACTTGAGGTAACAGGAGCATGTAAGCAAGATATCACCAAACTAAATGTAATAGTGCACATGCAGTACGCAAGAAGTATGGAGCCAACTTGAAAAGAAAATTACCCCGATACTATCTACCGATGTGCTCTGAAAAATCCATGCAATAGCCTCATGGATGAAGTGACCCGGTAGAAGAAGGGTATCGGCTTCCAGATCCCGCGGCTCATCATTTAAGCGAAGGCAACGCCGGTCTTCGCCCCGGTGCTGATACGACTCCTCCGACTTCAGGAACACTCTGAATTCTTGTCAAACGTCTAACACAAATCCATTTACATAAGTTGACAGTTGAGGTCGCGGTCATTTTGTTCTCATCACATCGGTTCAACCAGTCGGATCACTACCTACCGCCACAATGTCTCCTCAACCCCTCAAGATCGCGGTCATCCCTGGCGACGGCATCGGCGTCGAGGTCATGCCATGGGGTGTCAAGAGTCTCGAAGCCGTCGCCAAAATCTTCGGACTTACGCTGGAGTTCGAGTGGTTCGACTTTGCCAGCTGCGCATACTATCTCAAGCATGGGCAGATGATGCCTTCGGACTGGAAGGAGAAGCTTCTCAAGTTTGACGCAATCTACTTCGGCGCTGTGGGCATGCCAGACCAAGTTCCCGACGATGTCTCTCTCTGGGGTAGCTTGCTCAAGTTCCGCCGCGAGTTCGACCAATACATCAACCTGCGTCCCTGTCGTCTGATGCCCGGCGTCACCTCCCCCTTGGCCAATCGGAAGCCAGGCGATATCGACTTCTGGATTGTTCGTGAGAACACCGAGGGCGAGTACAGCAGTATTGGCGGCAAGATCTTTGAGGGGACCGACCGGGAGACTGTTATCCAAGAGACCGTCATGACTAGAGTTGGTGTTGACAGAGTTCTTCGTTATGCGTTCGACCTCGCTCAAAGCCGTCCTCGCAAGCGTCTCACAAGTGCCACCAAGAGCAATGGTATCAGCATATCCATGCCTTATTGGGACTCTCGTGTGGTAGAGATGGCGAAGAACTATGAGGATGTTCAGGTTGACAAGTACCATATCGACATCCTCACTGCCCATTTCGTACAACGCCCAGACATCTTTGACGTTGTCGTTGGGAGTAATTTGTTTGGCGATATTCTTTCGGACTTGGGACCTGCTTGCACAGGTACTATTGCCATTGCTCCTTCAGCAAACATCAACCCAGATGGCAAGTTTCCAAGCTTGTTCGAGCCGGTGCATGGCAGCGCACCCGACATCGCTGGGAAAGGCGTTGCCAATCCTGTTGGCATGATCTGGGCTGGTCAGATGCTGCTCCAACACTTCGGCTTTACGGATGCTGCAGACTTGGTGCTGAAGGCCATTGAGAACGTGTTGGGACGCGCAGAAGCCGCAGTTTTGACGCCAGATATGAAGGGCTCAGGCAACACGTCGGCGTTTGGAGCAGCTATTGAGGCGGAAATTGTGGCACTGGGGGAGAGGAAGTAAGTCGGATACACTTTTTCATTATGCCGCGGAGACAGAGACATATGTGGATGGCTGGAGTCTGAAGAAAACGTGGATTGAAGAAATAACTAGAAAATGTCCGGCTTGGGCCGCTAGGTCAAGATCAACAATGGAAGTGAATGATTACTCTAAGCTTGAAGTCATAATGTCGGAACGATGAGAGTCATACTGTAATTAACTATGCAGTCTTTTCAGCAAACAGCGGTCTTTTGCGATTTGCAACATACATATGTATCGGCCTCTCGACTTCTACACAAGCCCTTAAGAGACTACTAGCAGCTAAAGAGAAAAAGCTTGCGAAATAGATGGTATGATCGTCTATAAAGTTCACATACAGTGTTTAATAATTACTTCGCCTACATGCATTTTCTTATCATGAGTGAATATGATTGTTTCTCTTCTCCAAAGTTTCGTAGACGTGATCACTCAGATTGGCAAATCATCTTTGTTTAGGGGAATCTTGCTGGCTGGGTGTCGCGGAAATGACCATTCCTCTTTCTGCCCCAATCACATTAACGAATACGACGTGATAATCATTTCTCTTGGAGTTGGTGAGTTGCTGCAATCTACTGATACTCTTACTCTATAAACAGCCCGAATCTAGCACCAATAGTGGTCCGCTCTTAGTGTAGTTGGTGAATGCCCTCGTACCGGAGCTGACTGGGTTCTCGGCCGAGAGACGGAGCCGCTAATGTTGCCAAGATTTCATCGGGTCGAAGGATTCGTCCAATTTCCCCAACGAAGTTCCTCCTTTTCTGATGTGAGATGCACGAGTGGTTTCTTCCGTCAGCCCATTTCGACATTCATTCAATTCGCTTCTTCGAGGCGCTTTCGGGCGCACTATGGGTGTCTTCTACGGCATGGTTACGATCGTCTTTCTCTTTGTAACACACTTAGCAACGGCCCAGCTACCGACCAATGCCATTGAGCTCGACCTCGTGTTCCCCCGCGAAGGTGGGAAATACTCCAAAACAAACGACGGCTTCCCGGTCCTCCTTTCACTGCAAAACCCCAATGTCGCCTATCATTTCGGCTGGGTTTTCTCCTGGGACATCTACAAGAAGCCTCATGGACAAATACAAAGACTACCTTTCAACACCATTGGGTCCATCCTGAAGAATGACACAACCTATCCCGACAACCCGCACGTAGAGGCCCGCTACGGGGATGTACTTGACGTGGGCGAGTACACGTTTTCCTGGACCATTCATACCGGACCTTGGTGTAATCTTTCACAAACCTGGGCCGAGTATTCAGCCAACGAGAAGATCGGCAACGGCACTTTCGACTTCACCATTGAACAGGGAGCCCCGACGCCAACCTTCACCGGGACATGCCCAACTGCTTTGGGCATGATCAACTACGCGTCATTGACGACGTATCACGGGCTTTATGATGGGAAATACGACGATCCAGTCACCAGCCCGATGTCATGTGCCATCACGACCAATGTGACTTTCACAGCAGAGCCTTGTAGGGCAACGGTCAACGAAGCGCAGGCTACGAGTATCTCCAGTCAACTTCATTTGGGGACCTACGCAACTGCGTCAGAGACGGCTTCGCCGACGGGCTCCGCCGCTGCTGCCCAGCGTACCCTGAACAAGAGCCTAATATGGGCTGTCACGTCGGTCGTTGTTCTGTTTGGCGCTCATGTAGCCCAATGATTGATCATATGCCACGTACGGAAACCTGAGATTCTTCGAGCATGCCTGCGCGTGCTGAAGATTGGCCACGACCCCGAACTACTATTACTGTTACCCCATCCTGGCCAGTTTCATGTGGAAAGTCCGATGTCAACAAACCTCTATCCCGGCAATTCGCGTCCTGAATGGGCAGAGCCCAGAGAGATTGTATGCATGCTGCAGGGTTAGTGGGTATTTAAGCGGAAACGCGACGGGGCAGGCGGAAGCTCACGGATTACAGCCTAGATCGGGATGGCCTGCATCCTTGTGGGACTTGGGGATTTGAAAGAGATGAGGCTCACTAGTGTTCATGGTAAGTTTGACTCAAACAAACATCATCAATCTATGTTTTCATACTTTCGGCGTAGTCCGAACATCTAGTAACTTCATGACACTTTGCATCGAGTATGGATACGATGTCTTTGATCGTGTCTAAAAGAAACTTCCATATCGCGCCTAAAGTAGCCTTAACACAAGATTTTCGCCATTTTGGGTCTCAAGTGGATCTCAACTTGCTTTTGCCAACTCAAATGCTGTTGGCCAAGACGGCTGAGGTGCTTCCAGCCGGAGGAGATGCCGAATTAGCCATCACCTGCATTGAGTCTCACGCGGTCATTTATGACCATGTGTCAAAAGGAACGATCACCCACGTTTACGTGCGGCGCAGGAGATGACTTTCTTCATAACTCCAGAGCGACAGGGAAGCGACTTCGGGGTCTCAATCCTCATGCGGCCGTGTCATTGCTTTTGCCTTCAGAAGCGCGTGTCAGCGGCACATGTGCTGCCTTTCTCGATCGTAGATCAATCATGACACCCCCGACACTTTTCTTAAGGGTTTCTCAATCTTCTCCTGTAGATTCTTTCAATCCAAAACTCGCGCCGAGTTCCATCGATACTAATGGCGGCATCTGATGGATATTCCCTCGATACCAGATGACCCGAGCAGCCTCCCCTTGAAGGGGACGTCGGCGTTCGTCGGAGAACCCCCCTCAACTCAGAATGATTATTTCATCGTCAAGGGTCTCTTCCGCATGGCCGGAATGACGACTGCCAACCCGATGACAGGCTATTCCCTCGTCGCCAAGCAGCCTCCCGACTACTCGCACGAGACGAAGTTGCCCGGCGTTTTGGCAGGCCTCGTTTTCGTTATCCTAGCTGTTGTTGCGCCCACAGTTGCGAGAGCATGGCTTAGATTACGAAGAGGTTCAGTCATGCAGTTCGGCTGGGACGACTGGACCATCATCGTTGCTGCTGTACGTGCCAGAGAGATGATAGATCGAAAATACCTCCACGAACTGACTCTGCCTCGGACAGCTTCTAGCTCTGGTTTACCCAATCGCGCAACTTCGTTCCCTCGCAATCGGTGCAGCTTCCCTCCATGTCTGGGAAGTCACTTACGAACAATTCAACAACGGCGTCTTGTTGGCCATGGTTTCCAAGACAGCATTCTTCGTTGCCGTGGGCATGATTAAGCTCTCCATAGCAATTTTCATGCGAAGACTAGCGGACAGACTTCCGAGGTGGTGGCGAATCGCATGCGACATCTTCATCGGATCGACTTTCGCATACATCTTACTCGCCATCTTCCTGAACGTCTTTGCATGCAGTCCGCCGGCAACACAGTGGAACCTGGCAACGCGGGGTAGACGAGAGTCTGCTCCTTCGTGTGTTAACATGGACAGCCAGTCAAAGATTCTGACCGGCTTTCATGTGGCCCAGGGGCTCATCTTAATGACCGCACCTGCTGTCATACTGTGGAAGATTAGGATGGCAATGGCAAAGAAGATTCGACTGTTCGCAATCTGGATGATTGGTGGTTTAGCAGTTTTGAGTGGTTTACTGCATCAGATCCTCCCCACGCTCACCAACGACTACACATGGGACTACACCGAAGCCCTGATATGGGCATGCCTGGACTTGTCGTTGGGAGTTGTGACAGCTTCACTACCAGTATTGGACAGCCTGATGGAAGAGTACTGGAGAAGGGCGAAGACTACTATGGTCAAATCATACGGCGGAAATGCCTCATCACTATCAAGACCCAGCGAAGATAGCGCATGGCCATACACTAAGACTGCAGGCACAGACAAGAGTCGGAAACATGCGGCGAGGTCTCCTATCACCAACATCACAATCCCGATGGAACGCTCAGAGTCTAGGGAGAGCATCGTAAAGAGGGAGGAGTATCACGAAACCAAGGTTGGCGCGATCGAAATGGGCATCTTATGCACTCAAGAGATTGAAGTGCACGTCTCTGATGCGGATGATTTGGAAAAGGGCCGGGCGGAAAGTCGTGGACCAAGATCACCATCACCATTTTATCACAATAGGCCAGAGTGGCACGATAACTCTCATAAGTTCTAATCGAAATATTACTTCAGCTTTTACCAAAATTGATTGCAAGCGTGAAATGCTGCAATAAGCCAGACCGGCAGTAGTAAGTAGTACATGCTTTGCTCAATTTACCACACACAGCTCTGAGCCAACCTTCCTTTCCAGTGTCTGGTCTCCATGGACTTGAGCACTATTATGGAACATTTCACATTGAAAAGCTTGAGACTTGGAAAGTGAAATTAACACGCAGTGATCAAATTGAATATTTCTGCATGCTGTTGAGCATCACCTCACCACATGTGTTCAAGAAACCTCCTCGCTATACCGCCCAGCCACTCCCAACACCATCACCAACGCCCCTAGCCTCTTGCTTTTCAATATGACAACAGCCGCCCGCTCCCTGAACCCCAAACACATTCATAAACTTTAGAAACCGCCGTTGGGGTGAATAAGAACCTTCGTGTAGCCGTCGATCCTCTTGTCAAACTTCTCATACGCGACTTCTGCATCATCGATGTTGATCTCATGTGAGACAACGAAGCTAGGCTTGGCCTTGCCCGCAATGATCAAATCACGCAGGTATCGGTTGTACGCCTTGACGTTGCACTGTCCTGTTTCAAGGGAGAGTCCCTTCTCGAAGAGCTTACCGAAACTCAAGCTGATCATGCCCTTTGCCGAAGCATCATCGGACGCGCCGGGGTCGCTATAAACGTGTATCGTTAGAGCCGCAAAATAATCCTAGTGTAGGAACAGAATCTTACCTCGGAACGTATAGTCCTGGAATACCAAGTCCACCGCAAGCTCGTGTGACCTTGATCATATTCTCCAGCACAATGTTGGGTTGCTCAGTGTTTCCACCGGCACTCACGGCCTGATATCCAACAGCATCCACAGAGCGGTCAACTTCTCCGTCATTCAGCTTCTTGATCTGCTCGACAGCATCGCCCTTGGTGAAGTCCACTGGTGTACATCCGATCTTCTCGGCGGACTTAAGACGCTCGGGAACGCGATCGACTACGTAAACTCTTGATGCGCCGCGGAGAACTGCCGAGTAAGCGGCCATCAGTCCCACAGGGCCGGCACCGAAAACAGCGACGCTCTCGCCGGGCTTGAAGCCGGAGAGCTCGATGCCGTGCCAGCCAGTGGGAAAGATATCTGGTAGAGCGCACAAGGTCAGCCAAGTTTGGAGGACCATGGAGATGGTAGACACGTACCTGCAAGCAGAATGAAATCTGACTCGAATTCCTTGCCAGCAGGAAGCTTCAGAGCGTTGAAATCGGCGTAAGGAACTCTGATATACTGTGCTTGCCCACCAGGGTAGGGGCCCATGGCAACGTATCCTTCAAACCGTGTAAGCTCATATATTTTGTTAATGCGCACAAGATACTGGCTTACCATAAGCACCACCGGCAAACCCAGGGTTTACACCAGTGCAGAATGCTGTCCGTCCCTCTTCACAGTTGTGGCAGCGGCCATCGGCGACGTTGAATGGCATTACGACACGGTCTCCCTTCTTGAGAAGAGTGACACCGGCGCCAAGCTCCTCCACGATTCCCATGTTCTCATGACCTGCAACGTATCAGAAACTGTCCCATGATCGGTAAACAAATGGGATCAGTGACTAACCAAATGTGATGCCGGCCTCCGCGGCCGTTCTGCCCTCGTACATGCTGTGAATCGTGAGTGACTGTGCGCTAATGTTGGTTTGTTGCTAGTAGACTTACTGCAAGTCTGAACCGCAGATAGCTGCCTGTATTCTTGATTAGCTTCGGACATGTGGGAGGAGAGAGGCCCATCATACAGTGGTAACTTTGACGATGACATCGTCAGGGTGCTGAATCTTGGGCAACGACACCTCCGATACCTTGACCTTGTAAGGCCCTTGGTAGTTGACGGCTTTCATTGTTGGAGACGACATGATGGCAATTATTATCTGGGTAAAAAGTGAAGGCTTGACGATTGAGATCGATCTACGCAGCTCAAGGGAACCTTCGAGCAGCAACGGACATATTTATCCCATGAACCCCTCACAGAACCCATCTACCGAACAAACCACCAAGAATATCTTCCCCATCTCTCAATAGGCCCCGGATGACCGGCTCCCAGTCAAGCACCGTCATCGCCGCGGGATATCTTTCTAGAACGAGATAGTGGGCTGCGCCGCTGCGGGGTAGTGCGGGAAACTTTCGCCAAGACGCGGGGATGCTGCTGCGATCCAATTTGTGTCCGGCATGTTTTGGAGCTGGTTCACGCTGGTTGATGCATGGGAAGATGACCGGGGGACTTGGTGTTTGCTCCCGAGTGGGTGCACGAGGATGAACTCCGAACCCCCGAGAGTTCAGACTAAAGAGTCCCTCATCGGCGAATTACTGCCTTTTGTAGAGTGCGGGGGGAGGAGGGGACCCAACGTGATCCCTACCTTAGTTATGAGATCTCACGTTGATGAACCATTCGATGAAGCTGCTATCAAGTCCACAAGAGCTTCCCCGCCGCTTTGAGACGTCTGCAAGTGATACACGTAGGATCCTTGATCCATCAGTCTTACCCCAAGTTTCATTCTTGCATGACGTATTTGGAGAATAAGAGGGTCTTTAGGGATGTGGTTAGGTGAGGAGACGGGCAAAGGTGCACGGCACGCGCAGGAATACAACTTGACTCCGCAATTCTCGCCGAACATTTCTCTTCTCGACCTGATTCTGCAACATGTCCGACGTGCTGGAACTAGAAATAGACTGCCGAGGCTCTGCATGGACTTGCGTCTATAGCCGCGAGATAGCTAAAGTAAGTGACAAGAACCCCACAACGCGTATCTCGCAGGATGTGCTGAGCTGCTTATGATAATCGTCATGTTGACACCTTCCGAGTGCGCTGCTTGGCTGCATTATCATGGCATGAGCCTACATGCAAGCCCTCTTAAATCGAGCTCTGTCTTCTTCTATCCCTCGTCTATGATGCAACTCAGACGGAGACAACACCGCTGTGAGCGAGGACGTTTGCGCTCCCACTTCCCGGATTCCCTACTACGCCCTTGAATGCGAGCTCATTCAACTTCTCTACAACAGCTGCTGCATTCTCAAGAGGATACAATGCCTGGAGATAGGCAACGAGTCCGGCGACATGGGGTGTCGCCATGGACGTTCCAGAAACCACCGACACCTGTCCAGGCTGCCTCCAAAGCGATGGGATGTCGAGACCGGGCGCGAAGATGTTAACGTCGGCCCCAAAGTTGCTCCAGTCCGCACGAGTCCAATTCCAAGCGACCGCGCCGACCGTAATGGCTTTCTGAGCAGAGGCGGGGGACTTGGTCGAAGCGTCTTTACCATCATTCCCGGCACCGACCACGGTTGTGACACCCAGATCGAAAGCTGCATCTACTGCAGAGTTCATCGCGTCGCTCTTTGGGAAAGCTTCGGTAAAGTCAGCCAATCTTTCACTGCGTGGTCAAAGATCGGGTGTGCGTGTGTGTGTTCAACTCACCTAGGCTCATGTTAATGACAGCTTTGGAGACCCGTCCTGGGGTACTGGTGATATTGTTGACGGCCCAGCTGTACCCATCCAAGACATGAGCAACCGTTGAGTAGCCCTAGTACAGATCCCAATGTCAGCTAACGATGTAATTCCTAGGCTTCCACGAACCGGTGCACTTACAAGGCCCCGAACGACCTTGACGTCGACGACGGTCGCCTTCTTCGCCACGCCATATGTAGCTGCGCCAATAATACCGGCAACATGGGAGCCGTGGCCGAATTCGTCCTCAAAAGGGTAATTCGGTGCCCAGGCGTTGTAGCCTCGGATGGCGCGCCCCCCGAGTTCTGCATGCTCAATGGTGACTCCCGAGTCAAGAACGTAGGCGTAGGTCCCTTCTCCAGCGGTGCTATCGTATATGTAGGAGCTGGAACTGCTGCCGTCTGCTAGGGGAGTTGTCGAAGACAGGCTCGAGAGTCCCCACGGAGCAGCCGCCTGTGTGACCAAGGCTGTCGCCTCGACAACTCGGTCTGGCTCGACGCTGACGGCCTTAAATCCCAAGATCAGTCATCGAGCATTGGATTGCAGGAACACAAAGCCCACTTACATATTCGTCCTTTTCGATCTCCGCAATTGTCTCGGCATCGAACTCGCCTGCGTAAGCTTTGAAGTCGCCGACGCTAAAGGTCTTCTCAACTCCAACAGTGCTCTGACGAGACAGGCTGCGCTTGTGGACGTTGGCAACCCAGCTCAAGTGGCTCTCAAAATCTGTGTCGTACGTGCCTGGAGCAACGCGAACGATATACCTATCGGGAACTATGGTGCCTTCGTTGGAAACCTTCGCGATCAACGGGCTGGCCAGGACACCCGATGAAAACCCTAACAGGCCGATGATGCGCTTGAAATTAGACATTATGCGATGATGTGACTAGCTCAGTTGATCTTAGAAGATCACACTTGCAAGTGCTTGTGTTGGAGCAGGTAAGAGACGTTATGTACGTCGCCAGAATAGTCTGATTCCATCGTTTTATTCTACTTGTAGATGAAGAGTAATATGAAGTTAATCATATATCGACGACCTTCTATTCAAAGCTGTGCTACGATCATCACCTCATCTCGTATCCAGGCCAAGACGGTCACGATTACTGCGATGGGAAGGTAATTGCGGTATGCCCTGAACGCCAAGCACCGTGAAAGCAAGGGTTGTAACCTATTGGCCTCTGAAGGCTCCTGTTAACCGCGACTGAGTCTCGCTGAGTGGGAATTCGCAGGGGTGTTGATAGCGCCACCAGTCTATCTAATTATGTGATTTAGCAATCTAGGACTTCGGGTTTTCTATACCCAATTCACTTAATCCACCCCGAGATCCAAGCCAGCGCTCCCAATGTGAACGTATGACCATGACAGGGACTCCAACAGATTCGATGTCTACAACTCTAAACCTCTCATACCAAATATGACATATAATATTGAGGTTCAGTTTCTGCTGCATATACGTAAGTAGGCAAATCGCTGCATGAAGTTGGTTGTAACTCCTTGCTGTACCGTACCAGACACACGCCGAGTGGACCTGGGCCAATACTTCGTAGGAAAAGTAACATCACCTGGAATATACTATTGATAGTAGCATGCTTGTCAGAGTAGCTTTTGACCCGAGAACTATCGTGAGTGCTACAGAGTGGGTGCCTCTTTTCAACATTTCGGTGACAATCACAACGGTATGGCTTTCCTTGGCCAATGTGGACACAGTAGCGTGAAGATATCACGTAAGTCTCTAGAATCGTTCAGAACATTTTTCGTTATTAGACCATTAAGCTAAAGTTATATCTAGTGGACAAAATTCCAGCATTGCGACTGGTAAATCGGCACATCGACCTTGTACAATTTCTTGGTGTAGAACTGCGTGACATATGCATCAACGCCCAAGTGGAAAGTGCTAGCAAACCAAGCACCATTCTTGCACTGATCCTCAGTAGGCTTTACAAAGGCAACACCACTGGCACTAGTGTAAGCTAAGTCAAAGTCCACCGCAAATACGTTGACGACCTGAGGCTTCGCCTCGACTCCAGCAGACATGTCTAGGAGACCGTTGAAGAGCTTGACACCCAAAGCAACGGTCAGGTCAGCAAATGGATTTAGCTGAAGCTCAACTTGAGCGGTGATATCCGTGGTGACCTTGGTCTGCGGCTTCCAGCCCGTGGTAGAGGTCTTGGCGGAGTCCAAAAAGTCAAGGTGAACTTGAGCATCGGCAATAGTGGAGACGACATCTACAGACGCCTTGACAACACCGGATGCAGCAAATTCGATGCCGAGACCGAAGTCCACCATGGGGCCGACATCGATAATGCCGGGAATAGTGAAGGCAGAAACAGATACGGAAAGAGGGTTGTAGTTGTACAAATTGGTCGAATACTGGGCGTTGACTGCAGCAGAGATATTGAGGTTCAAAGCAGACGAGTAGTCGACATCAATGTAAAACTCGTCAACCTTGAACTTCCAGAAACTGTAGTGAACATGGCCGGCCAAGGTGACTGTGCTTTCCAGCTTGGCCTCATTGGCGACAATGTTCAAGGCGTCCGTCGCAACGAGTGTAGAGCCAGAAAGGTCTGCGGAAATGGTTCCGGAGAGATCACGCTTGGTCGTAGCAGTGCCGGTGTGCTGAAAATCGATGACTGCGTCATTCATCTGATCACTTATCTCTGCTTTGGTAGAAGAAGCAGTAAGAGTCAAGGTGACATTATCAAAGGTGTAGTTCTGAACCACGTAGACACCGCGCTCATGTTCGCTGTCGCAAGTCCCATTGTGGTTCGTGATGATGATGAAGTCCTTTGCTGGCCATGCGCCCAAGCATGTGTTGTAGTCTTCGGTAGCGCTAAACTTGAGAACAAGTCCAGCAGCCGAGCACTCAACATCGGTGATTGTCTCGATGTTTTCTAACAAGACGGCAGGTTGCTTCATCATAGCCCGGACGAGGGCGTTGGTAGCGTTGAGCCCCTCGTAGGGCAAGGTGACGTTGGTCTTCGGAGTGAATTTGGCAGGTCCAAGGGGTGTAGCTGGGACGGAGGTTTGTCGCTTCTGGACTGGTCGAAGAACGGCCCTTTCCGGCAAAGCGGCGGCTATGCTGAAGTCGGCCAGTGCCTGGAAGGCCAAAAGAGTGGAAATCGAGAGTCTCATGATTTGAGTAAAGTGAGCGACTGAAAATGAGAGAGCTGATGGAGTCTGAATGAATGAGATCCGAAGTAGTCGTAACTGAAATAGAAGACTTCGTTATTTTGCAATGTAGAATAACACTCTTGACCAGGCCAAGTCACGCGCTTTATATGCAGTGATTGATCTACTCAATGACCGTTCAAGGCGTACTTCACCAAGCATCTTGAGAACCCCTTGGGGACCCTTGAGACCCTTGGGCTAAAAAGGATCAGAGTCCACTTCAACCATCGTGAACCAGGGCTCGGAACATCGCCGCAGAGTGACAGTTGAGCTCAGCCGCGTCTTGTGGGACCGCGATATTGAGCAGGTGTGTTCATGAGCGCGAGCGAAAAATTGAATCCACTGCTTTCGCCCAAAGATGTTGATTGTTGACCAGGATATGCCCTGTTGACTTCACGATGTTAAATATTGGCAATGCCGCCGGCAAGAGAAAGTAGTGCATGTTCACAGAAGCTGCGAAATAATGGAGATCTTGGTTGTAAAGTTTCGCAAATCTTAACGTTGCGATTCCTCAGCGTTTGGTTTCTGGGGACCCCATTATCCTCAAAAGCTCTCTGTCCAAAATATCACTTTTTAGTCACTTATTAGTAGACAGAAAGATTGATTGGGGAGGTTTGAGGTTCGCGATTCAGTCGGTCGAGGCTCCAAAGTGCTTAATACTCAAAAAAGTGGATGAACATTCGGAGCTTGCTGTCGGCTTTCGACCCCATGTAGTCCTTAAGCTGGGGATGTCGCGGAGAAGGCCCTCAATTCGGCTACATCCGATCTACCACGAGTCAGGAGGCAAAGCCAAGTTCCTAGCACAGTTCATCCCAAAGTCAGTGTTTCACTAGTAATTGTTTCCTCATGGCTACGAGCGGTCTCTACTCACGCTAGAAAGTTTTATCTCTGCTGCAAGCTACTCCCCTGACGTTTATCACTGCAATAGACCTTCGAACCTGTGAAAGACTCTTCCTTGAAGCATAAGCGTCATCAATACTTTCCCCAAAGATAGCATGTTATGGCCTGTTGTCGGTCTGACCGAGACTCGATGACAAGGATTCTACTTTCGATCCTAGGTTGATGTCCCAATCTGGTTGGCCCCTTTCTTTCTCACCCCACACCAAGCTAGAATTTCTGCTCCCAGCGACAGTCTTCCCTTGTCTTAGCCCCTGGAGAACTGGAGGGCTGAGCCTATTTCAAAGGATGACCAGAAAGCGATCCGTGTTGCTTGCTATCGAAGAGTCCTAAGCCTGGCTTGGGTCTCATTGTTTGATATAACTCCTCCAAATTAGTAAGTAATGCCTCAGCAAAGCTTCGCGCGGGCTCCGAAGGGCCAGCCAGGCCTCATTCGTCCAAACCCAAACAAAGCAAGATTTCAGTTAGCAGTGTTGGGATTGAGTACCTTCATTCGAGCCGAGAAACCGTGATGTTAGATAAATTGCAGCTGTTACTCAAAATGCTGGTTTTATGACCGAGAGCAAAGTTCTCGTCGAGACATTTGGTCTCAGGGTTTACCATCTTCTGCAATAACTCTCTAAACCGGCCTCTGTAACATGGTGCCTCCCTCTGTCCTTTCCATAGTTTCATTGTCTTCGTCGAATCTCGGTGTATTTGATAAAGAGAGCTTTCAGTGCTTTAATAGTTTATATGCCGAGTCATCAATCTGAATCGAGACGACCAATCGACTCATCAGGTAATCATTAATCTTTCAGATGTTGGAAACGATGAACAAGGTGTCAAATAACAGACTTACTGGCTTGGAGTAGCGTCAAGTAACTTGATGATCTCTTTTTCCCCCATTCCAGCGTGGTACCATGGGTCGCAACAAAAGTCCCAGATTTTGATTCGTTCCTGAGACAAGAATCTTACAGCTTGCCACTTTCGTTCAAGTCTCGATCCTTCGGCTGTTCAAAGCATGGCTGTTGACTCCTGTCTCATATTGTTCTTAGATGACGCGATGTGACTCGATATCCAGTGCACATAAAATCAGGACCTGATTTATAAGCCGAACGATCCCCTCACGGTGTACAAAAGGCCAAGTAGAACCCCAGCCTCTCATATACTTCACATCGAGACAGTCTTTAGCACTCGGCGAAATTCCGTCGATAAAAATATGACGAGCTTTTCCATTGTTCAACTGAGTGATGGGGCTAAAGTCCAGGTCAAACTCCTCGGCGACAGCGATGAAACCAAACCTCTCGTCATAGTCTTGCACGGCGCGCCTGGTTTATCCGACCATAGAGAACCAGCTTCATCGTTCGGCTTTTTGGCCTCTGATTTTCGAGTTTTGGTGTATGATGCGAGAGGCAGCGGCAAAAGCGACTTGAGGCCGCCTTACACTGATGAACGCTGGGTAGCTGATGTAGACGAGTTGAGGTAAGGACTGAACTGTTATTTATCGCGTTGATGGCGGCTCGACTAACATGTTGGTTCAGATCCTGGGCGGGTGCAGATAAATTCGTTCTAGCCGGAGGTTCCTACGGAGGCTTTGTGGCCCTGCAGTATGCTCTTTCACATCCTGATCGTCTCTTGGCTCTCATCCTGAGAGATACATGGGCATGCGGCCTCCGCGGGGCCTTCAACTTCATTAAGACAATCCTCACCAGCGACCGAATCACACCAGACCCAGATAGGCAGGTCCGACTCAACAGCGGCAACATTCGAGACAACGAGGACTTTGCTGCTGCCTTTGCGGAGATTGTTGAAATCTACACACCAAAAGACGATTCCGCGAGTGTAGGCCCGAGAGACGCAACCTTTGAGGGAAACGATGCCCACGAGGACCTGCACTATGAGACGCACAATTTTGCCTTCTCTTACAACCTTCCGCGGCTTGATGTGCGGGCACAACTGAAAGATATCACTGCACCAACACTCATCGCGACCGGGAGGCATGACGTTGTGGTACCTGTTGAATATGGAGAAGAAATCAGCAGGGGCATCCCAAACAGCGAGCTCGCGATCTTTGAAAAGTCCGGCCACAGTCCGCCAACCGATGAGCCGAAAGCCTTCCGTGAAACGGTCTCCCGTTTTCTCTCAAGATGGGTCAAGTGAGATCCTACGCAAATTTTAGTCAAGAGAGACTATGATTCGTAGCTAGAATATTATTTTTTTTTGGCACCATTCTTCGAACACTCGACTTTTGTCATAAACTTTCTTTCAATCACCAACTTAGGTCTATAATGTGTCCTTCACAAGCCTGCCCTGCACGTACACTTGAGCGATATTACGATCATCTCCAGTCATCAAAAACTTCTCAAACACTGTCCGAAGGCTGTCTGTCTCTTCTCGGATTGTCATCACCCCGAATGCTTCATCAAGGGAGCATGTGACTAGTATCGCATCAAACGCTTTGCCGACAGCGAAGTTTCCAATCTTGTCTTCGAGACAACACACCTGAGCTCCACCGAGAGTTGAAAGGTAGAAGACCTCGTCCAGAGATAGTACCTTGTCTTTGCCGCCTGACATGACTTCGCGTGCGTTGGAAGCTATGATTGCCTGACGGATGCTATCGAGCATGCTTGACGAAAATCCGCCACCGCTGTCGGTTCCAAGGCCGACCTTGATCCCCCTGGTCAGAAACTGACGTATGGAGGCCGCCATGAAGCCTCCTCCGACTGTCATGTTCGAAATTGGGCAGTGTGCAACACCGCACTGAAGCTCTTTGATCCTGTCCATCTCGTAGTCTGTCATGAAGGTGCAATGTGCAAGAATTGAACGCTGGTTCAGGAGACCATAGTGTTGATATAGGTCTGCCTCGCTGGAAAACTGTGGGAACAGCTCTCTTGTCGCCTTGATCTCCTGCTCGGCTTCATTGAAATGCGTTTGAATCGCTAGTTCTGGGTCTTGGGATGCCATCTGACCCAGGCCTTTGAGCAAGTCGGAGGTGCAACATATAGCGAATCTTGGAGTCAAGACAGGGCGAATCAGCTGTCCGGATGGGTCGATCTGGCGAATGTGTTTGACGCATTCCTCCGTTTCCTTCAGAGATGACTCGGCTGATTCGTCATGGAGGTAGCTTGGGGCGTTACGATCCATGTTACACTTTCCTACGAAGGCTCTCTGATTTAGCTGATGGCAGATGTCGGCCAAAATCTGTGTCGCCTCGGCGTGTTTTGACCCATAGTAGGAAGCGGTCGTAATGCCTTGCTTGAGGAAGCCCTTTACGCAGCTCTCGTAGACCTTGCGGGCGTATGTAGGGTCGGAGAAGCGAGCTTCGTGGGGAAACGTGACTTGCTCAAGCCAGTCTAGGATATGGAGGCCCTGCCCCTGACCTCTCATTGCCCATTGCGGAGCGTGATTGTGCGTGTCGATGAACCCGGGGGATATGAACTGGCCCTTGGCAAGAACCTTGACTTTTTGATCGCTAGGAAGCTTTGCGGACAGCTCATCGACGGATATTTGGGTGTAGAATTGAGAAATTAGTCCATCAGATTCAACGACGATTCCGGCGCTCTCGAGTATCTCAACTTGGTTCGGGCCAAGCGAGTGGATGACTCCTCCATGAAATGCTGACGCCATGTTGGAAGATGTGTTTCTCTTATGTGTTTGAGGTCCTTAGCGAAGAGATTTTGGCAGATTCTGTAGAGTCTGCCGGCTCAAGAGCCTATTCTAGGCAATATCTTATTGGGAGTGATTTGGTGATGGTATTAAATCTGATGAAATTCGAGGGCCAGCAATGTGAGGGGATTTGGTGCACTCATGATACGTACCGTTGTTCCTCTTGAGATAAGAACTAGCTTATCTTATCGCATCGCTGATAAGCAATGCTCTCGGCTGAGTTCGGGTGAGTTTACACCTTGTCAAGATCTCATCTCGCACCTTTATCTCATTTCTTGACGTACATGACGAGCCCAGAAACTAAACAAGATCGACATTGCCCTTGAATCCTGTTGTTCGAGTTCTATTTCAGGCCCGTGGTTGGAGAGAACATCTCTATCGCCACTAAAGTAACCTCGGCCAAAACCGCTGCTCGACGCGTGCAGACATCGAGGAATCTCTTTCAAGAGACCTAGATATGTCGTCTGATACCCCGTCTTCATATCGCAAGACCCAGCGCGCCCCACGAAGTTGTCGATCCTGCGCTGCTCGTAAGGTTAAGTGCGATAAAAGATTACCGTGCTCAACTTGCATTCGCCAGGGCACGCCTGAAACATGCTCACGAGAGCTTGTGATGGTGCGGGGTGAAGTTACAAGGTCGCTTCTCAATCTTGAGCATGTTCCCTCTCATAAGCTGACTGATGCTTGAACCATAGAGGGAAAGATCCAGTCAAGTTGCCCACATACGATGAGCTGGTCCGGGAAAATCAACGACTAAGAACAGCTCTTGAAGCCTCTCAGGTCCGCCCCGCCTCTGGTTCATCGCTTCGAAGGCCGAGGACTACGCAAAAGTTGTTGGAGTGCCATGACCCGCTGGAGGAGATGGTATTCAAGTCTCCGTCATTTTCACAGGTGTCTCGACATCGCCGAGGTTGGAGTACGGTTGACGTACCCTGCCGAAAGTCTAGCGAGCTGCTAATCGCTTATGACAAGAAGTGGAATTCCTGGGTCCACTATGCCCTTGAATACCCCGAGTTTCATCGAGAACATACTCAGTTTATGGATAATCTAGAAAAGGGCACTGTCTTGTCTGATTGCGATCCTGGTTGGTTATCAGTGTATTTCAGTGTCATCACGGTCAGTCCCTAGTTGAATCAATCCTTCCGAGGCTACGGCACTGATCTGACTTCCTCGAGTAGGCTGCCCTATTGATGATGGATGACAAGGAAGCTCGCGAGATACTTCCTGCAGGTGAAGCCACGCCCACCTTCTCAACTCCATGCGCCTACGTCTGACTGTGTCCGTTGGCATTCAGGAGACCTCGAAAGTATGCTACAACAATGGTATAAGTCTGCCTTGTTCTGTCTCGAAGAAGCAGACTATATGAGAAGTAGCACAATCCGCCCTGTTCAGGCGATCGCAGTACTTGGCATGTGCTTCCACAATTTCGGAGATTCTGGTCTATACCGTCATCTCTGGAGCTGCGCAATACGAATCGCACGGAATCTTGGGCTGGACGGCACCCGAGCTCCACATCCCCCTACGGAGCTGGGCCTCGAAGCTCAAAGGCGTCTGTGGTGGACCTTGATCATTTGTGAATGGTAGGGCTTTTTTCAGACATGAGGTGAGAGAGGCAGTGCTAATTCTTGACATAGGCTTGCGGTCCCTTACTATGTGCCTCAAGTAGACGAAGGAGACTTCAATGTCCCACTGCCTTCGGCAGAATCTGATAGTGATGGTCCCCATCCAGTACTGTATCACATATTCATGGCACGAACCTCAACTGTGTATCACAGATTCAGATCAGCTCTGCGGGAGGGCACACGATCAATTTCTGAAGTCGTTCGCCTAGCTGATGATGAACTAGCAGAGGTCATCAACACCTTACCCGACCATCTCCAGCCCGATAGTGGAAAGACCGAAGAAATGCAGGAGCTAGAGCTCATTCATCCCTGGATCAAATGGCAACGATTCGACATCAGCCTCGTGCTTCTCCATCATCGCATGCGTATCAACCGTTCTTTACAAAAGGAATGGCTAGCGGTTCCTGGTTTGTATGATTGGGCACGGGCAGTGTGTATTCGTTCCGCCATGGACATAATCTGGATAACCCACAATTGGGATCAGCCAGTCGCAATGCGGAGACAATGGTAAGTCTTCAAATGTCTTAATTCCTGGAGAGGCCTGACTAGTTTCCAAGGGCATTATCGATGCACATATTCGTTGCTGCCATCTTCCTACTGAGAGAATCTCACAGAGCACAGGCCGGGGCCGAAGTTGACTTTACGGACGAGGTGCAACTCGCCATTGAATACCTAGACGAGGTCAAATCACGCAATGCCATAGCAGAGAGGGCAGTTGCTATCCTTCGGTCTTCGTTGGACGAGACAGACACAGAGGCACAGTATTCATGACATCAAGTGGTATCCTTCTTCTCGCATCTCGGTCTCATCGACCTCACAACCCGAAACCAAACGCAATCTTTGCTTCAGCACTCAGATCCTGCAGTCCCACGTATCCCCTGAGGGTTCTTTCATCCAAGTCATTTCCTTCTTGCTGGTCTGGCGGTGGTCGTCCAGCAAGAGTCTCGGACAATTGCTTCTTCACATATGTCTTGTTGTTTGTAGTCGTGGGGCATGCGGCAATGTACAAGACAGATGCGTTCTCTGATCCCTCGTGCACCGGATCAACTGCATGGCAGACCTGCATCAACACGATTAGCGGCTGCTGAATCCAAAACACATCAGAACTTACATCAGCATGCCACCAGACGGTGTCGCCCGGCTCCATCTTCGGTACATGGATCAGGCACTCTTCTAGTCTCAGATGTGGATGTGATGAGCGACTGAGCCGCTGGCTCTGGGTCTTGAACGTCCCAGGGAAAATGCCGGAGTTATCGAGATTCCACTTGGTCGCATCCATTATATCCGCAGAGTCGACAGGAGGCCTGAAGAACGGTCTCAACACCATGTATGCAATGACAGTAGCCACGTTGGGGTAGACGAGGAGTGTTCCCTCGCTTGGGGCAGTCCGTGTCAAGGCAGTCCACCCCTGAAACGAGCGGAAGACCGATGAATGAGCAACACCTGGATACAACTCTTGGTTTGCGACTTTCCGTAAGCTGAGGTCGTAGGGATCGTGTAGCTCATGTTTCCCGGAAAAGATGTTGTCGTACACTTCTCTATATGCCACATCTGCCCATCGAGCTAGGCTTCCGGCGTCAATGTGCGGCCCGAGTCCGAGGAATTCTTGTCGCGGAGGTCTATCTCGTACTCCGTCATAGTACACTAAAGGGTCTGGCGAAGTATCTTTGCCACTTTCATCGTGCCAAAGCTGGTTGAGGAGGCGTTGAAGTTGAAGGTGGTTTGTGTGCGATCTTATGGCGTTCTGAGTGGGTGAGTCGTACAGCATCAGCATTGAGGGAGTCTCTTTCGGCCATCCCTGGATCTTCTGCTTATTTTCGGCGACGTAGTGTTTAAGATCTGCGTAGTGTTGAATTGTTTCGGTCTTGGGAACAACCCCACGAATGACAAATGTGCCGACTCTCTTCACCTCGTCCCTTTCGGCTTCCGTAAAGCCCCTATCGAGCAGCGTGCGGGCGTCGAAGACTGGAATGATGCTTCGGCCCTTGTCGATTATCTCATCAGTGACCGCCTTGAGCTGTTCACAGACTCGAAGCCAGCTTTCTCTCAACGGCTCGGCGCCATACTGGGATATAATTGCCTTCTTGGTGTCGAGAAAGTCGGGATCTTTTGGTTCAAGGGCATCCTGATCGGTGTATTCCGGCCACGCGGGCCACTCTCGGACGCTTCCGGGCATTTTGAAAAGGAATCTTTTGCTGCTTCAGGTTTCTGGTGAGCTGGGCTTCGGATGTGTTAGCGGCCAAAACCATGAGAAAAGCCATCTTAAGTAGCTTATCATCCACTGCCCGTCATCCCGCCATTTCGAAGCGAATTCCACGCCCCAGAATGGCCCATATCAAGTCGCGCCGCCGGCCTGGCCAATGATCAGATCTGACAAGACCCGCCCGAGCTCGCCCGAGTGAATAAGCTCGTATGAAAGGTGACATTTCCCCGCGATGACAATCTGGGATAGTAACTCTGTTCCAGCCGGTAGTTACCAAGTGGGCCAGCGATATGCTCGCCCGAACTCACCCGAGGCCTCAAGACAGCCAATCAACTTAAGCAGATCACAAATCACCACGACTCACAATTAATGGGATATAAGGGCGATCAAGAAGCCATGTGACAATATGGAATGATAGCGAATAGAAGTCAGGCGATTTATTTCCAAAAACACTCATTAGCAACATGGGTTTTGAGCGTAAACATGTCTCCAGGTTGGTACCGGCCAACTTGAGGGTGTTGTCTCCTTTGCTTCTGGCTGTAGCCATTGTTAACTCGGCAGTAAGTACAATTTCCCAAAACCGGAGCATTTAACTAACCAGGAGATAAAAGACTCTAGGATACGATGCTTCAGTCATGAACGGCCTCCTTATCCTCCCCTCGTATACCGAATACTTCCACTTGACCCCTGCATTGGAAGGTCTCAACAACGCTGCATCATGGATGGGAGGCATTGTAGGTGCCTTTCTGATGCAGCCGGTGCCAGATTACTTTGGGCGTCGAAGAGCCATTCTAGTCGCATCAGTCATCGCAGTCGTTGGCATCATCCTTCAAGCCGCAGCTCAGAACATTGCCATGTTCGTCATCGCTCGTATCATTGTTGGCATCGGTTCTGCGATCAGCAATGGCGCTGCTCCCACTCTGCTCGGAGAACTTCTGCCAGCTCGCAAGCGCGGCCGAATTCTCGGTCTCTTCTTCTCTTGTTTCTACGTGGGAAGCTTGGCCTCGGCCATTGTCAACTACGGCAGCCAAAACATCCAAAGTACTTGGTCCTGGCGTCTGCCCTCCCTTCTCCAGTTCGTCCCTAGCTTGTTGGCAGTTGTACTGGTGCCATTCGTTCCGGAGTCGCCTCGCTGGCTGATTGCGAAAGGCCGTGACGATGAGGCTCTTGAGGTTCTTGTGATCATGCAAGGTAAGGGCGTTGAAGATATGCAGCAAGGTCAGGAGAGCTTGCATGAGATCAGAAGCATTATGAAGAAGGAGGAAGAAGAGTACCCTCGAAACCCGTGGAGAGAGATTGTTTCCACGCCCGCCAACCGGAAACGCCTCGCCATTCTCTGCACATTTGGCCCCATGATCAACATGTTTGGCAATTTTATCATCTCGTAAGCGCTATCCTTCAGATTTCCTGACTTCTAATTTGGCTTACCCGGGTCTAGGTCTTACCTTACAAAGATTTTGAGTCAGGCTGGTATCAGGGACACAGTGAAGCAAACACAGATTCAAGTCATCCTGAACTGTTGGTCATTTGCTGTTGCAGTCTTTGGCAGCTTCATGCTCGATATATTAGGCAGAAGGAAGCAAACCTTCATTGGTGTGGGCGGTATGATTGCCATGCTCTACATTGTGGGCGGCCTCATTAAGAGTGAGTTCTGATCCACGCCTTCGGCCGGCATAGTTGCCGTGAACGTGGCCTGAGCGAGGGTCAATGGCTAACATATCCGTAGCATATGGCGAATCAACCAACCAATCCGGAATCTACGGCACGATTGCAGTCATTTTCCTGTTCCAAGGATTCTACGCCTTTTCCATCACGCCAATGACCAGTCTGTATCCCACAGAAGTTTCGCAGTACAAGCTCCGAGCTACGGGAATCGCAATCTTCCGTATGCTGGACTCTGGCTTCGGGTAATCTTACCGTGCTGTTTGTCTCAAAATTCTCTGCTAACATTGAGTAGTTTGTTGGCTTCATTCACAATGGCATACGCAATGGCAGATTTGGGGTGGAAGTTCTACTTCATCAACGCTTCCTGGAATGTGATCTTCCTCGTCATAGCATACTTCACGTTTGTGGAGACCAAAGGGCTCAAGCTGGAAGAAATTGCTGCAAAGTTCGAAGGACCTAGGATTTTGGAGGCGAGCACGGAAGATTCGGCCTCACAAGAGATTTCAATTGCTGGAAAGGGGGTGCAGAATGTCGATACGAAATCGATGTAGGCGTGTTTAGCTACTTAGCATTCAAAATTCAGATCTATGAAAGATGGCGACATTAACAACCTGTTCCTCTCAGGAAATTCAGAAGTCCATCTAGATACAACCTTTGCCATTTGAGAGCTCAGTCACTGTCCTTCGACTTGAGCAAGGACTGCATCCATCTCATCCGAAGTCGGGAGGTTGACAACCATCAGGTACAGAGCATCTTGTCGCATCAACTTCTTCAGCGGCCGGTTTCTCTTTCGCTTCTCGCGAGCTTCCTTTCCAAACTTCCGCTCTCTGCCTGACGCATCGAAGCGCTCCTGTCGTCTCTGCTTCAGACGTCGAATAGGACCCTTATGCCCCTCCGTCGAACCGGAAGCCTCTGGTCCTTCTTCTTCGGACGAATCCTCTTGCATGAGCTTCGAGTCAGGATGTTCTTTCCTGAATCGGTCTGTGGCCTTTCGATCGTAGTACTTTGAGATGGAGTCTCCGAACTTCTTCACCATGTTTTGCTTTTGCCCTTCATCCATCTTGTCGAGTTGAGGAAAGACGAGCGGCGCTGGCTCTGGGATCTCAGCCTCGCTCTTTGTTGTACTCGAACCCGAGTGCAGTAGCTTCTTCCACTTGCTCTGTTTTTCGCTGCCTTCTACGGCCTGGGTGATATTGTGATCCAGATCGATGTTCTCCACGACTTCGCTGCTAGACGGCTTGTACTTTACAACAAGAGCATACAAGCCTCGAGGTTTGAAGAAGTTGTCGTTCATGACTTCGAGGTAGTTGTTTTGTTTGTAGTTCACGTAGCCCCTGCGCGATGCTTCAAGCCCCGTCTGCACTGAGAGCGTCACCAGCATTGTGATGGGCGCGAACCCACCAACGATTGTGTGAGCGAGATCTGCACCCATGACGCCGGCGTTCACGACCCCGAACCACGGACTTCCTTTGATGCTGTTCTCGAAGCCGTCGAGGAACTCCAGCCAGGTGGCTTGATCTATGCCGCATTCTTGTAGGACCGGGGCGTAAGCTCGCACGAAACCGCGGTGTCGAGACTCGGGGCGACGTTGAGGGAGTATGACAGGCATTGGCAGACCATGCTTCTCGCTTCCGAGGTCAGAGGTCTCTGGTGGCGGGTGTTGAACGATGAATTCTGTCAGCATTCCCTCGATGTTTACAACTGGTGCCCCATGTTGATTGCCGGAGGACTGTGACTGGGCTTGCTGAGCTTCATCTAGCGTTAGGGTCCAATCTTCGTCAACGTCGGAATCATCCCCCGTCGCTTGATGTTGGGCTACTGTTGTATGGCCAGATGCGACCGATGGCCCTACTTGGACTGGCTGTATGGGCACATTATTGGTCTTTTGCGTTGCTGACGGTTGTTTCTGATCTCCCTAGAAATTCTTTGCGGCATCGACAGCGCTGCCGACGATTTTTGAGATTGGCCCACGGCGGTTCAGCATGCTGGCAGCGGTATCGGCAACGAAGAACGTGGTGGACTAAACGATTGAGCTAGCTCTCAGTCGGATGCTTGGTATGTCACTCGAAAGCCGAGAGAAACCCCAGACAAACTTGCGCGAGACTAGTCATTTCGCACAGCACATTCTATCCGATATAACACGATTATAAAGAGATGGACATTCCCCCGCGACTGAACGCCTCCATCAGAAAGCTGACGAGAGAGTTTAGCGTGGGATTTCAGGCGGGGTAAAGAGATGAGAATCCCCCAAATGGCTGCTGTCTCGGGCGCAAGCTACGCTCAACCCTTGCCAAGTCTAAACATGGAGGCATGCCATCGGCGAACCAACGCTCATCAGATTTTGGCCTCAGAAGGCCCCCAAGTTACATGGTTTCGTACGCTATACTGCTTGATAAGAAGTCAATGCAAGCGAGGAAGGCTGCCGCATGTCGTAGAGTTGAGTTTGGTCGGAGAAAAGAAGATTGGGGTGGTGCCGCTGATCAGGAACAGCGACTGAGCAGATGAACCAATTCAACAGGGCAGGGTACATGGATTAACGGCTTAGCGCTTACAAGGCACGGCCAGAAGAAGCGATCGCAAAGGCCAGGCACCCAGAGAACGATGAGACAGGCGGCAGGCAATTGAAGCATGACAACGACAGGGACTTTGCTTGGTGATGGTCTCGAATCCACGTAGCAGACGGTTTTGAACGCCTCATACTCATGGTTCCGCGCAATCTTGCACAAGAGTCAGCTCTCAAAGACGAAGAATGAGCTTGTTTGCGTTAATCTTCATGTTGGTTGCACAACCGCGTCATAATTGCGCTTTAACTCCACACAGTTGCCATCGGCTATTCTCGTCTCAAACCCCTCTCTGCTTGAGTGACACTAATCTCACAGAGGGCCGTTGTTGGCCGTGCAATTTCCAGGATTTCTGTCGCGGACTTTGACAAATGAGAGACTCTTGCCGCGTCAGCCAGTGCCATCGACTGGATCTCAAGCGTCAGAACCGTCAAGACTGAAATCTGCACCCAGCAGATCCCCATCCATCAGACAACGCCACATATGACAGCCACTGTGGCACTAGCTAAACCTGAATTTCCTGGGGTAACGCAACCGTGTGGCGGGTGTTCTCATGGCGCCCCTCCTAAATGACGACTGCCAATGGAGGGACATCCCACATCGTGAGTGGAGAGGCCGTTTCCCTGTTTTCAAGGGCGAACCTCCTCGGATCCGTGTGCCGGAGCGCGTCCAAGACCGGAGACAAGCTTCCACTACTGCGGGAGCGGATGGAAGCTCGATCACACATCCCCGCAGTTCACGTCATGAATCCCTCCCTCGCCGTCATGAAGGTGCTTCTCGAACCGAAGTTTTGCGCTCGGGAGCTGAGTGTCTTGCCAGCGGAACTCCACATGAGCTCATAGCAACACAATTCGGAGCTGGGACATGGCCTGCTGATGCTGCGAAGACGGCGGCAAGATGGTCTGGACCTCTGGGCTAGAGAAGTTGACGAAGGTGACATCACGCTGGTTGTTGGACGAATATGGATGAACATCGTGCGTCGGGGAGCAGTATTTGATGCTCTCTGTCCCTCGGCTTAATCTACTCAGAAGAATACTCAACAACACAATTTGATACCAACAATAAACACAAGCTACTTTGATACCCCGAAAATCGAGCCTCAAGCCCTTATACTTTGCCATCACAATAACTCTTTACTACCTCTACAACATCAATAAGTCAATCAGCAATCATGGGTTTGGGAGCTAAGATCAAGAACGCCCTCCACAGCGACGACCACCCTCAAAAGACCACATACGAGGGCGACCAGCCACCCGGAGCATTCCCCTCCGACTCTACCACAACCGGGACCTCCAAGAACACAACTGGTGGCTACACCTCCGGCACCACCGGCACCACCGGAAGCCATATCCCTGGTACCACCGGTACCGGCACGCATCACACCAGCAACACCACTACTGGCTACAACGATCCTGATGGAGTTCACGGGCCCCACGGCGGAAGACTAGCGAACAAGGCCGACCCGAGAGTGGACTCTGACCGGGACCACCGCGACGCGACCACCCCCGGCTTGACTGGCAACACCCACGGCACCACTCACGGCACAACCGCCGGCCACACGGGAGGCTTGACTGGCAGCAACACCGCAGGATACAGCAACACCACCACGGGCTACAACGACCCCGATGGCGTCCACGGCCCTCACTCCGGCAGAGCTGCCAACAAGCTCGACCCTAGAGTCGACTCCGATCGCGACCACCGTGGTGCTCCCACTACTGGTTTGACTGGCAGCAACACCTACGATAACACCACCGGCACCGGCCACGCCGGAGGTCTGCACAGCAACACTCACGGTACTACCGGCGGTGTTGGAGGTGTCACGGGCAACACCACCACCGGGTACAACGACCCCGATGGAGTTCACGGCCCTCACTCCGGCAGAGCTGCCAACAAGCTGGATCCCAGAGTCGATTCGGACCGCGACCACCGCGGCGGTCCAGGCGCAGGTCTCACTGGCACCCACCGTCCCCATGACTCCGGTGTCGAGGTCGGCCACGGTGTTGGCCACAACAAGCCCTACAAGGGCGAGTACCTCGCCAACGCTGAGCGCGCCAATGCCCAGGAGCCCTACTGGGGCGACGTTGGCCGGGATGGCTCTGCTGTGAACAAGGACTTGCCCCTGCGCCCCAATGAGTCTGCCGTCGGCCATGGAGGTCCTCAGGCTGTTGGTGGAGGACACTACAACCCTGCGGCGTCAACACATCACGACCCTGCGTCCAGCGTCGACCGTTCTATGGAGGGACGCGACTTCACTCACCCCCACGGCTCCGGTGCTGGAGTCGGCGGTGCCGGCAGTGACCCCTACAGCGGCGTCCACAGCGCTGCTCACAATCCCCAGGCAGCTTTGTCCGGCGGCAACGTCAATGACCCGTACGACACTCGCATGAGAGACAGAGACATGGGCCGTGAGCGCACCGGACACGGAGCCGCTGGTGCTGGTATCGGTGCTGGCGTTGGTGCTGGAGCCGCCGTGGCTGCTGGCCAGGCTGCCCACAGACATCACCGCGATGACTTGCATGAGTCCGGTCTCGGAGGCAACAACACTGTTGGCGGCGTCAACTCTCCTGTTGGCCACAACACCCACGGAACCCATGGTGGTGTCACTGGCACCCACGCTGGTGGTGTCCATGACCACCACCGCTCCAGCCTCACCGGAAATGAGCCTGGCGTCCCCAAGACCAGCATGCTCGATCCCTACAACCAGTCTCCTACCGGCACTCACGGCACCACCCACAGCAACGTTGCTGGCACTGGTATCGGAGGACACACTGGATCTTCCGGTTTGAACCAAGGTACGCACTCTTCTCAGATCCCTGGCACCACCGGCCCGGGATCCCAAGGAATGGGTCCTGACCATTACGGCCCAGGACATGATGGAGCCAAGGTTTTCCACACCTGCACCAAGTGCGGCGAGGACAACGATATCAGCAGATATTTCAAGAAGGATGCTGTTTACCGTATGAACTAAGGAATTGTTTGATGAAAGCGAGCACTGTACCTATATCTTGTTGTATGCATAGTTAACTCATAATGATCATGACCTTAATGGCACTATTACAATCCTCTTACTTCTCAATATGCAGGTACAATCAATTGAGTCACCCAACTCAAAATAGTGCGCAACGGTTTTGCTCATCTGTGCCAACGTTCGACGCGTTCTCGCAAGATCGTCCACTGAAAGAGTTGATCTAATTCAATCGAATCCTAAAATGCTTACCATCGTCTCCTCCAGCGTATTCGCATGTCTCTGTCCGGCGGTACAGCTCCCGCGCCGACATACGCCTTGTCATTCATAGGAGGCCTTTCCGAATGCGACCCATCAAAGTTGACCCAATCTTCAAACTCAATATCAAACCGAGACGCAATCATAGCGACAGCAAGCATGATCTCCTGCTTAGCAAAGAAACGCCCTGGACACATGGACACGCCACCACCTGCAACACGCATGTTAGCCAGGGCCATGGAGATAACTAGGTGTATTCGGCTTACCATATGGGAAGAAATCGCTCGGTCTTCCGGCTACGGTAAACTCCTTGACTTTCTGTAGTTTGCCATCTTCGTCCTCTTTCTCGACGTATTTGACATGACGTTCCGCCCAGAATTCTGACGCAGGGTGCCCCTCGACACCCCATACCGACTCCTCACGATGCCCAATCTGCGTCGGTGCCTGCACCAAAGAGCCTTTACTGAGATGATACCCATCCAACTCCATTGGTTCCATGACTTCACGAGTGATGTTGATGGACACGTGCATCCGTAGTGTCTCCACGTAAATGGACTGAAGCAAAGGCAGGGTAACTAGTTTCCCCACATCAAAGGTTGGCTTTCCAGTCTTGGGATCGATGATGGACACCGAATCAACCTCTTGGCGGACCGCCTGGAAGAGCGACCGATCCTTTACCACTTCCATGACAGCCCAAGCCGTCTGGGGCACGGAATTCGAGTTGATGCTACACGAAGGTTTTCACGTCAGTCAGGTTACTTCCACAGCCAGAAGAGAAACTGCGCTCTGTACCCTGTGATACTTCCAATGTACATCCCAGCACGCGATTGAAGCGAGAATCCTTTCTTCTCCCAAAATTTCGAGTGTTCGCGTTGGAGTCTCGAGCCAAAGATCGGTTCCCAGTCCGCGTCGGCATCGGGCCCGTTCCAGTCAAAATTGGCCCACGCATCAGTCAGGAAG
This sequence comes from Colletotrichum simmondsii, assembly GCA_001563135.1. Lineage (NCBI taxonomy): Eukaryota > Fungi > Ascomycota > Sordariomycetes > Glomerellales > Glomerellaceae > Colletotrichum > Colletotrichum simmondsii. Next base: position 110,595 of record JFBX01000544.1, on the reverse strand, counting down.
TCCGACATCATGGCTAGAGTTTTGCGCTGAATCTGTTTTGGTCTTGGATTAATCCAAGTTGGAAGGCCGTACATAAGCTGCATCGCAATCGTGTCGAATTCCCAAAAGATGTCGACGAATTCCGGATGGTCCTGAATCAGCTTTCGCCCTGCAAGCGAGATCGTCGCTGCTTCTGCCATATCCTTTTTGAGATACTTGAACAGTTGCAAGGTTTTCCACTCACCGCGGGGGTGCTGGTCGAGCTTCTCGCCGAAAAAGGTGATGAACGACTCCGCCAACCTCGCGGTAGCCTCGGCGCGGAAGAGGTGCTCGTTGAAGACGTGATGCAAGCCGACCCAGAACCTCTGATTCTCAGGCATGCTCTCAGTTCCCGCAGCTGGAGTCTTTAGGCGACCAGATCTATCGTTGTACATTACCGCCACGTCCTCGTCAGTCATTCCTTGCACCCGCCCATTGACCATGACGATGAACTTGTCCGAGCTGAGCGTGTTGTTCGAGCTGTTGCGAAATAGCTTCTGCACGTTGTGAGAGCCTGCGACCAGATACACAGTGTCGGCGCCGAGGTTAAACTTCACGACGCTGCTTTTCTTCAGTGCTTCGGTGGCGCGCTCGAGGAATCTGCTGTTGTCGGTGATGTACTGATATGTATTCGAGACATAGGGAATGAGGCCCGGCAAGCTCGGGGGCTCGTTTGCCTTTGGTCGCAAGACATGGCGCAGGAAAGCTATGCCGATGAGCGGTAGCAACAGCCAGGTGATGATTGGTGATGTCGCATGTTGTTGAAGCGACTGCAAAAGTCCTTGATTGTTGCCAAAGGACTCGGAAGTATTGGTCGAAGCCATCACTAGTTGTCTGACAGGCAACTACCCCCAAGGTATGTAAGGCACTTGATGATGATAAAAGAGACGTGGCGCCGGTGAGGGGTAGATAGAACCGTTGTTTTTGTCTCGGGGGCGCACCATTCCATCATCCGAACTTTGGCTTTGAGCTATCCCGCCGGTGCGTATCGCTGGATTGGGAATGTTGCACTAGGCTCGTTCAACTCGTCATGAACATGGATAGCCAAGATTCGAGCTGAAGGATCGAAGAATTCATGCATATGACTGGCCATTCCTTGATGAGGGGTTCATGATCCAGGAACGCGTGGACAGTCACCGAACATAGCAAGCACAACGGCATCTTGAACCAAATCATCTCGCTCGCATCTGCTTCCGATACAACCAGTGAGGTGCGAACGTAGGATTGCGCTAATTCAGGGTGCTACCGACCCGCGGTCTTATGAACGAACGGGTGTAAGCGCGTAAGCATCTTTCCCTTGATGACGTCCCACGACCCTGGTCGGGCGGTTGCCGTGCATCTCATCGCATCCCATATCTGTTGAAAATCTCGTCTGATTCTAGTAAAGCTCGTTGAAACCCGTCTATGCATTGTTCAGAGTCTTCAGGTGTTCGGTATTGGTCGCGATGCTTTGCTCCAAAGAGATCCAACCCGGCCTGCCCAGCCTCTTCAGCAGGCTCTCTGCCCTCGCAATGGGCTTCACTGTCACAGGATATTCATCATTGTGGAAGTTATCGGCAAACTTCCTTCCCGGATTCTGCTTCCGAAGGATATTCAAGATGATGTCCCAGTTCATTGGGTAGGCAAATGCGAAGATGCGTTCACCCTCGACATCAGGCAGAATAGCCGCCGCAACGTGTAGGGCAGCATCATCCTCAACGTCGACGAAGTAGTGGGGAAGATGCCAAAGCTCGGGAAGAGTCTTTCCCTCAAAGAGCTCGACAATGAGGCCGAATGACGACGAGCCTCCAGTTTGAGACGGGTCGATGCTTCTTCCAAAGTTGAAGTCTGGAACAACTAGGAGAGAGGATGAGAGTAAGCATGTGCGGTCGTGTCAAGTCATGAACGAGGCTTTTTCTATGTTGCATCAGACAGCTTTGACCGCCAACTTACTCGAGTTGACCACGATATCTGGCCGCTTAGTTTTGTTCTCTTCGTAGAACTTCCAGATGCTTTGCTCTTGCTCCATCTTACTCGCGCCGTAAATTGCTCCGCCGTGTTCAACGCCCCAAGGAGGAGGCGCCCAAGCCAGTTCCTTGGCGTCGTGACCAAATGTGTCCACATCCACCGTCTGGCCCTTTAGGGCAAAGAAGTTTTCCTTCTTGAGTGGCATGAGAGTTGAGGCTGATGAAGTTAGAACGAAACGTTTCATGTTTGGTTCCTTGTATGCTGCCTCGATAGCGATCATCCCGCATCTCACTGCACCTCCAATCACTTCGGCTGGGTCGCCGTTGAAGTCGATGACGGTAGCAGTGTGCACGAAAATCGACGCCCCTATGTTATTCAGTCAGATGATCCTACATGAAAGGGTGCACTCGAGAATGCATGCATGAAGCAGGGCAGGTTCTCGGAGCTTGACGCTGTGTTCGGGGGCCACAGCAGCACTTACCTTTGATAGCCTCATCATACGCGCCATTAACCTGCATATCAGGAACCACATGTAATTCAAACTTCCCCACCCCGTACTTCTTCTCAAAGTGTGGGACAAGCCAAGCGCTCTTCTTCGGGTTACGGACCGTTCCGCGGACTTTGTATCCATGTCGAATGAACTGGTCTGCGATGTGAGACGCAATGTAACCATTAGCGCCAGTGATCACGGCAATTGATCCCTTAGGGACAGCAGGGTTATCAATGAACGTCATGCTGAATCCGGTAATGGCAATTTGGTGTGTGTCTGTGTTGTTGCTTGAGTTCAGATGCCGTGACGTATAGCTGCGCTTACATACGTACAATGTGGTGTGGACAAGAAGAAGGGGGAGAGAAAATCGAGGACAGTTCAGACGGCATATTCTTATATGATCTGGATTAGCATATATCATAGAGACTTTGCCGTTGAGGAATGACCTGTTATGTGGCCGGCCGGAGAAAGCAAACATCTCCGTCAAGTGGGTCGGTGACTCGGGCTCGACGTGATGCCGCCGAAACAAGGTGCGGAGGCAGTGGGTTTTGTCCGCCGTCACCTTAAGCCGTAAGTCAATAGAAGTTGAGACGGGCGCCACCGAAAGACTAGTCCGAAGCATCATGGTTCCATCGATCTAACCTCAAACAATTCACACTTACCGAGGATTTGGTGGACGCTGTGTGGGTTGCATCGACTCTAAATACTGGTCGTTCCGAATGGAAGCTATCATCTACTCTTTAGGCTCCACAGGTATCCCTAAAGTACTTTATGCATCGGCCACCGTTCTCAATAAGCATTGATTCAAATCTCACTGAGGTATTGAAAATCTAAACAACATGGGTTGAAAGTCAGCAACTTGTCTCGGCTCCTAACTTGTCATTGGAAAGCAAATATTGCGGGGTTTCGCGGGAAGAAGTCAAAGTTGATCTCAGCGCCAATTTGCCCGCTGAATTTTCCGTCTCTCTCCCTCCTACAAATTATCGATGATCTCCTGCCATCGTTCTAAGCAGATTGGAAGAGCACGATGCTACAATGTAGTGTGGAGGAAATGCACCATAAGCTGCGTCATGATGCATGCAACCCTTGCAAAGCTGAACCCCAGCTGAGTTTAGCTCAGAGCAGCGTCCTAAGTAAGCAAGGCTGCGAGAAACATGGCTATCGCAAAATCCATCAGCACTAAAATTATCGAGCTTCAACTGTCACTGACCGCCGCGATGGGTTGGCCTTTGAGCCTTGCGTAGCGGAAGCCATCGGGCCCACCAACGAACGGCTTCTAGCACCCGAACATTTCATGCTTAGCAACTCTCCCTTGCCGCCGTAGACATGGCCACCCAGCCCAAGCAGATCCGTTTTGAAGAGGATGGGTTCGACGATTGGTCAGACTCACCGAGCTCGCCTTCCCGGTCCCCAACGCCCAGTGTCAGCTCCTTTCAACGCGACTCTCGCCCAAAACGCGGCACAACGCGGATTCCTTCGCGGATTGTTTCCAAGCGCGCATTGATACATCTTGGGTACTCCTTTGCCGAAGATGGAGACACAATTATTGTCCAGCTGGCACTCGGACAGGACCACATTGAGGAACTTCTCGAACTCAGCAGAAGAATCCGAAGTTCAGACCAAGGGACTTCTGAACTCGGCGATAGCGGTGAGGCAGGCCCCCAAGATGGAGATCAAGGCTTTGACTGGATCAACGTCAACGCACCTGATACGGAGACGCCGCATCTAGAGACGGGAGAACTCGAGAACTTCTCTGGGAATGAGGAAAAAGAGTCGACGCTAGATGACACGGATTGGGATTGGGACGATTTTGAAGGCCCAGTGATCTACTCAGGGGTTCTAAACCTGAATAGCACAAAATCGTCCATGGACAATGACATGAACCCTACTGCCGGAAAACTTCTGGCTTGGAATCAAGAAAAGTCAGATCTCATCAATGGAGCTAAGACGGAGCTCAATACGGTGCATGCAGCAGAGTTCTATATGGATCGAGCCGGCAACCAAAAGATCACCCTTGCCTGCCCGGAGGACTACGAGTTTGGGGCTACAGATGAGTCCCTTATTCGATTAAGATGGCTGTGAGAATAACCCAATAATGAGGCAAATGTTAAATCTGACAAAAAATACTCCAGACACGTGCAGTCCGAGTCCTTGAATATCGCGACTATGGAGGTAAGCTTTGAACAGTCGCGAACAACTTCACAAACAAGGAGTTGTGGTCACTGACTGACAAGTAAAGACTCTGATATCAGACTGTCCATATATATCTCAATCACTAAGACTGGTAGCACTCACAGTTCTCAAAGAAGTCATTGCGAAATGTGAGAGATCTTCAGAAAATGGCTCTTACCTCGAACCTGGCTCAATGATCCAATACATTGGAAGATACAACAGCTCACTTGGGGTTTATGAAGATGAAGACACTTCTGATACCGAACCTGTGGTCTTCATCTCTTCACCTCACCTTCTTCTTACCGACAGGCGCTCAGCCAAAAGATTCCCCGGGAAGCACTATATGAGGAGTCTTCGAGAAGTTCTCTATGGCTATGACGACGAAACACAGCCCAATAATGAGTCTCGAGGACGAAATTTCAAGCTTAACGAGAATGGACCACCCAAATTGAAAGTTCCGCAAATTTGGACCTTGACAGTTGGTGCAGGTAAGTTTTACATCTACTAAATAGTCGCTGGCCGCTTACTTCAGAGGCACTCGCTTACACATCCCTGGCTATATTAGACCTCATCGTCACCTTCTCAGAACTCTTGTCGCCGGAAATACAACAAAATTTGATCAAGATTGACCGGACAAGATCATCTGCAGGACTTTACACCGTCAGGCTCATTGACGAACAAGACATGTGCCGGTATCATGTTGTCGTTAAAGCAGACTGGAAATATGCAGTGAGTTCACGGTTGACACTATCTTCATCCTACCAAGAATCTTACCAAGAATTGGAGGACTTTTTAAAGCATGCGGTGGCACTGGCACTTAAGGGGCAGGGTCCTGTAAATGCAGCTGCTTACGTCCTAGTCAATGATTATTGGGGCATAATCACAGCAGATATCTGGCTGAACTTACTTGCGAGCGAGACCATTGAGAACTATGTCTTCGGAATCCGAGAGAAACACGAGGCGCAGCGGAGACCCAACGAGGAATTCCTTGCTCTTTCGGAAAAGCTTCTCACTGCGGGGAGCAGGAGCAATCTGGGCAGCCGCAGAGCGTCGCGCCGAAGGTAAGATACGAATGAGATCCTACGTCTTTGTGCGCCATATGTACTCATGATTCTCCACCATTCACCTAGTTCATTCAGGTCCGACTCGAGAGCCACAAACTTGGATCCGAGCGACATGGACATGCAAATGGTACTGCATCCTGGTATGTGGGAATACGGTGGTGACTCTCCAAGTCCTTCAGAAGACGGGTTAGAACAGGTTGGAAGCGACACATTTGAAACTTCAACGATGTCGTTTGACTCACACTTGGGCGTTGATAATTCGTCACTCGATGGCACTGTTGACTTGACTACATCCATGTCAGAAACAAGCTTTAGGATGAGAAATATGGCCAACTTTGAGTCATCTGTCTCGCTTGGGGGTGCTGAAGCCCCGAAGCTCTTCAAGCTTAAAAAGGAGACAGAAGGATCGGATCAAACGAGTGAAACAGTGAGTAATCACATCATCTTCATGACGGGACGAAGCTGACAATGGTTTCCCCGTGCAGACTGGTAGCCCACGATTACAGCCTGGCCAGTCATATGTCGAAGTTGTTGAGGAAAGAAGATTTACTCTCCCACGAATTCACAGACAAACAACTCGATCTATGTCAACGAGGAGTTTGAGATCGAATCTCATGTCTGACGTTCCTGTATCACGTCATAGACGACGTCGAAGCCGTTCAAGAACTCCAAGCTTTACTTATGCCCGCGACTCTCCTTTAGAAGCAGATCCACTTCCATCTTGGCTCACTGGTCAGGAGCAGTTCAGAAGAACACGCAGTGATGCAAGTTCGTTCAACGGCTCGTGGACCAGACAAACTCCCGATCGGGGATTTGGGACGAGTTTTCTCTCCACAAGCTTACCGCCACTGACTCTAGGCGATCTCAACTTTGTACCGTTTCTTGCCTGGAGATTAACATGGGACGACGACAAGAGATCCCAGTCCGAGATTGAAAAGACCCTCACTCAGCTACTGGGTAACCTGAATGCGACTATCGAATCGGACAGAATGGGAAAATGGTACAAGGCTTGTTTCGAATGTACCAAGGGCGAGCTTACCCAGCGGTTAGCTAGCATGCTACAATTATCTCCACCCAAACCAGCTGGAGAGGCAACTGAGGGCGTGGCGCAGACCAACTCGAGGCCGGACGTTAATCCAGAATCAAACTCTGGAGCTGACGTCGATATACAAAAACCAGACCTTAAGACCAGCAATGAACATGAGGGGTCTACTGGAAGCCTTGTAGCTCAAGCATCGACGTTGTTTGGGTCTATTGAAAACGAACAAAACGAGTTCGACCCGAAGGTTGAATCCAACACACACTTCCGCCAACCTGTACACAATTCATCACGCGAAGATCTCCGATCTGGTCATGATCCTTGGAAACTGATGGATTCCAAAGAGGAACATGAATCCTTCCTTCTGTCGAGAATCTTCAGCGTTTCTCAAAGTATGCTCAGCGCCTTTCTTCCCGACGAGGGGCGTCTCGTTCATCATCCCGTCTGTAAACGATTCTGGGGTTCAGTCGACGCAATATTGAGGGTGAGGGCTTCAAGCAAGATGCAAACGTTTGTGTCTGAACTGACATCTTCCAGGGGCTTCAGTGGTCGATTGATGAGATGAAAGGAACGGACCAGCTTTCCTGGTTTGTAACACGGCCAACTACCCCCTTTCCGCCAGGAGAGTCAGCCTCAATCTCAGGCTCAAGAGCTCTAGGCGATTGCGATGAGTGCGACAAGGTGAAAGAGTACTTATCACCAGAAGAAGCACTCGACCATTGGCACAAGGTTCACATGAGAACTCCATGTCTGCACCACGCGAAAAAGGGCCGGGTATTTGATGATCCCTGTTTCGTTTGGATCCGCCGCCGTACAGTCGAAGAGTCCCGGACTGTCAGGTCGAAGGAAGCTCCCAGGAACGAAGTGGTTTCGTGCCTAGAGCTATTCTATGAAGAGTTACTGGACATGGTTGACCGGACAGAGGAGCTGCACAAGCTGGTCATGAGCGTGACTAGTATGGGAGACTCGGTCAACTGCCATGACAGCCGACCTCATCTGCCCAATAGCCTGGTTGAGGCCTTTGAGCGGATTGTTGGCCTTTTCGTACTGAAAGCTAAGGAGATTTCCTGGATGAACAGACTCACCGTCACTCCTGATTCGTTATACGGCCGTCATGCTGAGCGACGCTTGATGGATCTCAAGAGGAATGCGGCAGCAATCTCGGAGCGTGTTCGCAATCACCTCGACCGAGCGAAGGAGGACATCATCCTATTGGGAACCAGTAGGGGTGACATGGACAGAATCATTATCGCACCAATAGGCCCCGAGTTCCTGGCAGTTGCGCTGATTAGCAACCTGCAGAATAACATCTCCAAGCAAGGCACCAACGAAAAGGTCGATCTCATTAGTCACTACCGGAACCACACTGCCAAACTCCGATTCAACACCAACCGAAAGCCGAAGCGGCAGGCTTTTGTAGAGATACATGCTATTGAAGAGGAGTTAGAGGCTTTGCAGATGGTGGTCGCTTCGCAGCAGGGTCTGTTGAGGGCGTACCAGAGGCTCTTCTCCCCCTTGACTTTCAAGTACCCTACGACCGATTGGATCTACTATAAGGAACGGAAATCTCTTTTCAAGCTTGAGAGCAAGTGCGTGCGCAGACAGCAGCGACGCTTGGCGGAGCGCGACAGGGCGCTTGGAGTTCTTCGGAAGAAGGTGAGGGTGATGAGAGACGAGACGAAGCAGAGAATCGAAATCCTTGACGAGGGCCATGGAAAGGCGATTCGGGTGTTTACCATAGTGACATTGTTCTTCCTGCCACTGTAAGTGCCCTCTTCTTTGCGGCTCTCCTCTCATTTTACTCTGTCATGGGCACTTGAGACTGACCATTATCCTTAGGTCATTCGTTACGAGCTTTTTCGGAATGAATACGACCGACATCAGAGATACCAATTACGACCAAAAGATCTTCTGGATCTCGGCCCTCCCCGTCACCTTTGGAGTCATAGCATTAGCATTTTTGTATGGCTACAAGTGGGATTTGATTGCAGCATGGGCAAACAGGACGTTCCGGCCGCTTCGAAAAGGCACGGCTGTGCATGAGTTTCCACAAGAGGAAGTCCCGACTTGGACGAGCACGGCGGAACCAAAAGATACCTGGTTGCCGAATCATGGACGAGCCAGCGTCACCGGTTGGAGGTACAGAATGTCGTATCTATCCGCACGGCAGCGGCGGCGAAAGGGCAGAGTTCCTAGGAAGAAGACGGATGATAGTCTCTTTCGGCCATAGCATTCACGAAGGAGAGGTAGTTTCTAGGTTGAGGTAAAGCGGAATGCTTATTATGCTCTCGAATAAAAAACTGAATGGACATGGTATCTTTAGCGTGCCGCAGGTGGCTTCTTCGTATCCTCCTCTGGTTGCTCGCGTGCTTGGCCATCGGCATTAAACAGGGTTTCTTGAGCTACACAAGGCGTCAGTCAGGTTGTCACAATCAAAGAAAGCGAGCGACTTACCACTCCAGAGCTCAGCATAGAGTCCACCCCTGTCAATAAGCTCACGATGGGTACCCATCTCGGCTACGTTACCCTCCTTCAGTACGATGATGAGGTCCGCGTCGAAAATGGTGCGCAGTCTGTGGGCCACGAAGACACTGGTCCGTGCCTTTTCACGTAGAATGCTGTTAATGTTGAGCATGAGAGCCTGCTCGGTGTGGGTATCCAATGCGCTGGTGGCCTCATCGAAGAACAGCAGAGGCGGGTCCTTGAGAAGAAGTCTGCTGACGGCCAGACGTTGCTTCTCTCCGCCGGAAATCATCAAGCCACGCTCTCCCACCTTGGTCTGGTATCCATCGGGGAACCGCTCAATGATTTCGTGGATGCGCGCGCGCTGAGCGGCGGCGATGACGCGCTCCGGAGGTGCTGACATATCGCCATATCGGATGTTGTGCTCGATTGTGTCGTTGAAAAGCGGGGTGTCCTGGGGAACAACGCCAATGGCCCGGCGAAGAGAGTCCACCTGGACTTGGCGAATATCCTGATCGTCGACAAAGATGCGGCCAGACTGCGCGTCGTAGGAACGGAAGAGGAGGCGGAGCAGGGTAGATTTTCCGCAGCCACTAGGACCGACGACGGCGACCTTCTTGCCAGCCGGGATGGTAAGAGACAGGTTGCGGAGGATGGGGCGATCGGGGTGGTAGCCAAAGGTGACGTTCTCGAATCTAATCTGTCCACCCTTGGACAGAGCCAGGGGTTTGGCGTCGGGCGCGTCCTTGATGGAGACGTTGACCTTTTGCAGGTTGAATAGCGTCTCCATGTCGAGCAATGACTGGCGAAGCTCACGGTAGACGGAACCGAGAAAGTTGAGGGGTACGGAGAGCTGGAACACGAGCTGGTTGACCATGACGAGGTCACCGACAGTAAGCGTGCCTTGGGCAACACCGTTAGCAGCCAGATACATCATGGCTGTCAGCGCCGAGGAGAATATGATGTTTTGTCCACTGTTGAGGAAGGCTAGCGAAGTTGCGACTTTGATGGAGCTCTTCTCGTAGACTTGAAGGGCCTGATCGTATCTTGCGACCTCGAACTTCTCATTGTTGAAGTACTTGACAGCCTCATAGTTGATCAGCGAGTCTACGGCAACCGTCGATGCCTTGTTGTCGGCCGCGTTTGCTTGTCTCCTGAACTTTGTTCTCCAAGCTGTCGTCCAGATAGTAAAGGCCGTGTAACCAACCATGGTGAGCACCGTAATGGCGGCGAACTTGGCGCCATACTGGTACGTCAGGATACCGCAGACCATTGAGATTTCCAGTGCAGTCGGAAGAATATGGAAGACCATGCTTGTCAGCAGGAAGCTAATGCCCTTGGTACCGCGATCAATCGCCCTTGTCAGTCCACCGGTCTGCTTGGACAGATGGAAGCTAAGGTCCAGCCGCAGCAAGTGATCAAAGACGTTGCAAGCGACTCGGCGGATGGCCTTCTGGGCAACGGAAGCAAAAACGGCGTTCCGGAGCTCCTGGAAGATTGTTGCGCCTATCCTCGTCGCACCGTATGCCAAGATCATACTTCCCGCTATTGTCACCGCCGTGCCGCCGGTTGCGCCAAAGTCGATATTCATAGAATCCACGATGCTCTTGAAGTAGAAAGGAACCTGCACGTTCAGGACTTTTGCGCCAATCAACAAGGAGACAGCCAGGCCGACGCGGAACTTTGTGCTCAAGCTGTCCTTGGGCCACAAGTATCGCGACATCTCCTTCATGATGGCCCAGTCCGCCTTGCGTTGCTCCTGTGTAGACTTTTCTGGCGTTGCGAGAGGATCAACGGCCGTACTCTTCTTCGCCTTGGCAGGTTCTGTCTTGGACGGCTGTGCCGTGGTCTTGTCGGCGCCATTATCGACCTTTGTCGTCGTCGGCGGCTTGGATTGGTCGCGTCTCGAAGGTGCACTCGTTTGGAAGATACGGATGGGGGCCCGGGGGCTTTGAGGAACCCATGCAGGTCGGTAGAACTGGGTATGGGAAATGCCTCGAGGGCAGGCCAAAGGAGCCTTGGTGACGGCTCGGATGATCATCGTAATCGTGCCCTGCGCCGCAACTCGATCATCTTCCTCGTGGGGTCTGCGGTAAGAGATGTGTCAGCGGATGGCGGGGTGAAGGAAGCTGGGCCGAGCTATCGATAAACGATCCGATCACGGGGATGGGCGGAGATTGGCGCAACTCACCACAATTGAAGAGTTCAGACAGCAAACATGAGGCCAATCGTGGTTTCCGGAGGATGCGGGAGGGAAACAGCAATAGAATTGTACGTGGTTGGGTGTCAAACGCGGCGATGATGCACAACGAGGCGTAAAAGTCGCAAGCACCGGGCTCGGCATTGTCGAGCGCCTCGGCCGGGATGATGCAATCGCCGGCGCCTAAGGCACCTTGACAGCCTGCCCGATTGGCCCCACACTCATACACCGAGTACACCGAGCACACCGAGGACAGCAAGGTGCGCAATCACTTACCGAGACTCACCGATCACGGGCCAAGGTCTGCAGGCACACCGAGCATGCTCACCGATCATTCTCATGGAAAAATAAGAAGAAGAACCAGCCTAACTCAAACACGCGCCTTGTAAAAGAGCTCTGATGGTATGAACTATTCTTTCTGGCGTTTACGGATGCTAAGCCAATACAAGTTAAATGCATCAGTTCGGAACTGGCTCTGCTCAGCACCAACAACATCGCGGGCTACAAGTCTAAAGTGCAAAATATGCGATAAGGTGAAAGCCAACGCAGTGCAGGTGACGTATGCATCGCCGCTCGGAGAATTCGGGCTCCTTAAAGCATTCTCAAAATCGCCAAGCTTCGGTTGTCGCTCTTGAAGCGGGCCGGGGGGGGCTAGAGTTATGTCCGGCCGATGCGGCTCACCCGTTCTTAGAGCCGGTGCCACTACCTAGTTCATCGCCTACGCGGCCGCCCTCTTCTAATTCTAGAGTCGGATGCTAAGACGCATGCCCGGGTTCACACGCCGTTCATCCGGTCCAAGGCGGTGCTGTGGCTCAAAAGCTTTCAATGTGTTACAATCTGCATAATAGTCAACAGTTATCACCAACGTCAGGGGCTCCGGAGCGGTTGTGCCGGCGGGACTCTCTCCAAGCCGATTAGAAACTTTGGAAGTGACGAAGCGGCATGGCGGCGACTCCTGTCAAAGATTGAGTGGGGGTACCATGTAAAGTTTTGATTGTTGATGTCGGCCTCGCCCGCTCTCTTATCCCTATGTCTCGCCCTCGACTCACTGTCACCCTATCATCAGCCCCTCGGACGCAAGCAAAGCTTTGCCGCGTAACCATATGCACTGGGCTGGATATCCAGCCGTAATGGGCAGACTGTGAGGGATCTCAACGCCTCTGGCTCAGCTGACGGATCAGCTTCTATCAAGACCTGAGATTTGGAACTCAAGAGTCCGACACTTCAGCTACCACTGTCCATCTGATAACATCGCCAAGCAAAATGGCGCACTTGTGAATTATGATTGGGATAGTCCAATGCTACCATCCACGTGGTTTAGCTCGCAGATGTCAAGATCGCCTCCGGGATCTGCGAGCAGAAAAATACCCCTTTTAGAACATTGCGCATTCTAGCCCGGTAACCCCCAAGGGCGAGGCCGCTTCTTTTAGTTCCCTTTCCCAAGTTCATGGGCTCCGATTGCAGAGTTTCTAACTTTCTAGTGCGTCGAGCAGGGAATAGCATTATTCGAGGTCCCTCTACGGAGACAGCCACGCGTCGCCCACGTAGAGCTCGGATTTTCCGGTATGGGTCCCGGGTTTTCCGCCGCCCTGGAAAAGAATTCTCGCATACATTTGACCCTGGGAAATCGGAGTCTCCATGATAAAGACACTTAAACGCCATTAGAGATGTGGCTCAGATGTGGCCCGCTTCGCAGCCTTAATTTATCGTGAGTCTCCTGGCGACGCGCGATATCGCCTCCCGCCGCCGCTTACAAACTTCACTACCAGAGCTCTGATAGCGAACAGCTCAGCGTAGAATAGCCCTTAAATCGGGAGAAAATATACAGAAAATATAATGAGCTTTTAGGATTCGAATGAATATGATTTCAACAATATCTAGGTGAGCTTTTGTGTCGAGGAACAAGACCTGGAAGAATGAGGCCGATATCTGAGCCCGGTGTCCGGGAGCATCCCCCACATGCCGGGTCGTGGAACTTCGCCGATGGATGGGGCTCACCGTGGATCATCATCACCACGAACTACGGAGGTAAACTCGGGACGTCGGCGCTATCGCCCCATCGGCCACGCAACGATGACGGCGGAGCATGAAACTGCAATCCATAGGAAACAGGAGCAAACAGGAGGAAACAGGAGGAAAACATGGAAACACAACTTTGATATAAGTTCAGACGTTTCGCCAAGATGTAGACTTGAGATGAACACCCATCATAGTTTCATTCTTTTGCTTCATCCACTATTAGACATTCGCTTTTCTTGCCCAGCATGAAGGTTTCTACTTCTGCGGGCGCGCTCGCCGCTCTTTCTTTCGCTTCTTCTGCATTTGCTGCTTCCAACTCTTCTTCCACCCTCACCAACGCCATTCTCGCCGACGGATATGGTACGTCCTTACATCTCTTGCAAGTGAAGTTTTTAACTTATACCTAACCTGTCACCAACAGTCTCCCTCGGCCGTTTCGATGATGCCTACCAGAAGGCCAAGGCCTTTGTTGCGACTCTCGACACCGCCGCCAAGGTTTCCATCATCACCGGCCAGAGTGTTACCGGCAACGCCACCTGGACCGCCCTGAACAACAAGGATGGTGTTTCCGGCATCAACTACCAGTTCTACGTCTCCGGCTTCAGCATGGCCAACGCCCTGACCATGAGCTGGAACCGTCAGCTCATCGAGGAGCAGTTCAAGGCCATCGGTGACGAGTTCTACGGTATGGGCTACAACCTCATCAACGGACCCGAGGCCGGCCCGCTCGGCCGCACCCCTTACGGCGGACGAACCCCCGAGACTTTCGGGTCCGACCCCTACCTCACGGGTATCGCCATGGGCAAGGCTATCTCCGGCATGAACTCCGCTGGTGTCATCGCCGGTGGTCGCCACTTCCTCCTCAACGAGCAGGAGACCAACCGATCTTCTGGTATCTCTGCCACCACCACCAACGTCTACTCCTCCAACGCCGACGACAAGACCATCCACGAGCTCTACTCCTGGCCCTTTGCCGATGGTGTTCAGGCCGGCATGATGGCCGTCATGTGCGGCATGACCCGTGTCAACGACACCCTCTCTTGCGAGAACAATGCCCTCGTCAGCAAGCTCCTCAAGAAGGAGTTCGGTTTCCTCGGTCTCGTCTTCCCCGATGTCAACTCCCAGTCCACCTCTTACGGCTCCGCCAACGCCGGTCTTGACTACGGTTCCAGCACCTACTGGACTGAGGATATCCTCACTGCCGGCATCAACAACGGCAGCTTCACCCAGGCCCGCCTCGACGACATGGTCGTCCGCAACGTTATTGGGTACTACTACGTCGGTCTCGATGACGGCAAGCAGCCCTCCAAGGCCTCCACCACCGAGTACCGTGACGTCCGCGGCAACCACTCCAAGCTCATCCGCCAGGTCGCCGGCGAGTCCATCGTCCTGCTCAAGAACTCCAACACCTCCGGCCTCGGTCTCCCTCTTCAGAAGCCCCGTACCATCTCCCTCTTTGGTGCTCACGCCGGCCCTGCCCTCGCCGGCCCCAACCAGCCCTTCAGCGTTCAGGGTACCGACAGCGACGTCTACCAGGGTCACCTTGCCTCCGGCACTGGCTCCGGCCAGCTCTCGCTCCCCTACCTGGTCACCCCTTTCCAAGCCATCACCCAGCGCGCTATTGACGACAACAGCATGATCTGGTGGCTGCTGAACAACACTTACACCTCCACCTCTTCCGGCGGTATGTCTGGCGGTGGTGGCGGCGGCAGCCCTCCCGGTGGCTCCTCCAGCAACAGTACCGGTGGCGGCATGGGCGGCAGCACCGGCGGTAACAGCACCGGCGGAGGTATGACCGGCGGCGGCGGCGGTGGCCTCGGCAACCTTGGCCAAGGTACTGCCATGACTCCCTCCTTCACCAACTACGCCGAGAACTCCGAGGTCTGCATTGCTTTCATCAACTCCTACTCCGGCGAGGGTGGCGACCGTAGCCTCCTGTACGACGACGAGCAGGATGCCATGGTCACCTCCGTTGCTTCCAACTGCAACAACACTGTCGTCGTCGTCAACACCGCCGGCCCCCGCATCCTCGACGCCTGGATTGACAACGAGAACATCACCGCCGTCATTTACTCTGGTCTCCTCGGCCAGGAGAGTGGTAACGCCATCGCCGATGTCCTGTACGGCAACGTCAACCCCAGCGCCAAGCTGTCCCACACCATCGCCAAGGACGCCGACGACTACCCCGTCTCCCTCTGCTACACCGAAGACTGCGACTTCACCGAGGGCGTCTTCATCGACTACCGCTACTTCGACTCCAAGAACATGACCGTCCGCTACCCCTTCGGCCACGGTCTCAGCTACACCGCCTTCACCTACGGCAAGGTCGACGCAAAGGTCACCAACCAGACCGCCGCCGACTCCACCTACCCTACCGGCACTCTCGTCCCCGGTGGTGAGGAGGATCTCTTCGAGGAGGTTATCAGCGTCAAGACCAACATCAAGAACGACGGCGGCGTCCAGGGCGCCGAGGTTGCCCAGCTGTACATCAGCTTCCCCTCCGAGGCTGCCCAGCCCCCTCGCGTCCTTCGCGGCTTCGAGAAGATCGACCTCGCTCCCGGTGCTGCTGGTGACGTGACCTTCAGCGTCCGCAGACGCGATGTGAGCTACTGGGATACGGTTGCTCAGCAGTGGGCTATTGCCAAGGGCAAGTACACCTTCTCTGTTGGCTCCAGCTCGCGCGACATCCGCGCCTCGGCGGACATCACCATCTAAGGCAGAACGACTTTGCGCCTTCTTTTTCTTTGTACATACTTTTTTAGAAGTCAACTGTCCTTGACGTTTTGATTGGACTCGCTGTGCTATAGATATAGACTAGATACCTCTTGCTGCAATTCATTCTCTTCTACAACACGTTTTATCATATTGAACTTGTGAATCTTCCAAGTATCCCTGTACTCAGACCATTTCCCAAGAGAGGTGAATCGAGTATGAGCATGAAGCAGCTTTGATTCTCTCTTATATTATGACCATGGCTTGAGTATCTCTCGAAGACACACTTCAGTAACATTATACTCATTCTTTAAGCTGTCAGAAAAAGGGGGAATAGATAGAATTTACCATGGGGAAGGAGGCAGGAGCAATCCAGTCGAGCCCGGTCTTGCCCCCGAAGGCTGTGATTCAGAGATATCGTCTTCGCATCAGCTATAAAAACTTCTCCAGATTCTCTGTCAACTTTGGCTGCAGTACATTTATACTACACACGCCATAGCGCATGACCATGACCTTCTCATCCGATGATTACGAGTAAGTCATCTGATGCAAGAGTGATTCGAAAAAACCCGGGTTAGCCTTGTGTTCAGCCTCGGCTACTTCGATTAGAGATACATCAGCCCGCGTTCATGATTTGGTAGGATCGAGCTGACGAAGGGGGATACATAGGCTCCTCAAGACTGGCAAGCTCTCAGACTGCCAAGTCAAGTGCGAAGGCAAGACATGGAATCTGCACAAGTCGATCTTGTGCGGGCGCTCCAAATACTTCATGAGATGCTTGACGGGCGACTGGCCAGTATGCTTTTGTGAATGGAGATAATGAAGATTGTGAAAGCAAGATCTAACTTGTTAATAGGAGGCCAAGACTGGCGTTGTCGAGATCACATGCTTCACTGAGAAACAAATGGATCTCCTTATCAACTACCTCTACACCGGTGGTAAGCAGACCTCTTTTACTCCGCTCTTCCAGCTCTTTGATTCTCCCCGCTTGTCTTTGATGATGGTGGGTGGGAAGCTGACATCACTGTCAATGAATCCCACTCAATACCATACAGACTCCTTTCATAAGTCGAGCTTCACCGTTGAGGCACCTTGGGGGATTTTGGCTAACCGAACCTTCGAACAGTATTCGACTTCTACAGCGTCTGTCAGAACGACACCTTCCTGCACACCGCCATCCAGCTCTGGACACTAGGCGATTACTTCTTGGTGCGGG
This sequence comes from Colletotrichum simmondsii, assembly GCA_001563135.1. Taxonomy (NCBI): domain Eukaryota; kingdom Fungi; phylum Ascomycota; class Sordariomycetes; order Glomerellales; family Glomerellaceae; genus Colletotrichum; species Colletotrichum simmondsii. The sequence continues at coordinate 93,255 of JFBX01000544.1, read as the reverse complement.
TCCTCTGCTCCGAAGTTGAATCGGAGCGCAGAGCCTACACGTTATCCCGTACACAACGGGCAGCCATATTCACAGGCATGCACCAACCAAGCCCCCAAGATTGGATCAATGCCGGCCGACTTCTCTATACAGACTACCAAGACGTGGACAGCACGCACATTCTCAAGGCAACATTCTTGGAGATTACGCTTGGCAAGCCATGGGCCCGGAAGCTGCATCTCCAGATGCCTGAGTTTAAGACTCTGTGCCAGGAGCATAGAGACTTTGGCAGCGATTGCATGATCAAGCTCGTCGATGACGGTGTCCAACGACTCCAGTAATCAGATTTTCTGGGAACATCGGAGAAGAGACGCTCAGTTTCCCTACCAGATAGTTTCGGAGTTCAAGAAGAGGGCGTGGATGGACTGTGTACATGCTAGGGACACTTGTGGGTGGGCCTGCCACAGGACTTGATATGGAGCGACTGGCACAAAGACAAGGCACTCACTACAAGGATTTGCCCAAGCCAACAATGCACCTATGGGAACTTCGAGACAGTTGATCATTCACAGTATCTTTCTGAAGAACATCTAGCTTCTCATTAGGGTCCCCTTCTGTTGATCGTGCTGTTCCCAACTTTCGGCAAGACTGTGAACTGGGTCGTCATCCCCTTCCAGCTCTCACTTAGCTGGGGATCAGCAAATGGCAGCAGCACCGCAAATCTCATTCTGATTCCAAGTCAGCATTATTCGGTTCAAGAGCCATCACCTCTGGCGACGGTGAAGTGAGAACCTACGTGTAATTGCCCGGTGTCATAACACTCCCGTCGCCCAACTTGCCAAACCAATAGTACGCCGTCGTGAATCCGCCCGTCGTCAACGCGTTCCTCGCGACGTCAGTCTCTGGAAACGAGAAGGTATCGCTGGCGTTGTGACGAGCGGGGTTGAAGCTCGACGTCTTACCGGCAGACGCCCAGGACGTCGCTGAGCCGATGTAGCCTCGTCGTCCGGACACGGGAGGATACTCCCAATCTCGTGCCTCGTCAAAGCCTGACTCATAGATCTGGTGCTTGGGGTTAGTATCAAGCCGTACTGCCAAAGCGTTGAGTGTTGAAGTTGACTTACATCCCACCGAACCTCTCTTGTGCCCCATTTGACCTTCATGAAGACCATGGGAAAGTCTTGTGTACCACTGGCGAGTTCAAAGCTGAAGCTGTATTTCAAGTTAGCTTCATATACCCGTAGGCCAATAACGATACAAACTCACGTCGTCTTGTTACTATACGCGCTCGTCGACCTCAACCATGGGTACGTTCCATGAAAGGGACTCTCCATCTGCTTCTGCAAGTCGAAAGCCAGTCCTTGATATGGAACGCCTACAGTCTCCCCGTTGCTGCTCTTGACCAGGAGACGACCACCGTATGCCGGAAGCGCTGTCTGGTTGACACCCTCGGGCACCTCAAAGATGAACCTAACAAAGTCAGCATGGTGCCCAAGACCCGTTCTTCGAAATGAAGACGACTCACTCTGCTCGTCTCTCCTCTCCAGGGCCCAAGACAAAATCCTCCGGCACCCTCGCCCTCGCCGAGATATTACTAGGCACAATCTCTGCCCTATACTTGATCCGTGGCGTCTCTCCTGGATCCCGTCCGTCAAACGCCTTGAGCATCTCAACACCAGCCCAGCTCTCAACCTCGAAGCCATACCTCACCGTCTCATTCCCCCCATTTCTGACCAGAACTCCTTGATTCGCGCGGAAGTTGGCAGTATCATTTAGCCCAAACCTCGCCAGCTCCAAGCTCGTTCGATACCCAACAACCTTGGCCGCATCAACAAGCCCACCACCAACCTGCTGCGACGGCGCTCGATATGTCTCATCCGCCTCGCCACTATACAACAACCACGGCAATGATGCCCCCGTCGACATGGTTCTCATACTTAGGTCCCTCGCAAACCCCTTGCCGTGAATACTCCTTCCGCCATGTTTGGAGATATACAACGCCGCAACACCAGCAACATACGGCGTAGCCATACTCGTCCCAGACAGCAACACAAACTCATTATCATCCCCGCCAGGCCATGTACTAAACACATCCGTCCCAGGCGCAGCAACATCAGGCTTGACAGACAAATCATACAACCCGCCCCAACTCGTGAAATATGACGGCCGCAGCACCTCCTCTCCCGTCGTTTCATCGCGCGTCACCTCCGCGCTCGCAACACTGAGCACATTCTCACCTGAACTTCCCGTGCTGGCGTAGTACGCCCCTCCGTTCCCCGAGTTCCCAGCGCCAATGGTGACAACCACACCCTCAGCAGCGATCCGGCTCGCGACAACAGCCCAGGCATTACTCGCGAACCCTCCCCGGCCACCGATACTAGCGGTAATAACATCCATCCCATCCTCGTACGCACGGAGAAACGCATCGATTATAGTCGCCTGATCCGTCCCATCACCCGGCCCAAAGATTTTATACGAGTACAAACTCGCATCAGGCGCAACACCAACCCACCCGGAAGAAACATCCTCCCCGGCAAGGATCCCCGCAACATGCGTCCCGTGCCCTTGCTCATCAGCCGGGTCCGCGTCAGGCTTCTTCTCGGCGCCGACAACCCACCTGTCCCCGACGAGGTCCCAGCCGCCGGCGACTTTGAACCCGGGACCGAAACCCGCGCCGAGGGCGGTGTGTCTGTACCATACGCCCGTATCGACGATGCCGACTTTCACGCCCCGCCCGCGGACGCCTTGTTGGTGGAGTTTATCGACGCCCGTGGCCCAGTGAACTGCGTGCGCTGTTGCCGCGGTAGGGTCGACGGCGACTTGGCGCTTGACGGGGGCGATGAGGTATGCATGTGTGTTGGGCCAGACGGCTACGATGTCTGGGAGGACGAGGAGAGATTCGAGGGTGTGGTTGTTTGTTTCTAGACTTGCGCCGGAGAAGACTTCTGAGTTGAAGGTTTTGAGGACGCGGATGCCCGTGGAGGAGAGTTCGTCGCGTTTGGTTTTGGTGTGGGTGCCCTGTTGTTGGTCAGTTTTTGAGGAATTTTTTACGGATGGTGAGAGGACTTGCGCTGGCGAATTCGATGATGAAGCGGTTGGCTTCAATCTTTGGAGAGTCCTCATCGATGGTCTCTTGGGCGGCGGCTTTGCCGACCAAGGCGAGGGCGGATAAGATCCAAAGGCAGCGCATCGTGGTTCTCGACGAAGTTCTTCACAATAACCATCACAAGTTTGCTGTAACTGGTGGCTGCATCATGTCGAGTATAGAGACAGCGAGCATCCCGACCTTTAAACCATCGCGATAATTTATCATATCCTTCTCTGAGCGCATTTCGCAGTCTCCAGCGTTGCGTATCAATTGCCCCGCATCTCGTGCGAGCAAGGGTTCCATAATGTGCTCGTTCTCTTTTCGATAATCCAACGTCGGATCAGGAAGCTCAAAGAGGGAGGTCGAAAGCGGTGATGGGTCCGATCTCGCTATATGAGGATGTGCCAAGACAGCGCTGGATATGGCTGGCGAGATGATGGACATCTTGAGCGAGATCGAGTCTTTAAGTTGTCTATGATTACATTCGCCTGCTCGCGACAGGTAGTCACGTCAGTCATCAAATCGCGAGGTGCTCATAGTGAAAGATGGAGGCCATGTTTTCTCACTACTGAGCATCAAGAATCGCATCTCCAGCCCCGAGAATCGTAGCATTCGCCAAGAGATCCACACGACTAGGGTCTTGAATCTGCGCAAATGTGCTCTGGAGGAATCACCAACATTCAATTCAACAATGCCCCCGAGAGGCAACGAGTCCGTGGTGTTGTCAATCTGAGAGTTGCAAGTCTCTCGGTGTACACGATCAGGTTACTGTTTCGTCCAAACATTTCCAATTGACAACAAGTTATTCGTCCCAACGGAGCAAACAAGCTTCAATTGAGTTTCGGCCATGCCGCCCGAGCGTATGTCAGGGACCGGGCTGTAGATCCGACGATCTCGAGCACAGCCGCTGTCAATGCGACGTTGTTTTCTGGGGCCGTTACACACACCATCTTGGAGCTGTCAAATACATGTGAATAAGACATGTGAAAGAGGGAGACATCACCAAGATTACTAGAAGCATCACTAGAAGCATCACATTGAGGGGAAAATGCAAACATGAGGTCCAATGTGTAGGATAAGAATATAGTCTATATGCATCTAGCCCGTCTCTTTGGGCTGTCCCGCTCCCATGCTGAGCCCATGCATCATGCCTCGTGTCAACCACCTCCCATGTTGCTCGATGACTTGTCGCTCTGCTCATCGGCGAGTGTGTGTGTGTGAATATCAAAACAGGTGAAAAAAAAGGCAAATACCGGCGGCTGAGGTAATGACACCAAAATCAAAGAATGCCGCTTTCTATCCATACTCCCGGCTGTATGACTCCCCCCAGCTGTATGCTCTTCTTCTCCATCACAGCTTACTTGGCTTCTTCTTCAGTCACTTCTCCGACTCGGGAATGTGGCCCTCGACCGTGCTCAGAGCAGCCAAGTTGACCTGGCCAAAGTGCTCGTGAGCCTCGCCGCCGAGACCGACTCCAGCCAGCAGCGCGACGCACTCGACCACGTCCTCGGGCTCCAGCAGATGCCATCTCGCCAAAGTGACCTTTGTGCTGGCACCGACAGTAACGGTGAAGATGTGCTCGTGCTGGACCTCAGTGCCCGACAGGCCGTTGAGGGCGCGGAACATGTCCTCGTCGGTGAAGTCGTCGCCCAAGCAGAGGACGAACTCGACGGGGCCGGGGTGTTTCTCGGACGCGGGCGCCGAGTTGTAGGTGTGTACGAGGCGCTTCGCAATCTCGCCCTTGTTGATGAACGTCGGCCTGACCTCGAGGTTGGCCTTGCCTGCCATGACCTCAACATCCCACTTTTGCGCCACTGTTGACTCGAGCTCCTTTTGGCACTCGCGGGCCATGTGGATGCCCTGCTCGGGGTCGGCAAGACGGTAATGCCACGTGAGGGCACAGCGCTTGCGCTCGACAAAGGAGCCTTGTTCATGTTAGCAAATGTTCTCGTTGTAACTAGCAGGTAAAGGCAATCCAAACATACCGGGCACTCTGTCGGTAAAGGACTGGAAGCAGGCCATGACCTCGGCTTGCCAGCCCATATCGAACTCGTCGGCGAGGTTGACCCACTCGTCAGAGCCGGGGTTCTTCATAAAGCTGCCGTGCTCAGCGCTGAATCCAAGACCGGCAATGTGGCCAAGGTGCTGGGTGAGGAACTCTTGGTCGCGGCCCGAGATGATCCAAACAGCGTTCTGCTCGTCGCTGGCGAGGGCCTTCAAGGTCTGCAGGACGCGCTCGGAGGGGACGGCAGCGCTGGGCTCGCGGACGATGGGGGTGAGGGTACCGTCGTAGTCGAACATGAAGAGGCGCTTGCCGGCATCGCGGTAGGTCTTGAGGAGGGTGGCGCGGTCGAGGAGAGGGGTGGCGGCCACGTTCTTCTGGGTGCCGAGAACGTGAACGTGCTTGCGGATGAAGTTATCGATCCAGCTCTGGACGTTTCGGGTGGTGACGTGGTTGTAGAGGTTGGCCTGCATGTTCATGCGCTTCTCGGGAGTCATTGTAAGGGCGTTGTTGATCTCGACAGCGACACCGCTGAGGTCCCAGGGGTTAATGTGGATGGCGTCCTTAAGGCTACCAGCAGTACCGCTGAACTCTGAGAGGATGAGGGGGCCGTGACCCTCGCGCTGGCAAATGACATACTCCATGCTGGTGGTGTTCATGCCGTCGCGGACCGAGGTGATGAGGCCAATGTCGGCGGCACGGAGGAGAGCAAAGTACTCGTCCTGACTGAGGTACTGGGGGTAATGCTGGACGGGGGAGAAGCCCAAGCTGCCGTACATGCCGTTGATGCGCATGACGAGCTCGTTGACGCGGGTCGCGATGCGGCTCTCGGAACCATCGTCGTCCTTTTCCTCCTCGATGCTGGTGGGGGAGGTGACCTGGATGAGGACGACCTTTTCGCGCCAGTCGGGGTACATTTCGAGGAAGCGCTCGAAAGCCTGGAGCTTCTGGGCGACACCGCGAACGGAATCGAGGCGGTCGCGGCCGACGATAATCTTCTTGCCCTCGTACAGCTTCTTGAGAGCGTCGTACTTTTCGGTGACGGCGTCGGTCCAGGCGTACATTTCGCACTTGTCGGCGTTGATACCAATGGGGAAGACACCGACCTGCACGCGCGCACCGTAGGCATCGACACCTCCACTATCCGATGGGAAGCCGAGGACACGGGTACAGCAGCTGGAGAAGTGGCGCGAGTAGCTGTAGGACTGGAAACCGACGAGGTTGGAGCCGAGAACACCCTCGAGGACCTCCTTGCGACGGGGGAGGCAGCGCAAGAACTCGGAGGAGGGGAAGGGCGAGTGGAGGAAGAAGGAGATGTTCATGTTGGGGACGCGCTGGCGGAGCATGCTGGGCAGCAGCATGAGGTAGTAGTCGTGAACAATGACAATGTCGCCGGGCTTGTAGAGGTCAATGATGCGGTTGGCAAACTTTTGGTTCATGCGGTAGTAGTCGGCCCATTGCAGGCGCTCCTTGCGACCGTCGGTGGGCTCGTGCTGCTTGTAGTGGAAGAGGGTGTAGAGATCGTGTTCGGCGTAGCGGCGCCAGCGGCTCTGGTCCTTGAGGAGGACGCCGGCTTCTTGCTGCTCGTCGTCGTCGCAGAGCCAGACGGGCACCGTCTTGATGGTCTTGCTGTGGGCGAGCTGGGTCTCGAGGCGGGCCTGGTCCTCCTTGGGAAGCCAGAGGCCCTCGCTGGGGGGCGGCGTGGGCAGGCGGGCATCGCCATCGATGGGAACGGGCGCGGAGAGGGTGTTGAGGGAGGAGAAGTGTACAGTCGTGGCGGGCGGGGTGCCGGGCGGCGAGAGGACGTCTTGGGGGGTATCGATCTCGCCGGTCCAGGCGACGACGGTGTGGTTCCAGGGGGTCTCGTCGGAAGAGAGGTAGGCAAAGGAGTCGAAGAGGGCGGATTGGCCGCGGCGCGCCTTTAATTCCTGTGATGGCGATGATGTCAGCGGGGTTGTCCAAAAGATCGCGAATTGAGGTGGTTAAGGGAGCAGCTAAAGGGCAGGCGATTGAAGCCGTGGTAGAGTAAGGCGGCAGAGACTAACTCACCCAGTCGGAACCTTTGCGGTACTTGAGGGAATGGGGAATGTTGAACGTGGCCGAGATGATGTTGCCGCTCAGCTGGAGGTCTGGGTTGGCGCTGCGAATCTGGGAGAGGGACTCGCGACGGCCCATGGCGGCGAGGGTCATGCGCTTGAGGATGTCGCCGGGGCCTGGCGACGGGGGGACTTTGTTGCTGTTTGAGGCAGCTGTCGAAGTGGGATTGCTCGTGATGTTGCTGCTTGTGCTGTTGTTTGTGGGAGGTTGCGGAGAAGAAGTCTGGCGGTGGTGAGAGTCGTGGGTGGTGTAGTTGGAGGGAGGAAAGTAGCTGCTGCCGCTGGGCGATTGGGCGCGCGAGCTGTCGGCAGAGTCGTACGTGTGCTGGTGGATGCCCGGCGTCACGGCGTCCGACAGCGCGATGCTTCGCAGCACGGGGTTGGCGGGGTTGACGCCTGTCGACTCGGGCGCGGGGGAGTGTTGCTCCATGACTCGTCTTCTCTCTCTTCTGTCTCTTTACACTGTTCCTTTCTCTGTTCTCTGTTGCTTCTCTTCTCTCGAAAGAGGTGGGTGGTGGTGCTGAGTGTGGTGTGTGCCGGGGAACGTGTAGAGTTTGGCTTAGCGGCAGTCCCAAGGAACAGGGGGACACGAGAAAGAGGCCGAGAGGGGGGAGACGGGCAGAAGATTCAGACGAGCCTCAAGTGGGAAATGTCACCCTACGTATGACCAGGGTTGGGATGAAGTGAGGGTGATGATACTCTGTAAAGCACAGTAGTGGAGGTGAAGGTGAAGGTGTATGTAAGAATGAGAATGTGAGAAAGGGAAGAAAAGTAAAAGGATGGAAAGAGCAGGCACGGCAGGACTAGAGGCTCAGAAAGTGACGGACAAAGACAGACTAAAAGACGACGGTTGACCGCTTGGAGGCTGGACCTGACTGAGCTGGGGCTGGACCGGGGGATCTGGAGACGCAAGACGGAATACGGGGGAGGCATGCAGCAATGGAGAGGAATACACCAGAGACAAGACCAGAGACAAGGAAGAGACCAGAGACAACAGCTTTAGTCTTAACGGATAGTGTAGAGAGGAAGCAGAGCCGAGCCGAACAGCCAGACCAAGACCAGAGACCAGGGCAACACAGCAAGCAGTAAGCAACTAGAAGATATTACTGAAGAAAGCAACCGTATCTGATCTGATGCCAAACCAAACGAAGCCAACGGTGAGTTCACAGTGACGGGGGACACGCAAGGTGGTGGGGGTTCTGAGCCGGGGGACGGAGTTGAAGGAGGTCAATTCCAAGCCTGGATGGAATGTGTCTGTTCAATGCAAGCAATGCAAGCAACGGACATAATATGCTTCTTAGTGGGTATTCTCTTGCTCTTGGGATTTTCTCTTAATGTGTTCTTGGTAATGATAATAATCATAATGTTGGTGCTATGATGCGATGGAGGGGAAATACCAAAGGTACCTTTTTGCAATAAACACACGCAAAAGATACTTGGTATCGGAGAGTACGACAGCTGCAGGACGCTTTGCTCCTATCCTCTCACTCTCTTCTCAAGTCTACAACACTACCAGTAGAGTGAGCAGCATGGGTGGGTGGATGGTCTTCTCCGGCCCAGGCCAGTCTCCAAGAGAAAGTCTCCAGAAAACACAAAAGAGCGGCGCCAGGGATCGCACACTGACAGCCCACGGCCTGAGCACGGCAAAACCCACAGCTGCTTTCTCACGAGCTTAATGATAGGTCTTGGTGGACGATGCCAATGCCGCTGTATTGCTTGGTAGAGGCTTGTACCATTGCGTCAGGGGTCTCTGTCTTTTTTCTATCGTCTCTTCTTCTCTCTTCTCCTCTCTGCAATTAGGTGCTGAACGGTGAGATCAGATTGATAATAAAAGAGACAGTTCAACAAGAGTTAAGCATTTGAGGTGGTCGCCTAGTCGACTGTCCGTGTCTCGGAGCTGAAGAATAGTGGTGAGTACCCCAAATCGAGATGCTCAAAGTGTTGAACGGTTCCAAACAGAGACACCGACAGCGAGGGGCAGCACATGTCACTGCGGCCTCTACCGCCATTGTACACAGTAGCGTCCACCGTCTATTTTGGTGCTGCATAATCCTGGCAGATGCTGGGACTCGGGAGGATACCGTGGTCAAGCTCTGGCGTCTTCCAGCTTGTTCCTCTCTGCGCCCAGAGCATTGCCAGACCAGGACTCGATAACTAGGTACTTGTCCATACTGCGCAGAACATGCCAGGAGACTCCAAGGAGAGAGATCAGAGATGGATCATGGAGGTGGGGGAGGGGAGAATCGTTCCGGGATTGGGCGTGGAGACAGACACAACCAAGACCATCTTGACCAAGGTCTTGAACATGTAACGAACCAAGTGGAAATGGCTGCGTCATAAGTCTCTCCACACCCCTTTGGTGCGGCGGGATACACCGAGAATACCTCCTCGCGACTCGCCCGTTACCTGTACCTAGTTCCCCTCCCCCCCTGCCAGGCCTTTTTGCCTGGTTCGGATGGGACGAATTGTTTATGGCGGGATTGGCTCAATGCTTCTGAAAAGGGGCCATCAGAGGCAAAAGATCCAATGACTGTTCTGTCATTGCCTCTGGTCTATCGAATGCTCCGTTCTACCTATTCCTCAGGGCCAGCTTTAGAGTACCCGTGCAGTCTGTCTTGTCTTAAGTCCATGGTAATGGAAGATGGCGCCGAGTTGACGGGCTCTTTGGAGGGTAAGATCATGGATGGTGGGATGTGCCCTGGTCGATGCCGCTGTCTCTGTCTGCTCTAAGCTCCGTGCTTTCTGACACCTTGCGTTGCTTGGCGTCGTCTGTGTGCCCAATGATGTCTTTGTGATGCAACCCAAGTTGCATCTCTCAGAAATCCAATTGTTCGGACCTCCAACAACTCTTGAACAATTACAGTGTGGAAACATGGAAACATGGAAACATGGAAAAATCTCAGTGTGAAGAAGGATACGGTCCAAGTACGTAAAGCATTCAGGGGACTGGAAAGAATCAAACAAAAAAGATACATTAATTGACCCAAAACAACACCATAGCGGGACTGAGTAATGATCCCACCCCCCGTCCATAGCCCACAAACTTCTCGGCCCTCACCAATTGATTGGACTTTGCACTAGCAGCATCCAGACAACACAATGTGAGCCGAGAAAAGGACGCCGGGCTACAGCTAAGCATCTCATCATCTCGTGGCGTGAGCTGAGCTGAGCCCACTGGAACTGGCCGCCGGACTGACAGACCGGACACTATCCGTTTCTCTACCAGCTTACTGCGGTACTAAACCCGCGGCTGATCCCCAACTGAAGCCATCCCCGCCACCGTCTGATAGTGCCCGCCCTGCTGGGAGAGCCACGTTGAGTTGCCGCCGCGGTCATCCCGGATGGCGCAGACACCATCAGAACACGATAACAGAGCCGCCGTAAATTCGGGTCAAACATTGCGCAGATGCAAATGACTCTACTCGTAAACTGCGGAAAGATATGACCCACCTGACGTAATTCGAGGTAATTATCTGCCCCCTATTCTCCGACTCAGTTACCTACCCGTGCCACAACAGTGACTCGAGTGAGGCTCTCTACGGATACTCTGTACTATGCAATAGAGTTGCCTCAAAGCTGAAGCGCACTTTGTGTACAGACTTCGGTAACCGTAACGTTTCCCGTGCGTGTTCCGGCCTCGGGGTTAATAACTCTAACCGCCTGCTCTGCTCTGTTTTGGTTTCCGAAAAGACGGTGAGCGGCGCGGAATGCAGGCTAGGACGCCTTGAGCGACGAAACAACTGGCTGTTCCCTCGCTGGCTGCTGCAATGCGACTCCGACTTGCACTGGACTGACTGATGCGTTTCAAAAGGCAAAGGCAGATCACAAGGTCCAGTCTATCTCTATCAGGCCACGTCGGACGACGTAGAGACCAAGTGAGATCGTGACTGGACGCAACCACTAACCTCCTAAATTCAACCAAGAGCTGCAGAGGAACAGACCCGCTCGAAAACTGTGAATACTGTGTAGAGAATGGTGATCCAATTGTGTCCATTCCGGAGCCATCATCAAGCACGCTGGGTTCCACCGCCTTTTTAAACGGCCTCCCCAATATGCAACTCCGGTTTACAATGACCACGGCTTGGCTCATGGATGAGCAGTGACTGGATGGTTTGACGAGAAACGTGCTTCGAGACGGGTCAACTCTCTTCATTCCATGCATGAGAGTCAACCACGAAGTAGACTCCAACAGAACCGCTAGACCAACATCGGTTGGGCAACCATGACCTCTTGCAGCCTGCAGAATGCAGAATGCAGACTACGGCGCCTGGAGATGCCATCATGCACCCTCGGCCCATTCCCTCTTCACCCGCATTACCTATCGCCCGCCGGCCTCGCTCCGTTCCCTCTTCAGAAACGAGAACCTGCATAGGCCATTCCCGGATGGCACAGGTGAAAGAGGAGCACGTCCATCCCCATGTCACCGGGTTGGGCTCAAGATTGTGATCCCAGGGCAGTATCTTAGGAAGATCTCTTATCAGCCTTTTATGATCTGTATCGAGTTGCAACTTTGCCATGGCACAAACAGCTGGAGCTTCAGAGCCCTGGAACGCAACTGACGAGGTGCCCCTCCCCCTCATCTCCTCGTCCAGAATTCAGCCAAGAAGCCCCAAACAAGATAAAAGTCTGTACGGATTTAGACATGCAATAATACTTTTGCTTCCCTTCCTAGTGCGTTACAGCCCGCAGACGACAACGCCCAGACCGGTCTCAAAGCTCTTCTCGCTCTGCCCAGCATATCCACAAACCCCATGGGTCTGCTATCTCGTCCTCCCCATATCTTCATCCCATCTTCACTCCTCGTCGGGCCTAGACCCAGCTTCCACCAGGCTACGCCGAGAGGTTGGTTCCTTGTCCCCCTCGGCCACTCTCTCTGTTACGCCGTGGTGCTCATGACTGCACTCTCCGAAGCTCTCCGGAGCAGCTTCACCAGTGACCAGTGCACCCATCACTCAGGCTGAAAGGCATCGCACATCATCGGAGCCATTTTCCTCCTCTTCTGCACTCTAGAGTCTGCGGTACCCAATACCACCGACTCTGCCCGAAAGTCGATGCAGGGCCGTCGTCCTCCGTCTGATCTCGACGCCCGATACAACTGCTACTGCATACTACCACAGATAAGGCCTTCTTTTGGCCCGAACAGCAGGAGAATCTCCCCGCCATCAGACCAGGCACATGGCGCCAATCCCGCCTCTCTAGTGGCTGTTGCTGTACCACTTCCATACTCGCATCGTGGGCGTCGAGTCCCGAAAAGGCCAGCCACGTTTCCTCGTCTTCGGCGACACGGTGGTTTAAGCCTGATTGCGTGCATCTTTTGTCCCGACAGCGCCATTTAGGAGCACTCTTAGTGGTTGACGTCCGTGATCTTTCGGATAATCGCGCCGAGAGTACGATCTTGCGTGAGGCTTTCGCAAGTGTCGGAACTTTGCACTCATAGACCACGATTGATCTTGACTCGAGACCGCAAGCTATAACCGATTGTGAACGCCTGCAATCCAATCTAGACAGTTGCTGGACTCATGCACTTCTGTGGTTTGATCGCATAATCACCGCGCCATACCCAGTCATTCGTATCGCATATCGACACTTCTGGTGACTCTCGGTGAGCTAACCTGACCTTGAAATCCAGTGGTGTTCTCAGAATATCAGCTAGGATATCGCGAGCTTCCCCAGTAACATACAGTACTTACAAAGCATGATATATCACTTATCTCCATCTTTCACTATGAACGTGCGAGTACTCAAATCTGTCTTTCTATCCCAGCCCCGACCGTCTTAGTTGCTGTCTTCAAATGAGCCGAGGTGCATATGAGCTCTCACAGCGACCAAGCACTCTCGCAGGACTTGACTTGCGCTTTTTGAGGCTATCCCCATCACCGGAAATGCGTCTTTTCTCTTCATTCTGCGGCCCAAATTGTGACGAGAATTGATGGTCTTTTCATTCGTTCGTTGTCGCCACGTTCAAAAGGCAAGAGAATGCCGATACACGTCGCAATCAATGAACCCGTACGAAAGTCCCTTCTTCTAGGCAGCCATCTGACTCTGTCGCATTCTGTTGCCGTCCTGCCCGGTTTGGACACTTTCCCTGACGATAAGAATCTCTCTCTCAAGAATTGCCAAATCACATCCAAGCCTAATAACGAGTCCAGCAAGGATTTCCGTCAGCTTGTGTAGCTACGTAAGCATGAGATTGGCCATCTACATCAACCCCGCGCTGACTGTCGCTCCAAGGGCGTCAATTCTCCCCTCCTCTTTGGTCAAGTATATGAAGTATAAACACCTTGCAGCGCGAGTGAGTGCAGCACTTCAATTGAGATGGAAACCTCATTATATACAAATAACAGCACACAAATCCAACAGACAACTGAGCTTTCATCATGTCATCCCCTACAATCACTCTCTACTACAGACCCGGCTCATGCTCGCTCGTGGCCCACGCGCTCCTCTACCACCTCGACATCCCCTTCAAGACCGTCAAATTGAGACCCAACGCCGACAAACGCTTCGAGGCCGCAGACGGCAGCTTCACGCACGAGGACTACTGCAAAATCAACCCCTCAGGCTACGTTCCGGCCCTCGTCCTCGACAGCGGCGAAGTCATCACAGAGCTCCCGGCCGTCCTGACCTACATCGCGTGCATCGCCCCGCCCGAGCAGACCGAAAAGTTCCTGGGCTCCAGCGCCCTCAACCGCGCAAAGGTGAATGAGTGGACTAATTGGCTGAGCGGGACCTTCCTGGGCGCAAGTCTCGCGGCGTGTGCGAGACCGTACCGCTTCACTGACGGTGAAGAGGCTCGCAAGGCGGTCGCGGAGAAGGGGTGGGAGCATATCTTGGAGTGCTTTGATAGAATCGAGTCCAGGCTGGAGGGACGAGAGTGGGCTGTAGGTGACGACTTGACGGTGGTTGACATGTACATGTATTATTTCCGACGGTCGGCAGTGTACATGACCGACTTGGGCGAGTATCCCAACTTTGAGCGCTTGCAAAAGAAGGTGGAGAAGTTGGCTGGGATTCAGAAAGTGTTGGAAGTGGAAGAGCTCAAGCCGGTCTTCGAGTGAAGGAATCATCTTGATAGTAAATTTCAATGTCACAAAGAATAACTCTCACTGCGTTAGCTGCCCTACGGACGTGAACAAATATTGGCTCAAACAACTTCAACATGCTCAGCATCCTTCTTATCCATCACCCTTTCCTCACTCGTGCTATCTCTAGAGCTCAGTTGGGGTCTCTTTCTCCAGATCAGCTTGTCTTTCAACGAATCGTTTTCGAATAGCTCGTCCATCTTCTCCAACGCAAGGCCTGTGGAATGTTAGCATGAAATAGTCAACTCAGCCAAGTCATCAGCAAACTCACCGGCAGTCTCGGGCACGAAGAACCACGCAAACACCACCATGATGAAGCAAAATGTACCGTAAACAAAGTACGTCCCAAACCCGCCCTCGCCAAGCGTGGCAAACATGCTTGGTGTAGCCTTGGCGACAACAAAGTTGAATAGCCACTGGCTTGCTGTCGCCATGCCCATCATGACGGCACGGAGACGGGCCGGAGGGATCTCGGAGCTGTAAGTCCAAACGACAGGGCCCCATCCGAACTGATACGTGGCAGCAAAGATGTAGATGGCTACTAGAGCGACGTAACCCGGAGCGGTGACGGACTCGCCGGCGATGGGTGGGTCGAAGCGGATGTAGAAGCCAACGTAGAAGAGAGCGATTCCCTTTGGAAGGTGTCATGTTAGTATGTTGCTTCATGTTGGCTTTTGTATTTGGTGCTCTGGCTTACCTGAACGATTCCAGTCCAGAGCAGACTCTTCCTTCGACCGAGCGAGTCTGTGACGAATACGATGAAGACAGCACAGGCAATCATCTTGACAATACCATACACGCCAGTCGCAAAGAGCCCAGTCGAAGATCCCGTCAACCCGACACTGGCGAAGATTCGACTCGAGTAGTATGTCATTGCATTAGTACCTGTGAGGTTACTCCACATCATAAGAGTAATGCACAGCATGCTACGTCTGCGGTAGGACTTGACAGTGAAGGCCTCTTTCAGGAGCGTGAAGTGGTTGGCGTTAAGGGAGAGGGCCCTTTCTTCCTCGAGTTGTCGGGAGATGCCCTCCATCTCTTGTTGGATGTAGGGATGATCAGCCGGTAAATTTCGGAGCTTTGCGAGGACGGCCAGGGCTTCGTCAGGAGATCGCTGGGCAAGAAAACGGGGGGATTCGTTGGCGACAAGCATGCCGACGAAGAGGATGACGGCCGGGAATGCTTGGAGTCTAGGAATTGTCAGTTGAGTTACCAATGAATCAAGGTTAAGAGTTGATGCTTACGATAATGGAATGATATACTGTGTGTGTCCCTTGATGTGGAGGAGCGAGCCATAGTTGATCCAGAATGCAAGCTGATCGATATTCACATTAGTATCGAGGTCTAGTTGCATACGCATCGTAGGCAAGGGTGCACTTACCGTCAGCCCGGTCACAATGCTGAGCTGGTATAGCCCAGTAAGAAGACCTCTAATACCTCGCGGTGCGTTCTCGGAGACGTAAAGCGGGTTGACAGATGATGCGATTCCAATGGCGATTCCGGCAACAAGTCTATCACATGAGTTAGCTCGCCCGCGTCGAGACTCTGGCATGTGGTTATGAGTCGTCTGCTTACCTGCCCACGTACATGGCTTCGATATGACCACTAGCAGCGGCTTGAAGTGCCACACCGATGAAGACGAGTATTGAAGCGATGATGAGAGAGAATCGTCGACCAACTCTGTTGGCGAGCCATGTCGAAAACAAGGCACCCGCAAATGCTCCGGCTTGGATGACGGAAACGATATTGGACTCGAGGTTTGCTAAGACGGTCTTTGGCTGATTCTCGAGGCCATATTGTCTGAGGGAAGCGACATTAGCAAAGTGGAATCGACGGCTGTGGGAAACGCCGGTAATTTACTTCTTGAATGTGTCCATGGTCAAGACACCTCCGATAATGCCCATGTCCATACCAAATAGGAGGGCACCGCCGCAAGCCTATGGGTGATCTCTGTGAGTGCCTTGCCATCTTTCGGCCGTTGAGTAGAGGCAACTTACCACTAAGCTGATGAGAATGACTCGGGCATTGTATATCTCGGGAGGATCGTTTCTCGTCGCTTCGTTGCGAACAATCTTCTGTAGGAGGCCCATCGTGATTGAGCTACCGGTCCAAAGATGCATTTGCTAGTTCTGAAGCCCGGCTGCTGTATGTTTCGTCTCATTGACTGCGAAGAATCATGTTCGGATGGCCTGAATAAGTACTTTGCGACTCTTCGTGCTGCGTATTCGCATCCTGTCATGTCAACACTCCCACTCGACGTCCACGGCAATAGACGGAGGTCACTGGCATGGACCTCGGGGCAAAATCCGAAGCAGCGCACCCTGCTGCACCCATCATCTACCCCAGCCCTCCACCCCGCAACCCCAAATCCGGGGTACTGGGGAAGGGTCTACAGGGAGACAGGGGGTCACGTCCTGAAAGCTCCAGAGACACGTCGGGTGTTGGCGCCTACAGCGAGTCAGAGTCTAGTTAATGACCGGGACACTTAGCGTCGGCTGTAGATGGAGGTGGCGTGCCACGCGGGGACGACTTAGAAGACCTCGCTTGGCGTGCTCCTTCGCGGAGCATGTCTTGGTGTAGGACTAAGTGAACGGCTTGGGAGACTTGGTCCTAGGGCCGAGTTACGCTGGCGATGGCAGCAAGGCATCGCGTAGTAACTCAGATATTAGTTTGTACCGACCACAAGGCCTTCGATCACAGTCCGGAGAAACGTCACGATGATTACTTGTTCAAGTTATGTTTTGACCAGAAGAGTACAGTTGATTGAACACGCACTTTGCGACTTGAGTTTCCTCACAATGAGAGATGCATCGACATGTGTGCGCAAAGGATTCAAGAGCATAAGATCGCATGTGTGATGTCAAATTGTTATGCTAGAGAGCAATACCCAAAAAGTAGTTTACATATTGTGATCTTTTGCGGTGCTCTCCTCCTCCAAACCCAACGTTTACAATCCATCAAGTGGCTTATATACCTTCATCCAGCGCTGTGGCGTGTTAGTCGCGGTTGCGATCACGGGGGGTTCAGAAAGCTCACCCTATCATAAGGTTTCTCGGGATCAACGAATCGCAGATCCGTAGCCAGACGGATCCTCGAGTCGGGGTCCTTGTTCTTGCAGCTTGCATGCACCATGTAAGGGTTGTGGAAGATGACATCGCCAGTTTCATACTCGGCAATCAGCCATTTCCTCTTCGTCTCCTTCCCATAAGACACAGTGTCTCTGCTCAGGAAACCACCGTCATTCATGTTCTTATTGAAGGCGCTCACCCTCTCCTCATCGGTAAGGTTGTGCGAATGCGCAGCAAAGTCATCTTCAGTCTTCATACCAATGTCTGTCGAACTTTCGAGGTACATCAAGCCGCCTCCCTCGAGCGACACGGGACCGATAGGGACCCACGCAGTCAAGCTTGTCGGCGGTCCAGCTCGGAGATACATTTGATCAAAATGCACGGGCGTAAGCTCACTATTGGGGACGAAGGCGCGAAGCATCGTTCGCTGGAGCATGTGCGGGGATGGCCAGTCGGTGAAGCGACTGACGAACTCGCGGAGCTCTGGGAACTTGCAGAAGTTGACGTAAAAGTCGGCTTCATGCGCAGTGACCATGAGCTCGGCGTACTTGTCGCTCTCGGCGTCATCTTTCAACCCGAACAAGCGACGGAGATTTCCGGGTGGAAGATATTTGCGAGTATCTTTTCCTGAGAACGTGCCGTTGACTGGCTCGCTGCCCGGTTGAAGGAGGCCGCTTGGGCTCATGTGGTCGAAGTAGGCTCGGCGACATTCGAGAACGGGTTCGTGGGGAAGGAGGTTTTTGATCTGGTCGTTGTTAGCAAGACTAACCTACTGGCCACGACCGTTAGAACTCACGAAAAGGTAACCATCACGTTCGAAGCGTTCTCGCATTATTTCAACGGGGGTATCAGCAGTGGTCGGTTGAAGATAGCCGATGGTCGTGGGGTCCATAGGGCCAAAGTTGGACTCCAGACTGAGGGTCTCTGGATTGGCAGGATAATAGTTGCCGTAGATATCTTGTGTAGAGTTGGCGGATGCATTCTTGTTTGGCTTCAGCTTCTCCTGAGGCAGAGTCGCTGGGACCAACGTTGGAGATTCGGACTGAAGGATCCCGGGAGCCATAATGACAACAGAGAATGAGTGAATGTAGGGGATTCGTAGATTCTAAGAGTTGTCGTCGTAAAAGTTTCCAAGATCTTTCAAACTAGGCAGATTACAGAACAATCAAGTCCAACAAGGGTCGGAGGACGCCTCGACTTGGATCCATACTGTTCTTTATACTGGACAACTTGTCGGCAGCCCAATCGGAGCACCGGCTCATGATTGCCACTTATCTTCAGTTCTGACTTTGGCTATTCCCGTCAACCACTCACGCGTTGGCAAGTAACGAAGAGCGGCATTGAAATGGTGGTGGCATAGGACCGACACCGTCTGTTGCCGTACCCCGCGAGCCACTTTGTGACCCCGCCATCCATAGTCGTCTATAGCCGGTCATCGGCCGTCTAAAACCGTCTCTGGGCCCCCGCAACCCTCGTACGAGCAACCCCAGGATCTCACATCTGCCACCCCATCTCTTCCCCGGACGGAGCCTAAGCCATGACGAAAGCTACCGGAGTCAGACAATACCGAGCATGCGTGAGGTGCCGCGCTCGGAAGACGCGGTGCGATTTGTGGGTCACTTTCCTTGCAGCAGTTACAACGCGTTCCGCTTGAGCCATCTCGAGAGGGCATCGTTCCTTAGAACCTTGTTTAAGCCCAGTACTGTTCTCATTCTTCTTTTCCCTTGGGCTAATAAGAAGTAAGAAATAGTATTGGAGAGAGCGGGAAGCCGCCATGCGCAAAATGCGTCCGTGAGGGAGCCGAATGCTCACTCGCTGGCTCTCGGCGCGGGGGTGACTTCTCACAGTACCGGGGCAGCAAAAGACAACGACGAGACAGTGATACTCATCCAGCAATCTCAACAACACCAACGGCATCCTTCGCTGCTCCAGAGTCCGTGGCAGAAACTCCGAGAGTCCGCGAAGAGCCGTTGCATCGATCCCTCCAGAACCCCTCAGATGCGCTACTCATACTCGCCCGAGCAGCCGAGGACGAAGATGGTGACGGGCCTCCCTTGGACAACCCGGCCGACTCGACTCCCGGCAACGCATCTTCAGCCCTAGGCTCGATACTGTCACCAGTCCAACAGACTCGCCAAGACCCGTTGTTGCCGTTCGGCTCTCCAGTAAATCCAGCAACTATCGAGCGAGACATTGGGGAGTATCCACCAGTCAAGAATGGCGCTTTGGATGCTCCTCTTCTACACCATCTCTTACAACAGTGAGTTGGTACTACCTGTCTCGCATAACCATTGCTGACATGTGTAGCTATGCAATTAATTACCACCCCTACTTCCCGATAGTGCCAGCCAACGTTCTCCTCCCGCAATACCTTCACGAGACGATAAAACACGAGTCATTTCTTCTCACGGCGGCCCTCGTAGTGGCTTCGCGGGACCGATCAGATTTGGCAGAGCTACACCAATCCATATGGGCCCACATGCGACACCTGATACTCGATGTTGTGCTAGGAATGTCTACGATCCGAAGCGTCGGCTGCGTCGAGGGTCTCTTGTTGCTGGGAGAGTGGACACCCCTCACCCTCGGGCAGAATGATGATGGAGGCGAAGGGGCTGCTTGGTCCATAGTCGGCTTGGGCGTCCGGCTTGCGTATCTGCTACGGTTGGAAGAGAGCTCCTTTCGGGCAGACAAAGAGGCCGACCCCGCGATGCTTAGAAGGCGTCTTGCCTGGACGTGTAAGTCCTCACCTTGCGAGACCAGAGATGCTCTGCTTACAAGCTTTCGATCAGTTACCTACCTATCCGACCGACAGATATCTATCCGCATGGGCCAGGCTTTCTGGTCCCGTGGCCCTGCGTTGTCAGCTCGATTCACCGCGGAGGACTTTCCCTCCCTTCAGCCTCAATATGCATCTGGAGACGACTTTGCGTCCCTGCTCCAAGCGCAGGTTGAGCTCACTACTCTCTTCGGCAATGCCCACGATATCCTATTTGCTTCCAAGCAACGGACTGCTGAACTCATGGTCCGTGGGGACTACACCAAGTACATTGATGATGCCAGTCGCGCTATTGTTGCGTGGGATTTGGTATGGACTCCATTGACGGCTCCCTCCCACCTCAAGTGCTGCTTAAGAATGATGGAAAAGTACCTACGTCTCTACGTGAACGCGTTTGCTTTCCAAGCTGTCCTGTACAGAGCGTCATTGTCTGGAACGGACGTGGCGAGGGCCTCGTGTTTCCCCCACTCTGCCATGGCAAGCCCGGATGCACGAATGGTTTACGAGGCTGTTGATGCTGCAGAGGCACTGCTCAGGATTGCAATTGAAGACATTGATCCTGAGAGACACCTGCGATACATGCCAGCTCGATTTTACCTGTAAGTGCAGAACCGCCAGCCACTTCAGCTCCAAGGTTGAAACTGACTTGTGAGATCAGATATGAGATCCACTCAGCTGTGTTCCTCTATAAAGCCCATGCCGCCGGCGCGATCTCGTCTGGGAAGCACGCCCAGACTGCCAGCCTGATGCGGCGATTTGTAGGCGTCCTAGAAACTGCAGCGACAGATACCGATCACATTGCATCCAAGTACGCAAAGCTCCTGAATGGCTTATGGTTTCATAAAGGCGGAGCCAGAGGAGATATAACCAGAAGCCGGGGCTCTGAGGAAAGGGTTCAATCTGATGAGGTCGGTAATCTCAATGACTACAATCAAGTCGATGGTGATGATGAGAACGACGATGACACAGGTCATCTGCCATCCTTTGACGAGATTGGTCTCCAGCCATTGGACTGGATTGAGTCTGTTGAAGGGCTGTTCTCCATGCCCGCAGCGTTCCCGTGGGACCAGTCGATATACTGAGAGTATGTTACCTTGAGTCTACTCCAGGAAGTCGACTCCAAATCCCGGGCGACGAAAGGTATCCGAGGCAATGAATATGTTGCATGACAGTTTATCA
Source organism: Colletotrichum simmondsii (assembly GCA_001563135.1). NCBI lineage: Eukaryota > Fungi > Ascomycota > Sordariomycetes > Glomerellales > Glomerellaceae > Colletotrichum > Colletotrichum simmondsii. The sequence goes on along the minus strand of JFBX01000544.1, from coordinate 71,985 downwards.
GTTGCCTCTCTTGACTGAGTCGTGTGATGCAGCACTATTTCGACGCCGCGTTGAATCCCTGCGTGGAGCTCCTCTTCCCCGCGCTACGTGGGAGGAGCTCCACGTCCACTTCCTCCACTGCCTCGTAAACCGCGAGCGATGCGGACGGAGCTACTGCAAGTGATCGGCAATCTCTGGGGCAGCTCCTCTTGGGTTTGTCTTGGTTGACATGACCCGTCAGCTAGGATTGTCAATGCCGCCACAAGCTCCACGTCTGGCTGAGCATCGAGTTTGAGGACATGGAGGGTGGTGTCTGTGGAGGGCGTCCCGCGGAGCATCGTTCCACGTCCTCCCAGCTCATTTGGAACGTATCCTACTGTCAACATCTTTGTCAATGTTTGGTTGTTCTAGCAGACAGAGGCAAGAGTTGGGTTCATATAATATCCTCAAGTTCAACTGAGCTTAGTCCAAGTACACTCAACAAGAACAACATCCAGCAGACAAAAGCATCAAGATCCAACAGCATTTCATCGATCTCATTTCACCCAACACTTTGCATCATCTTGATACCATCTAAAAGTTGCTCAACATGGTCGCCGACATCAATCAACTCCCGCCGTACAGCCCGCCCCCTCCAACACAAGAGGACCGTAAGTTGCGCCGGCGCCTTTAACCCCCCAATGCATGCAAGAGCATGAGCTGACCTGTCCCGGCATAGTCGATTACGTTGACCTTGTGAACATTGACCTTTCAAAATTCGATACTCCTGAGGGACGCCAACAGCTCGCCAAAGACCTCTACGAGGCCGCTACCGGCTATGGCTTCCTTTACCTAACAAACCATGGCATCTCCAATGAGACCTACGAACGCCAAATGCGCATCGCCAACGCTGCCATGACGCTCAAGCCTGAAGAGAAGGCTCCCTATGAAGGTAGATACTCCACCACCACAGTCCCCAGAGAAGCATGCTAATCTCGATAATAGTAACTCCCGAAGAGGATGCTCGTGGACTGTACGCCGGATACAAGCCTGCAGGACCCCTTGGTCACAAGGGTGGCTTCCCCAAGGCTTTGGACCACTACAACATGCTTGTCCACGACCCGTCAGTGATATCCTGCACGTCGAGAAGCTAGACTGTGTACATGTACTGACCCGTCACCAGCAAGGACCGCCCTCACCCCGAGATCATCCGTCCGTTCATGGATGAAACTTACGAGGTCATGAGCTACATTCGAACCAACATCTTGGTCAAGCTGCTCAAGCTTGTCTCCATGGTTCTCGAAGTTCCCGAGGAGAATGTTCTCTCCACACACGCCCCTGGTGGATCCAAGACGGAATACCTGAGATATATGATGTGCGAACCTCGGTCAAAGGAGGAGAGTGAAAAATACCGTGATATCTTCCTTGCTGGACACACCGATTGGTAAGTCATTCTCATTACTGCCCCCCATCTGATGGAAATCATCCCTAATACCATGTCTAGGGGCACTTGGACATTCCTTTTCTCCCAGCCCGTCGCAGCACTGCAAGTTCTTTGCCACGAGACTGGCAGATACCGTTACGTCCGCCACGTTCCGCACGGAATCGTTGTCAACTTTGGTGAGGCCCTCGAGCGCCTCACTGGCGGCCTCTTCAAGGCTACAATCCACAGAGTCATCCGTAAGCAAATACCACAGACACATCATGCAATGTTCCAAGGCTAACGCAATCCAAACAGAGCCGCCCATGGACCAGCGCCACCTCCGCCGTATCGGCGTAATCTACTTCTCCCGCCCCGCCGACGAGCGCGAGCTCGTCCCCATCGAGGACTCGCCCCTTCTTCAGCGCATGGGCACCGACAAGCCCATCGACGAGCGCGTTTTCTGCATGGCGGACTACCTCGACGCGAGAAAGCACGGATGGAAGCGCTACGACTTTGACATTGACCGCCCGCGTGAGGAGGGTGTTCACCAGGACCCCTTTGATGGCGAGTACACCGACCCCGAGGGCCACAAGTCGCTTGGAAAGTTTGATAATGTGCCGCGTCTGCAGTATAGCTTGCCTACTGTCAAGACTGGCACTGCTTGAAGGAGGATGTAGAGCATTGTCGTTAGGAGATGGGCTGTATAGTGTATTGAGCTTTTTTGGAAATGGGTTGGCGCACATTCTTGCAATGAATTGAAATGAATGATTATGCAAAACTTTAGGATCTCGCGTGATGAACTTCTTAGATGATATTGCGCAGGGGTACGCGGATCGTGGTCCGCAACTTGAAGTCTGGTAATTCCGCGCTCAGGTTACTTTCCTAAGCATATCAGCCAGTCGAGCGTGATTCCAAATATCAATGAATAAGTGGAAGTAAGAACGATTCCTCGTATGACTGTCAATAAGCCTCTCTGTGCTGAACTTACCGCAGTCTGATCCTCCCAGGGAAAAGGTACGCCTGCTTCAGTCAGGTCAGATATTATGTGAAGTCAAATTCATCACTTAGTAACTTATTCGATGACGGGGACCGAGCATGAACAAGCAAAATAGGTCGGAGCCAGTATTCTTTCAGTTTCTGCTACATTAAGCGTCGACGGCATCAAAGTCATTACTTCATTCACTAAGCGGTGCTGCATACGCCTCCTTCGCCTTAGACAGGCTCTCCTCCATAACCGTAGACACCCACTTCCCAACCGGCCAAGTCGCGCGCTTATTAAAGTTGGCAACGATCCATTCCAGAAACCGCACCTCACTCCGTGCCAGGTCAACAGGTCTATCATCCAACATGGCCAGCGCAGCCGCCGCATTTTCGACATCATCGTCTCCGGCATTCCCGACACAGGCCATGATGGCATCCAAGACAAAGCGACTGGGGTTGGAGCGGCTGTTGGCATTGTTCCCCATCCCCATGCCCAGTCCCATACCCATCCCTCCAGGCCCGTTCATACCGCTCACACTACTGCGCTGAGCCGCGGGCATTGTGAGACGTACGAGTCGCCAGCCTACGAGGCAGATTTTAAAACCGAGCAGGGTTATAAAAGGGTTTTCGAGAGAAGGCGGAGCGGTGGACTTGATCGGATTCAACAGATCGAGGGCCATTTCGAGATCGTTGAGCTGCAATGAGAGTCATCGTCAGTACATGTGCAGAAGAAAGAATGAGGTATGGTGTCTCCTACTATTCTGAACACGTCCCGGTCTTCGTAAATATCTCGCTTGTCCTTGGACCGTGGTGTTGCAAGGTGACCGGCAGCTACCCAAAGTGAGTTACACATCATGGAAATGACAGCAGAAGTGACACTCACTAGCTATAGCCAGAGGAAGATTAGACTCGACAACACCGCTCACCAAGAGCGAATCCGGGTGCGAAAGAGTGATGGAGGTGTAGTACCATAGTATCCAGAACGTGTGCCACAGCGGAGTCTGATCCGAGCCGTCAGGGAGGACGTCCATGCGCCCAAAGTCAAAGAAGCTGAACACCGGCTTCTGGTTACGCGGTACCAACTCGGCAATCCCTTTCAGGGCCTGTGATATTTGCGCGTGCTGCTTGTCCGTCAAGATGGAAAGGGCTCGGCGCTGTGCTTTGGGCCGTTCTAGTAGACAACTAGCGTGCGTAAGTTCGCGGGCCATCATCTGGAGCTGAGTGACAAGGATGACGGCGGCAAAAGGCGAAGCCCAGAGAAGCCTGAGTTTCTTGGGCTGCCGTTTCCCTCCGCCATTGTCCTTGTCGTCCCCGCGTCCTGAATGCAGAAGCGTCTGAGAGGCTTCGTAGAAGAAGCCTTGCGATGGGGGCGTCTCGTGCGAGTAGGCATTGTCGTCGGGCTCGTCGAAGGATTTGAATCGTTGCCGGCGGCGCTCGTACCAATCTGTGTCGGAGCGGGCGAGCCAGATGTCCTCGCAGCAGGGCAGGTCGTACTTGATCTCGAGCGAGGAGAGCATGGGTCTGAGGTTGCAGAGGATGGCGAGTTGCGAATCGAGAAGGTAGAGCATGTAGACACATCGTTTCTTGGATTCCTTCTTGATAAAGTCCTGCCATTGTTCACTGAGCGCTTCGGCGCTGACTGGTTCGTTGATATCGTCTTCGTCGCCCTCCTCGCCATATCCACTGTCTTCGCCAGAGTTGGTAGACAAAGACTCAAGGGAGCTGTCTTGGGACATCTGGAGAAGCCTTATCGCGTCAATTAGGTCCCGGTGGATGCGCTGAGCTTTGAGGAAATTTGTGTCGTTGCCGCCGTAGATGCCGAGGAATTCAAGGAGGAGAAAGGTTTGGAGAACCCATATTTCCTGGTATCGTGATCGATTCTGCTCAACCTGTGCATTCTGTCAGCCCAGTTTGGAGGGTAACAGCAGTCTAGCATACTAACATATTGTTGTAGTGCAGATAGAGTAGACTCGAACACGGCCTTCCGAGCGGCCTCGTCGAACGGAGACTCGCAGTAGAGGCTTCCGACAGCGGTGATTACGTTCAACAGAGGAACTTGTGTCGATACAATATGGAATGATCCCTCGTGTAGAATAGGAAAGTTCCGGTGGAATCCATCAAAGAAAGCCTCGACGCATCGAATCTCGCTGGATATTCTGTCGGCGCAGTGTTAGTGCCAGACGAAGCTTGAGCTGTTCGTCAACGTACGCTGAAGATGGAGGCTCATAGGTCTGACTATGCTGCTGCATTGGCTCTGCTACTTCATTCTGAGCTGGCGGCGGGTGTGTCAATAAGACGTCCATCCAAGCTGTCGTGCTGGGTGAATCGATATGTGGTGTATTAATGGCTGGAGGAGGTACGGTCTTTGGTGGTGAAGCTTGGGAGGAGACATGGCAATTTTCTACATGTCTTTTCCTCAGATCACTATCGTTGTTGTCAGCATATATCGATCTGGAATACCACCAAAGTACTGAACGCTGGGTGACGAATCTGAGCGGGATCGCGATGGCTGGGCCGTACCTTCGCGCGAATCGTGCGCTGCACTGATTGCATGGGAAACATGGCGCATTCCTGCCTCTGTGATCTTGACGGATGTCAGCTTCTTATGCTGAGCTTTCGACGAAGATGTGCTGGCTCACGTGTATTTACATGGCGCTTGAGATTCTCCTATGCGATGGAGCTGTCGTGTTAGTGACGACTAACAGCAGAACACGATGCCAGAGGATTTGCATACCTGACGGGTAAACCCCTTCTTGCATGTGGCGCACTTGAATGGACGAGGAAGACTTTCATCCATCATGAAAAAGAAGAGAATACCGGGCTTGTTTGTTGAAGAATGCGAACGTGGACATCGCCCTGGATTCTTGCCAAAGTCTGGGGGAGGAGGACGGCACCGGGGGGAACTTCACGGAATGAAAGTGGACGAGGACCCCTCGGAGGTACGTACCAAGTGGACGCCGGCGGCGACGGATAAGCAGATAAGATATAGATGGCCCGATTGGGTTAAGCTTGTCCACCCACGTGACCGATAAGGTACCTCACTCATGTGGACAATTTGATTAGCTAAGTCAAACTCGCTTCTATCCGCCCCCACGCAGCCAATCAGATCACCTCAATTGGCGATTCGAGCATCGATAATCGGCCCCGCTATTTCTCGGAAGCGGAGAACTCCCCGCTTCACCAGCTCCGGGCACCCCTTCAGATGCGTCTCTCAGGCTCTCTATCTTGTTCTACCCCTCGGATATCGCATTGATTGCCGGGATTGACTCCCTACGGTTTGTCATGTCTGCGTCATTTTGTCCACCTTCAGATCGGCTTGCCTCCGGGCACGTCCAGCACGTACGGCTCGCCGTCAATCTTCTTCCAGATGTCATCGCTCTTGATGCGCCAGTACCACGCGTGGATGGCGGGGTGCTTTTCCGTCCACTCCTTGGCAAACACCTGCGAATTTGTTGTTAGCATTCGCAGTAACACTTTCCGAGATCGGATGCGGGACTGTTGGTTTCCCGGGGAGCTCTCCAATGCAGACAATGGCGGGCACTTACAAACTGGTATCCTCTAGCAATGGCAGCAATCATGAACAAATCGGCTATCGTGAGCTCATCGCCAACGAGGAACTTCTTGCCCGTCAACGCCTTCTCCACCACACTGACCATGCCCTCGCTATTCTTCTCGGCCGCGGCAAGAATCTCTGGTGATGAAGGCGCCTTGCCGATGACCGGGTTAATCCACGCCATGATGGGAGGCAGAAGCTCGCTGTTCGCAAATGAGGCCCACTTCAGAATCGTGGCCTCCTCCTCGAGGGTGGAGCCGAGCAGCTTGGTCTTGGGGTCCTGCTTCGCGACTAGCACACACTGTCAGCTACCCACCAAAAGCAACAGGGCAGTATCGTATGCTCACGGTAGATGGAAACGGGAATGCACTCGAATAATGTGAAGCCATTGGGGCGCTCAAGGGCAGGCACCTTGCCCGGAGGGAACTTTGAGAGGTAATCTTCGCCAACGCCACCCTTGCTGGCGTCCACCTTGATCGGCCATGCCTCGACGAACTCGATATCGAGCCTAGTAGTGACACAATGGTTAGGATCGCGCATCGTAAGTTAAGTCTGGCTGGTTTTGCGCAAAGGACTCACTTGTTGTACTCCGCGATATAGAGACACTGAGTGGCGCGAGGCGCCTTGGGGTACCAGTAAAGCTTTCCAAAAGACATGTTGCAAGATTGAGCTTTTGCAGTATTCGTGACACAAGAATAATGGTGTGAGGGCAGAGTTGGGAATGACGACAGCAACAGTGTTGAACAAGCAAATTCCAGCTCGGCGTCTGGTTAATAAACCCAACAACTTGCCAACGCGGCAAGTTGACCGAGTCCATCTCCAATGTTTATCACGCAAGCTGCGACTCATACCGCATTCTCAACTCCACGATATCTGCGTCTATCATAGCCATCACGACGTGGAGCTCAAAACGAAAGACCCCTTCTCCACGTGGAGCACACCTTGGGGTAGCATGTTGCTAGGTCATCGCACCCACAAAAAACCGTCTGCGAGATCTGCAGGGACCGGGACCCCAACCGGCCTGTCACTTCGGAGGCGTCGTCCGGTGCTTCGGGCCTCGGCCGCCGCTATCGGCAAGTTGGCCAAGTGTTTATCAACACAAACTGTCTGCAATAGCCACGAAGAGTCGCGCGAGGTGTTTGAGAGGATAATTCTGAATTCACACAGAGTCGGAAAGTACCACGCGACTTGCATCAATCACCCAAACCTTTACAATGGCGCAAAGACAAGTGGGATGGGTTGGGCTTGGCTCAATGGGCATCGGCATGTCCACCAACCTGCAAAAGTTTCTCTCTTCATCCGGAGCACCAAACTTGATTTACACCAACCGGACGTTATCACGCGGCGATTCCCTCAAGGAGTTGGGTGCCGTTCCCGCAGAGACTGTTTCGGAGGTGGCTAAGAAGTCTGAGATCATCTTCTCTTGTGTAAGTGCAATCTTCTCCCGAGAACACCCTATGCGATTGATTATTCTGACGAATACATCAAGGTGAGCAATGATGCCATTCTCCAAGAGACTACGAATGAGATCATCAAGTCTGGAGATATCAAGAACAAGATCTACGTCGACTGCTCAACCGTTCACCCCGATACTTCTGCCGCTGTTTCCAAACAAATCACCGAGGCCGGGGGACAATTTGTTGCGGGTAAGTTCCCTTCCATTGAATATTGAGATAATGTTTCTAATCTAACGTTGGATAGCCCCCGTCTTTGGAGCCTCAGCAATGGCCGCCGCCGGCAAACTCATCTTCGTCACAGCCGGACCCGAATCCGCAACCTCAGCCATCTCTCTATACCTCAACGGCGTAATGGGACGCTCCGTCATCCCCATGGGCACAGACGTCACCAAGTCAAGCTTACTCAAAATTGCCGGAAACATCGTAGTCGTCTCCTTCATGGAGGTCCTCTCCGAAGCCCACGTCTTTGCCGAGAAGACCGGCCTCGGCTCGCCGGTGCTGGAGAACATGATCTCGGACATGTTCGGCCCCGTTCTCGAGAGCTATAGCAAGCGCATCACCAGTGGCTCCTACGCACCGCCGCCTGATGGCAAAGCTGGGTTCGATGTGGCGCTGGCGATGAAGGATTTGAGGCATGCACTCACGTGTGCCAAGGATGCGGGAACGAAGCTGGAAACTAGTGAGGCTGCATTGAGGCATATGGAAAAGGCTAGAGAGTTTGAAGGAGTGAGGCCGTTGGATAGTAGTTCCATGTATGGTGCCGTGCGTCTGGAGGCTGGACTTGACTTTTACTCTGACGCCTGCAAGGAAAGAGATGCAAAGAAGTAGATGCATTTACACGCCCCAATGATACCAAGACAACTCGAATCATGAATAATGGCTCCAGTCCTTTGCCCCATACCTAGAATTGACTGCCAATTCCCTCCCACGCAAAATATGGCGATACCAGTGCCGCGCGGCAAAAGAGTTGCGTCGAGGGGGAATCGAACCCCCGGCTCCCCGACGCTGCTGGATGGCAACGGAGAATTTTACCACTAAACCATCGACGCGGTCGAAGCTGGTGATGCTTCAAGTGGATTGGGATGCTGGAGCTGCGTGCGGGTTCATCAAGCGACTAGGGTGGTGGTGGATCATTGTGGAGGAGGTTGATGGGGCCCGAGAATAGTGTCAATTAACCTGACTTTCCGACGTGGACAAATGCTCATGTAGCGAAGAAAGTAAGGTTTGGACAAGAGAAAGTCTTCTTATTCAGGTTGTAACCTCTAGACCATGAAGGGGCGGGAGTGCATGCTCCCCATGCGGCGAATCTTCATCAGCCTCAGCCTCCAGTCTCTCCAACCTTGACCGAGCATGGTCAAAGTCTAATCTCTTATATCCATGCTTCCTTGCATGTAGATATTGTGACATTGTAAAAATCATCTCGTTTAGGGGCTCATGAATCCCCAGCCTTCGAAGAAGGGGGCTGTCGAGGGGTTGAAGTTGTTGGTCGTCCCTGGGCCTGGCAAAGTAGATGATACCCAGTCTTTTCGCTCTTTCCTGATCTGGCGGCGGCTTGACAACTCTATGTACGGTGGCCCGGAAGAGTCCACCTGTCAGAAGCTCCAAGCCCTCACCGACATTAACGATGAGGGCCCCAGGGACGTAGCGCACCCACTTCCAGTCACCAGATGGGAGCCGTATCTGTAACGATGAAACTGGTTGAGAAAAGAGGAATGTGAAGGAGCCCAGATCAGTGTGACCTCCTAGCCATAAATCTCGGTATTGCGTCCCACTTTTTGCAGGGCGTGGATGATACAGCAGATATCGTAGGTACTCCGAGCATGGCTGTGTGACAGAGGCGTGTGTGGAGAGGAGGTGTTCTTCTGGCACTTCGAGTACTATTGCAACGAGTGCCAAAATCTTGGGCAGCAAATCTTGCCGAAAATGGTTCATAAGTTTCTCGACTTGAGCAAGGTGCGAATGCAGAAGTCTAGGGTGCTCATCGTCACGGGAATTTGTAGTTGCCGGGAAATCGTAATGATCCAAGGTCTTGTGAAACCCTTGCTTATGTTTCTGGCTTCCCGAAGCCTTAAATCCAACGTGAAGTCCCTTCTTTTCCTGTTCGGGTGTTGTTTCGAAGGGCCACTTCTCCTCTGGCCGAAGAGTAAGTAGGGCATGGGCTAGATCGACCTGGGAGGAGTAGAGGCTTCCCGGGATGCCATGGTTGGTGATAGTTAGGAAGCCGTGTCGGGTGACTCCTTCCAAGAGACTCGCAGCTAGTTGCTGACGGTGGTTGATGTCGTGAAAGTTCGAGAGATCGAGGTTGACAAGGTCAACATAATCGAGGTCTTCTTTGGTCGGGGAGCACTGAGTGAAGCTTGGAATATTACAATCGAGCTCTGCTGTCATATCTCGAAGTGCTATGCTTGGATGTAGATGGTGTGTATTATTCAACTTAATTATCACAATGCACCATCTCGCAACCAAAATTTCAGAGAAGCAAGGACGCTTTTCTTCATTCTACTGACTCGGTGATTTTGTCTGTTCAACATGAAGATTGTCTTTCGACAGCTATATCCAAAGTCTTGGCTCCAGCTCCTCTTTCCAAAACATCTTCCTCCAAATTCTCTATCAGAGTGGTGCTGATGCACTTCGGCCTTCGGACGTGGACTGGTGTGGTGTTTATGACAGCTGAGGACAATGCTCCACACTAACACCCCCCTAACGAGACCTCTTAACAAGAGCCGAATTGACTCGAGACAAATCGCCTCATTCGTATTAGCAACACCCCCAACATCATGACACCCGACGCAGCAGGGGCCGCGGCGAGATCTCCGGCCGTCGTATGCCGTACCCCGCGAATGCTGTGGATCACAGGAGAGGTGGAGGCGAGCGGAATAGTCAGGGCGTCTGAAGGGATTCAGACTTGAAAGATACGGGCATGGCTTGACAACTATGAGGAGCTCCACCATTTAGCTTCGTCTGATCCTTGCAAACACACCAACGCTTATCCCCCTCCTTATCTCTTAGCTTGATTACTTGACATAGTGATTAGTGTCTCTCTCTAGTCTCTCTGCAACCATCCCCCTTGTGTGGACGAAGGTGGAGCATGCCCTGTCAACTCCTTGGGGCATACTTTCACGACTCGCTTGGGTTGTCCGGTGATGCCTATCTCTGGCGCGCGTTGCAACACCACGTACTTACGTCCGGGGGACAATGAAGGGCGCCACGCCTCTCAACGTCAACCAACAACTCCCAAATCCGGTTGTGAATAGCCGAGACGTGCCTTTCGTGAGGAGCATGAGGAGAGAGATAGACGGGTGCATTGAGTATAATACGCGATCACGCCACTACTCCTCGTCCGCCTCTGCTTGTTCCGACCGCAGCAGCCCCCTACTCATCTGCTCCGCCTCTCATCAATTCCCCGTTGCCCTTTGACACCATTCTGTTCGTCAGCTCCACATCGACGAAGCTGCATAACACTTTCAGTAACCAATTTCGGTTGGTTGTACGGCTTACGTCTTGCTGAGCCTGAGTTTCCTTCGTGCGAATTGCCTCGGAGACCGACGAACTACACCATGGCGGGCGACACCGTGGCTACGAGCGTCCGTGAGGAGCCGGTTACCAATGCCAGTTGGCTGGACAAGTGGCGCTGGTACGAGCGTAATACCTCCAAGGAAGAGAAGGTGTTGTTGCGCAAGCTTGTAGGTTCACTGGGTCTGAATCCGGAACGACCACGCAGCTTCTAACAAGTGCTAGGATTTCATGATCTTGACCTTTGGTTGCCTCACTTTCTTCACAAAGGTGGGTCAAAGTTGCGACTTTGATAGGGTCCGTGTAACGTTGACTGACTTTGCCAATAGTTCCTCGATCTCCAAGCCTTCCAAAATGCCTACGTCAGTGGAATGAAGGAGGATGTTGGCATGAAAGGCAATGACTTGCAATACACCACTGGTGTTTTCCAAGCAGGATACTGCGCTGCCATGATTCCCTCCAACATCATCCTCACTCGTGTTCGGTAAGTCTAATAGGCCCATGAAAACAGTTTGGAACTTATATGTTCGAAACTGAGCACAAGGACTAACACGGACACCTTCGCAGGCCCAACATTCTTATCCCGGCGTTCGAGATCCTCTGGGGCATCCTGACTCTTCTCACGGCTTTCGTCAAAGATATCAAGCATGTCTATATCATCCGATTCTTCAGTGGTGTCTTTGAATGTGTGGCCTATCCTGGCGTCATCTACTGTATCGGTTGTTGGTACAAGAGCACCGAGATCTCACGTCGGCTGAGTTTATTCTACGTTGCGGGTCCTCTGGGAACTGTGAGTGCATCTCTGTTTCATACTTCCAACGCTGCAAGACTAACACGATACAATCAGATGTTTGCTGGCTACTTCCAGACCGCCTGCTACACCAACCTCAACGGCGTCAATGGCCTCGAGGGATGGCGCTGGCTCTTCATCGTCTGCGGTTGCATCACCCTCCCCGTAGCCATCCTCGGCGCCGTCGTCTTCCCCGCTCGACCCGATTCCAAGAACCCCTCGTGGCTCCTGACATCCGACCAAATCGCCCTTGCTCGCCGCCGCGTCTCCGAGGGCGGATCCGAGGCCCCCAAGGTCAAGTTCGACCGCAAGGCCATCACCGACGTCTTCAAGGGCTGGCACTGGTACGCCTTTGTCGGCTTATACTTTGTCTTCAACCAGGCCATGATCACCAACGGACAGCCTTTCAACCTGTACCTCAAGGCGAACAACGATCGTTACTCCATCAGCCAGATTAACAACCTTCCTACCGGACAGTCTGCCATTTCCATTGTGGCGGCGTTGGTTGGATGTTACTGGGCTGATGCGACGGGTAAGCGCTGGCTGCCTTCCATCTGGATCTGCGGTTGGATGACTGTCGGCTCGATCTGCATGGCCGTGTGGAATATACCTGAGGGACTCAAGTTCTTTGCCTTTTATGTTGCCGGGCTCGGCGGTGCGCTCAACCCGCTGTTCATGTCTTGGGCTTCCGAGGTCACGTTCCGATCTGCTGAAGAGCGTGCTGTCGTCGTCGCTTCCATGAACGCAGTCGGCCAGGCTCTTCTCGCAGGCTTGAACATTGTGACATTCCCTACACCTCTAGGTAAGAAACTCGTTCCCTATTGAGTAATTGTTAGGAGCACTGCTAACAGAAAAATAGCCCCCAGATTCAAGTTCGGTTGGTTCTGGGTCATGGCCAACAATATCCTTCAGGCCGGCTTGGTGATGGGCATCATGGTCTTGCACAACCGCGAGAAGCGAGCCATGCAGGTCCTCGAAGGCCAGGCAGAGGACGTGGAGCAGATCAAAATCGCCAATGCCACGAAAGGCGATGATGAATCGGCTTGATTGAGGTAATCTGTGGCCTCAGTGCTGGGAATGTGACGGGGCGGATGGGACTGCTCACCCCATTTACCCTTCTTAACCCCCTGTTTTTGATTTTCTGTCTAATTAGCTACTCGGAAGCGCGGCGTCCTGGAGTCTGTCAGTTGGGGGGCTTCATGATACCCTGTGCCACACCGAGAACCAGCCGCCGGTTGGGGGCTGTGGCTACAATTTTGGATTTGATGCTTGTGGAATTTTTTTGATGGAACGAAATTTGTAGAAATACGACACTCATTTGTGCATCTGTTTGATCACTTCGTTTTGATGTCAATTGTGAGCCCGCTATAGTGATGTTTTCATGCACAAACGACCTAGTTCTAGGTATTTCCCCTTTCTCTCAGGATCGTACAGCCTAGATCAAATTGCCCGAAAGTCGGGCTTAGAGATCACATGCCTTCGGGAGAGGTAAAACAGGGAAGGCGACGTAGCACTCGAAAGGCCTTCCTGAGGAAGTTGATCCATGCATTCAAGTAACATCCCACTTCGTGTCGCACAGAGGTGCCCTGGCCGAAAAATCACGCTCTAGCTGGCTAGGCGAACCTGACTTCCCGAAATCTTGACTGTGAGTGATGACTATCGGTACCCTTGAGAACTCGATGATTGGCCGTATCTTTCAATGGACCAAACTAGAGTTCCTGGGCACGGGAAGTTGCATGAACGAGGCTGGGAATTCTGGACTCGAGAATCGTAGCATCACGGGTATCATCAAATACCAAGCACTGTGGCGTCAACAGTTGTAACGACGGTACAATTCCGCTGAGCAGAACTCGGCTGTGATCTATGGAACAAATAGTTGTGACATCTAGCAGAATTACGATATTGCTCATACACCGACTATAATATTTTCCCAGCGGCAAGTGTGGATGCTGCGTACCTGCTTTGTGGAGAAATGCTTTATTTACGATACAATCATACATAAATGTAGAGTACTCTGGGTAAACTATCATATTAGAGTCATGTTTATCTCAGATAAACAATAGGAAATATTGGGCCAATTTGCGTCATTTGGTCAAAGAAAAAATGTTTTCAGAACACATACCTATGATACTAAGATTGCCCATCCTATCTAGAATTATTGCAGTCTTTTCACGCTATCTCTATGTCTTTACAACCAAAAACTGATTGTTTCATTATGGCTTTGCAAGGAAGATGAAATTGGCAGGTGTTCCGATAGTGTGCAAGAATATTTGCTGCATCGTCTAATTGTTATTTGGCTGTTTGACATGCAGAAAGTCATGCTGGCAGCAACCTGCATCAGAACAATGGTAGATTGCTGGTAATACAGCAAGGATACATGACGGAGCCACGTGCGGGTCAGCGGCCCAAGACAAGACGACGGTTCGTAAATGCGCCTAATATCACGCGAATGCGACAAGACCACCAAGACCCCAAGCGCAAACCGCATCCGTATCAGCGTCGGCATGAACAGGTGGTGGCGTTTGGGTCCTTGTCTTGGGGCAATGGGCCGGGAGCGTTTTGCGTTGACGCATGTGGCTCATGTGAAATTCGCCGTCATGGCAAAATCCCATCCCATCCCATCATCCCACTCGGCCGCGTCCCTAATCCACGTCGGCGGTTGTCCGCTAGACCGCCGTTGGGCCTGGGAGTTTGTCCGTGTTAGCGAGTGCGAAGAGCGGCGTTCGTCATCTCGCACTAAAGCTGTCAGACCCTCCCAAACTGCTCCCCCAAAGCCGTCAATTGTCCCGGCTCATCGGTGACAAGGTTGTTCCTCCTCTTCGCTTGGCGTACTCTAGCTTCCGTTCCGTGTGGCTTTATTCGTACCAAGTACTCTGGTCTTGTTTCTCAGTGTGAGAGAGTGAGAGAGAGAGTGAGTGTCCCTTGTAGGTACGAGTACCTATCCCCATGTAAAAGGACTCAAGATGCTCCACTCATGATTTCCAGCCTAACCCGTTCTCGTATGTTAGTCTACGACCTGGGGCCCTTCATCGACCGCCATCGCCAAACACGCGTGCCCATCTCGCCTGTTGTCCCGATCTAATCATCTAGCGCCGCTGCGCTTTCGCTTCTTTTTTCCACTCTAAATCCAGGTGATCCACGTAGCCGGGACTCGGGCCTGAAGCTTTCAGTTCCTCCTTCCCCACCAAACCACGATATTCTGACAAGGGTCCAAGTGATTCACTCACTCACTCATTCATTCACTCACCTTTGGCCTCAGGTGTGTTGAACCTGGGCTTGTCAACGGCTGTATTGGAAGGAGTTAAAAGGCGCTAACGAACGACCTTTTTCCAGGCTTCTCTTTTCTTTGACGATATATTAAACCAAGAAACCGGCCTCTTCTTTTCCTCCTTCAACCCTTCAACCTTGTTCGAATCACACCGTTCCACGACAGCTTCAACCTCATCGTCACTCTCGACCGTTACGCCTCAGCTTCAAACTCACACTCTATTCTCACTCATATTCACACTCATCCCTCGATTCTTTTTCTCATCGCACTTGTATTCACGAACCGCCTTTGAATACACATCTCGTCGCTCGAAATATCCATGCCCGCAATGGACACCGCTACCGAGTACCAGACCGCTGAGCGGTTCCACGGCATATTCAAGCCGACCGAGTCTCCCCAGTGGACCAAGCCGTACAACCATCTTCCTGTGAGTTTTTCTTCATTATCACACCCGAGTGTTACGTTGCACTAAAGCAAATACTAATGACTTTTTATTTTCAGCTGCTCATCAAGGATGGCTTCAACCTCCAGACCCTCCTCACCATGGGCGCCTTGATGCAGTGCTTCCTCTTCTCCATCATTCCCGCCAAGTATGCCGTCATTCCGGCTTTGGCCATGGGTCTCAGCTCTATTGTCTTGACCATCCTCGATACTCGCTCCGAGAAGTCCAACCCTTTCATGAAGGGCGTCGTTCGTGGTCGCACCAGCGCTCAGTTCCCCGATCCCTCCACCGGCGCCATCCCAGCCGTCGCCGCCTCCCAATCCCTCGTCGTCTTCCACCTCGGTGTCCGCTTCAACCATCCCATGGGCCTCCTCTGCCCTGGCGGTCGCGAAATCGGCCAATACTTCCGGGAGATGAACAAGGACCTCGCTCAACGCGCTTCTGAATACGGCCTCTACCACGTCTCCAACTGGCTCGGCGCCGACGGCCCGCGCAACAACTCCCTGCTCAACATCTACTACTTCCGCGATGTCGAGGGCCTCAACAAGTTCGCTCACGACCCCATCCACCGCAAGGGCTGGGACTGGTACAACGGCATCAAGCAGCAGTACAACCACATTGGCATCTACCACGAGAGCTTCGTCACCAACGCTGGCCAGTACGAGACCATCTACGGCAACATGAAGCCTCTTCTTCTTGGTGCCGCCAGCGTTGAGTGTCAGAGCGAGGAGACCAAGGATAAGGTCTGGGTCAACACGCTCGTCGACGCCAACGTCGGCCCCCTTCGCGGTATGATGCGCCGCATGGGCAAGAGGGATGCTCCCCTCGCACACTATGCCTAGTCTTCTAGGTCTTGTGTCTTCTTCTTTGTCTTTCTCCCCCAAGGCGGGTAGTGGAACAGATGTTCCGACGCCTGCTTGTCTGACTCGAGGGTAGCATTGGGCGGTGTTTGGCGTCAGGCTACGGCCTAGGTTACATGTGTTCATCATTGAGTTTTCAAAGGCTGGTAAGCCTCATCATCGGAGTGGTATTTTCGAAGACCGCCGTGTCTTCTTGTGACCAATTCACGGTCGCATTTCTTTCCTGTACATACTTTCAATAAGCCACGCGGCACAGTCCCCGAATCAGAACAAGTTCAAAGCACAAGTTCCATCGCCAGACGCGCTCTCATGCCTCGTGAACATTGCTCCTTCTTCCCCTGACAAACAAGCGTTGATGATGGTTTCTTCCGCGACCAGCTTGAAGTAGCCTGCGCGATGAAACGATAGACTTCCTTTCTGACCGGCATCGTGCAATACCAAACCTTCGATACACGGATTCGGGTCCGTTCCATCAGCCTTGTAGGCGGGATGAGTTCCTATCTGGAGCAAGATGCTGCCTGCTGACAGTTGATAGTTGGGGTTGCCATTCCCATCCCAGGTCCACTCGTCTGGACAAACAATGAAGGTGCGAATTCTACGATCAAGGGGTCTCATTCCGATGCCCTTGACGTGGCCGTCGCTCAACACTGTTTCTCCCTCCCAGGTTATGGCACTCTTCAGAAGGCGACCTTGGAGCTCTAGACGGGCACTCTTGAGCTGTCCCGTCGTCACCCCGTCATACCCCTCCACGTAATGCCTAATACTCTTGACAAGAGCGTCTCCTTCAAACACTTTCCGCCCAGCATATCTCCCAGTCAACGTCGCCTTCTTAACCGCCCCGCCGTCAATCGAAGCCCAGCTCCACGTAGGAGCGCGCCACGTCGTCTGACGCGAGTATGTCGCCTTCTCACCCGGTGCCGAACAAACCCCCAGCAGGTCCTCAACCAGCCGGCTCTCCCATAACCCTGCGACATAGAAATCGTCTACCGCCTCCTCCATAGATTTCGCCAATGCTTGTACTGCAATAAGCTTGTCCTCGCCTTTGGTCAAGTGCTGCGCCGTGTACATCGTCACGACTTCTTCCCAAGGAAGGTACGCCTCTTCGAGGATGAACGGATCCTTCTCCTCCTTTGCCATGCCTTTCAGACGCCAAAGGACTTGAGAAAATGCGCGCGGATCACGGTTGGTGTAGGCCTTGCCAAAGGATCCTATACGATCATTTGAGTATGCAAACTGTCCTATTCGGTAGTCCATGCCGCATTGCCAGAATAGCTGGTGACGCGAAAAGTGAACAACTCGTGGGTAGAAGAAGCGCTCCTGTAGAACCCAGCCGCGCGTATTTAGAGGAGCCTCCTCGACGCCACGCTGCCAGATTTTGCCATTCAGAAGGAAGTAGTCTCCAGATTCCACTACATTTGATCTTTCCTCGTTGGTCGTTTCCTCGGGGGGAGTGCCGTCGATCGGCTGAGTGAAGGATTTTCGAAGATGCTTGGAGTGAATTGGGTGAGGTTCGAAGTAAAGCCCATCATTTCCACCAGAAGCAGCCGTCGCGGCAATGTTGATGACGCCGTTGCGATAGACTTCAGCCATTGTGATGGATTCCTTTCGCCAGTCGTCAACCGAATCTTGAATGATGCCTACGCATGGACGTCAGTTGCCTAAGTCCCGTCATCGACCAGACTCACAGAACGCGACTTACATAGGGAATCGATCCAGAGATATTGCAGTCCAAGTTTCCTCAGGATGGAAATAGTATCTCGAAAGGTCTTAGGCAGCGTTTCGACTCGGATACCGGCTCGAAAAGATTCCATGTTGTCTCGTCCCAGCGTCAAGATCTGGGACTTGCCCCAGCAATGACTGAGAGTGGCGTACTTCTCATGGGCGGGAACAGACGTTGACAGCCGCACTTCATCACTTCGTGGGTTCCCAAGGTCAAGCAGCCTCGTTGGAACGAACCCACTCGTATCCTTCCCGCGATAGTCTGAGTGGTTTGAAATGCAATCTCCAAGCCAAGTTCTCGTAGTGGTGAGAACTCTATCCTCCTGGGCTATGTCACCTTCCACCAAGCGCAAAGACTCCGCGTGCTCATCACCTGATCGATGTTACCGACTCACTCGGAGCTTCAACGTCTCTACCCAAATGGACTCTAACCTTGGTTCTTCAGCAGGTAAAAGCTAGCTCCGTTTCGACAGACTCTATGAAGGATATGAACAGTCAGTGGTTTTCGACTCGACTTGCGTATCTCGAGAGCAGGCTTCCTACATGGACGGCGAGAACTCAAGGGTGCCACTCGGCATGCTTGTAGGCGCGTGAGCCTGCACGTACAAGCGCGACGTATCGAGTTGGCTGTCAGGTATTAGACGCTCTGCCACCAGTTCCTCATGTACGGAGGTACACAGGTGGCAGCCAGCAGCGACGGCATCTTCGAATGAGACCCACGTCGCGTGGTGGACGAGGACGCGGCTTGATGATGGTCCGCGAGCCTGTTCGGGATGACGCTCGGCTTCTTCACTCTGTCCATCTGCCAGGTCGTTGCAGCTTTTGCACAGCATCTCGGATGACTGGCATATTGCGAATGCGACTTGGTATGGTACAGCATTGGAGGGGTAGAGCCTTGAGAAGGATTGGCGGGGGCATGTTCGACAGGCACGACAGGGGCATTCAACTAGGGCGCATTTGGCTAGACCCGGCGTGATCTCTGCCCGACGTGGTATTCATGGAGACAGACGCGTTGTTGGTGATGTGATGTCACGGCCATGATCACCAGAAGCTCAACAACAAGGGCGACTGCTTAGAACGCCTAGTAGTAAGAGTTGAGTGTATATGGGCCAACGATCAAATTTCGCAGATTTTTCCAATATTCCTGCGCGATAAGAGCCAGACCGATAAAACTACCAACTAGGAGACATTCTTGGAATTTCCCAGCTTCATATTATTAAGAACAATGATCAAATGTTGTGCTGCGCGCAATGCCACCCAAGCAGAGCGTTCCAACAAAGACACCAAGAAGAATAGACAAGAAATATCCCAGATTCATCGACATTACCGCCAGCATTCTTCAAACGTTATTGTGAGTGTCCCATTTAATGCAGAAATTGGCTAGCACTTACAAGAGATACCCTAGAAGGGCAATGGCAACCTCATAGGCACCATGCGCAACTCTGAGAAGAATCGATCTTGCTGTAGGGGAGATTCCCCTTCCTTTTCGAGCGGTCTCCTCGCCGATTCTCGAGTGGCTCTTCTCATGCTCCTCTGCCCACACTATCGCTTCTAGCATGGGTTTGAAGGCAATCAGAGTACGTAGTATGATAGTAAAGACAATGAGAGCGAGGCAAGTGCCAGCGTACTGTCCTGGCGTCCGCGGGGTCCATGATTCGGAAAACAGCGCAGTGGCCATCCTGGTGTGGAAGACGACTGGCATGGGCTCGGTGCCATGAGAATGGGACATAGTGCTAGGCATATCCATCGTGAGATCTCGGGGGGAGAAATCGACTTGGTTTTTTCTGGGTGGGTGAGCAGTGTCTACTGTCTACTTTCAAGTCAAAGCCAAGACGGGCGTACTTTCTAGAATTATAGATGTTGAAATGAGCAAGTTACCACCTAGTGTGAGTCTTCAGCTATATGAGATGCAGGAAAGGATGCAAGTCAAGCGTAGCATCTTGTCATCTCCGATGCGATCATGAACGGGAACCTCTGCAAGCCACAGCCTCTATAGTCACAACGGGATGGGTCAGATGCCTGAATCAGCGCACGGTAATTCGATATTAAAGTAACAACTCGCGCAAGTGGTAAATAAGAGAGAAAAAGGCAGGCAGTCAGGTCGCCGCAATGCTCGCTAAAGTGGGGGGATGAGGCTGTTTGAGAAGGTTTCCAGGAGGAATTTCTTGGCTTCCTCGTCTAGTCCTGGAGTGTTAGTGCACCATTGAGTACCTTGTGATTCACTTTCGTTGCCAGTGAGCAAGTTTTGTACGATTAGATATTCATTTGATTTGTTTAAATGTGCTATACTCAACACAATACCCTCCTACTTATGTTAGTTGACAACAGTCCCTTCCAACACAAGAAGAAGCACTTCACGCCTTCAAGCAAGCTCAGTCAAGAGCAAAGCAACGCTCGGAACTCGCTGCATCGTTACCCCACCAATTCGGCATGGTTACGATCTTGCCAGCACCGAAGAAGAGGAAAACAAGTAGCATGTTGAAGTTGAATCCTGCGTCGAAAGCAGCAGCCAGGATATAGTTCCATCTGGCCCACATGTCGTATCGGTAGCGGTACGCCCAGAACATGACCACGAAGCCACCAATCAAGCTGCTCACGTATCCGGTGCTGATGTTACCGTAGAAACTAGCCATGGCGGAGAAGAAGATGGTCGAGTTCCACAATTGGAACTTAGCGCGGGGGAAGGCGCGGTGAAGAGCGTAGATGAGAAGCGGAGTGAAGGCGCCGACGAGGAAGCCGTACGGGAGGACCTTGTAGATGTGCTGCTGGAAGAGCCTTCGGGGACCGATGAGGACGTATTGCACACCCATGGTGAGGTTGGAGGTGAGAGACTGGGCAGTCCACTGATGCGCAGGGTCCTCCTTTGCTCCCGTAAGGTAATCGAACTTGGTGTCCAAGACCCAGCGAACAACAGCATAGTTGATGGGAACACCCAGGAACGAGCCAAAGACCTGAGAGAAGAATACAGCCTTGGGGCTCAGATGCATATAGTGCCCAACCTTCATGTCCTGGAGGTTGAGCTGCGCGCGGTACCATGCATTTCCGGCGATGGCACCGTACGCCGAAGCACCAGTTGGGTTCTTAAATCCGCTGACGGAGTTCACCATCAATCCGTAAAGCAGCTCGTTGACTGTACCAATGGCCAACTGGAAGTTGCTCAGCGCATACAACCATCCAAGCGGAACGACGAGAATCGCACCAGTTCCGATAGCAACGAAGTATGTCCACACGGGGATGAACATGTTTCCAGTAGCCGTGATGGTGATGAGAGCGATGGCTGAGGCAGCAAACAAGGCGGCAAACCAAGACAAGGGCACTTCCTGGTAGCTTCGCTGCAGGATGCTGAGCTGGTCGTTGTACTGCGTGCTGATTTGCGATCCGTTTCTCATGCGATCCATCATCTTCGAGAGACTGCTCTTGATGGTCTTGTAGCCGAAGAGGGCAGCCCAAGCGATAGCAGAAGTATAAGCAGCATAGTCACTAGAAGACACGGGGTCAGGATACGAGGGAATCTCCAGAAGCTGAGGGGAGGTAATCTTACAAGAACATGGTCCACAGAACCTGGGTGCTGACGAACGGGGGACCGTACTCCGCGTACGCCGTCTCGTTGAACGACACATCCGCAGTAAGCAGCTTCGTGATCGGGTACGACGTGCCGTTCTCGAGAAACAGTCTGTTTGACATCAAGTGCCCGTGCCACTCGCCGAGGTGGCCGTACTTGGCCGCCGGAATCAAGATCCAGCAGCTACACGCGAAACCACAGAACATGACAACCTGCGTCCACCACGGAGTCAGGAAGAGAGATCCGTTGGTCGAGATGTTAGACCAGTCCAGTGAAAGGTTCAAGAAGCCCATTCCTCCGAATCCGGAACCGACAAAGTTGGCTACCGCGTTGTTGGGTGCCACCCAGCAGAGGAAGGCCAGCGATCCGAGCATAGGGAAGATGTACTCGGGCAGGAACTGCCACATGGTCATGCCGAGAAGAGCCCAGAAGAAGACTCTCGTCTGCTTGCGGGACGAAGCCGTCGGGGCCTCGCGCTGCTTCTTTTGCGTCTCGAACAGGGCGGTCTGGCAAAGCGCCGTAAACCACGGGAACTGGGGATCGTAGATCAAGAACTGTCTAGCCAGTGCGGCAAACGAGTAGCCAGTCCACACAATGCCCCACATGAAGAAAATCGCCGCCGCAGGATGAATCTTGGAGTTGAAGTAAAGCTCGGCCATCGCAACGGGGGTGTATCCCAGGTTGTAGGTAGCGCCTGATGCCGCGGAAATGGTAATCAGGACATGTTCTTTGACGTTGAACGGCCCCGGGTTGAGGTTAAAGCTGAATTTGGTGAATGGGACCTTGACCTCCCACGCCGGCAAGATCTTGGCAAGCCACGCGCCGCAGTAACTCGAGGCAATCTGGACGAAGAAGATGGAGTAGGGCGCATACGTCGTGCGGAAATGGCTCATCATCGATAGGAATGCGCCGGGAATAACGAAAATGATGGTGAGGAGGAAGTATCGGAACGTAAGGCAGGGCAAATCCGGGTCGTCGTGCAGCGAAACGATACGGCGCACGTAGGCTGGGATGTCCTTCAGTCTCGGATCGTCCTCGTCAAAGGCCTCTTCTTCGCCGTTGGCCTTGGTCGTAAACACAAAAGGCGGCTTCTCCATGTCGCTCTCAGTATAAGGAGCAGCGGGCTCGCCGGACCGCTTCTCGGGCGTGCCATTGCTGGGAGAGTCGACGGAAATGGCGTCGCCATCTTGAAGACCGCCAGTCTTTGGCTCACCGGCGGCCTGTTGTTGTTGGTTGGGGGATGGAGACATGGTGGAGGTCGTTCAGGGCGGCTGATCGCCAAGATGCTTGGAAGACAACGCCACACGGGAGCCAAGTTGGCCAAGCCTCTGGGGGATCAGGGACCTTCTTCTTCCGAACGCAACCTTCCGACAGCTGGGCGTTGCAACTTATATCAAGAAGCCGTCCATGGCTCAACTGCTTTGCCCACTCGCCGTCACTGACTCTAGACAACTCCCGAATGTGGGAGGTCAGTCGACCGTTACAGTTAGTTGGCGGAGCCGTTGCGATGGTGTCATCGGCGTTTTTCATCTTTATATTGCCTGCGTCGCGCGATGGCACGAGCCTAAGCGGATATGCGGCTTCTGAAGGTGGCTCTCGGTTCTAGGAATGTAACCCAACGGGGCTTTTCGAAATGCCCCGCAGGATCGCCGGCGCACTGCATCGTATTGCGGCAAAAGTGCCATCCTACTGCGACTCGGTTCAATCATCTCATAGGGGCGACTCGGACGAGAGCGTGTTCACATATTGTGCCATAGTAAGCAGCAGAAGTTCCCGAGTTTCTCGTGGCAAACAAACACAATTGTGTTGCAGAAAAGTCTCTTCACCAATCCCGTACATAACAGCAATTGCGCCATCGCCAAAAGTCCCTCGAGTCAGGATCAACCTCGATCTTCACAACCACTAGGCTGGTTAGCCGAGATGGATCCTGTGGAACACGGCCTTTGAACGGTGGGCTGGGTCGACAAGGAGTACGTAAAGCTTAAAAAACTCCTTCAATTGGGCAAAACGTTGCTCGGATCCGACATTTTACGTTGTGCTATTTGCCATCATTCGATTTCAAATGCAAAATGTCAGAGACGGATGAACAAACACCGACTTCCAATCTTCTCACTATGACTCGTTCCATCGCAAAGCATTCTGTATCGGTAATCAAGTACAGCCAGCTACCAACTCAATTCCACGGCTGAAGCTTTCCTCCGTTCTGCAAAGTGTACGTCCGGCCTTGAAGCCAAAAGCTCTCTGGGGCTTTCTGATCATACGCAACCGTGAACCCCTGGTCCTTGAGGCGTCCAAGATCCCCACCAACGACTGACAGACCTCGGACGAACGAGTTCTTTGCTACGATCCAGGTGCTTGTATCGTCAATCTGCACTGTCAAGCCCCCGCGATTGTTGATGAGAGATGCATTGGCGGAGCCCTGCCACGTGCTGTTCGCCAGAAGATTGACAGTGACGGTACAACCACCCCGGGTGACGATATCTCCGGAAATACCTTCTGAGCCCATCAGCGTCAGGGAAGAGTTGGAGGAAATTGGACTCCCGCTCCAAAGCTGTGGCTCGACCCTCTCAAGGTCCCGGGATGCTGTGTTCGTATCCGCCAGAAGCAGAATTCCCGAAGGATTGTATATCCTTGCATTCATTAGAATGATCTCGGCGGAAAATGTTGCCAGGTAAAAGGCCGGGCCCTCGCGGACCGTCAGATTGAGGGATGTCGCCTCCAAAGTGCCGGCATCATGTTGAGCTGTGATGGACCAATCGAAGAACAGGAAACCACTGATGGTTCCCGAAGTGATGGTCGAACCGTTTAGATGTACATACTGAGGCCCCTCCATGATTATGCCAGGGGAGGCATCGGCCCAACCGGTCAGATTGGATGACATGGTTCGCCCTAGCGAGTAGATCAATGGCGACCCCGGGTTGGTAGTGTGGGCGACGCCCCCACGGCTGTTGATGTTGAGGCCCGCGAGGGTAGGTGATCGGTAGCCCCCCGAGCAATGGCGGAGATTGGTAACATCCAGATTGGCACCCCGGATGGCAAAAAGACCAATGGCTCCCGGGCCGCTGCTGTACAGTTGGGGGGCCTCTAGGGTGACCGTCGTCCCAGCTCCAGTTGCATACAGGTTGATTGCGCCATTGTGGGTTTCGATGCGACCAGAGAACTGTAGTGTTGATCTTTCGCCCTTCTCGAAGTCAGTCATCTTGTAAGATCACGCGAGGCCCGAGGATAGTGTTGATCTTACGACAAGAATGGCACTATTATAACCTGTTCCGAGGGACCGCGGCAAGTCTTCAGGTGCTCCAGTCTTTTGAACATCAGCCTGAAGTAAGTCTACAATGACTCCCGTCATGTAGAGCACGCTGGTCTGTTCCAGACTAGTCACATAAGACTTGCCAGTCTCTGAAGTCTGGGGCTGATCGAAGATTCTCTGAGCAACAACTATATTCGCATTTGTTAGTTGACGTAATCACGAGCTCTTACACCACTTTTAGGATATAATCTGCGAAAAGAATGCATTGCGTATCACTGACTAGGCTTTTCTTCCGTCGTTGCTGGAATATAGTTCGGCCGAATCATATTGTCGTCAACCCATTTCGAGGCAAGGACCCCAGGATCTAGACACGGATCCTGGTCCTCGGGAATTGGATTCTGTGCTCTACATGCCAGAGTTAACACGCCGATGATCAAAGGTAGGGAAGCTCGGAAGCCCATGATGGATTCTTCCACTGTGGTAAATTGTGGTGAAGTTAGAGATAAGGTAGTCAACATTCATCTCGGGGCGATTCTGGAATGAAATGGATCAAAATACCGCTCAGAGAGGATATAGATGGTCGTGAAATCGCGTAGAACTCCTGTCAAGTTTCAACCTGAGACCATGTTGGTCAAGTATAACGAGAGACAGGGATGGATTCTGGAAGTATCAACCGAGCAGATGAGAGCACTGGAGATGGAGCCAACATACTTAACTTGTGATACACTTCGTACTTAGGTGACTGTACTGCCCACAATGAGACACTTGGTAGACTACCTCTAAAGTTGGTCTACAAACAACGATGTCTGGCACATTTTCTTCATCAGTCACTGATAGTTCTTTTCACTTGTTGTAGCAGATCTGTTGACCAAAATCAGGACATAACAGTTCATACAGGCGTACTATCCATGTCGACATACTTGAGACGAGGACATGTTATTTTGAGGAGGACGTACATACCAAGCGGCTTCATCTCCCAGTCCGCGACACAAGCCTATCTCGAACCCTCTCACCATGCTGAATGATTCCAGAACAACACGAACCATTTTGAGACATCGAAATCGAGTGTGATAAAATTAACGAAAACACCGACAACCAACTCTAGCCGAGCAATTTGAGACATCCAGCAAACTACCCTTCGTCTGAGTTACATGTCATCCGTTCTTGTCTCGCAAATGTAAAGGTCCTGGATGTCACTCCAAGACCTCCGCATCAACCCCTTCACTCCCATCACGCGGACCCATGTACATAATGTCGTGGAAGATTTGCATCCAGTTGCCTTCCTCTCTCCTCCACCAGTACTGCACCTTGACCAAAAGGTCTTCTTTCCTGTCTGTTTCAGGATCTGGCGATTCATCCCAAAGATCGACCCTCAATCCCACCCACCCCTCTCTTCTGGCCTTCTGTTCGACTTCCGATGCTGAAGAGAAGCCGGCAGGAGCAGTCTGCTCGTCGGCGCCGAACTCAAACTCCTCTTTTTCGAGTGGTCGTATCGTATAATACCCCTTCTTTGCTGGCTTTCCACTTAACCCCGATGCCCCGTTTTCGTCTTTTGGTGCATATTCGTGCAAGTAGCGCACGATTGTCTCACGATTGTGCGCAGCGAACGAGGGGTTGGGGCGACATATTTGATAGCAAGATGGAGAAAAAAAGATCCCCTTCGCATCAATATCCGCGGTATGTCTATAAGAAGCGTAGATCGCCTTCAGATGATTGACGAGGTCCGCGGTACTCATTTGTGAAGCCATAAAAGCTTGCTGATAAAGTGTCGTCAATGTCAGAATGGACTTTCTTCAGGCAACCTGATGTTGATGATGATGGGAGCTTTGGACAGACCAGGCTCTCTAAATTTATCCCCGACGCCAGTCTTTGCTCAGCTGAAGTCAGCATTTAGCGCCATGTAGAATGAGTCAACCTCACGGCTTTGAAATGTGTCCTGTCGGATTTTGCTGGTAATCGCTGAGGGGTTGGAAACAATAGCGTCATAATGACCATGGCGGGATACAATTCAATTCGTTCCATTCATTTGCTTCAACCATCTCTGCCAGCAAAATAACATTCTTAGCCGACGAGTGCAATTCTTGAGCTTCCTAAAGCCTTACGGGCCCATGATCTTGACTCAATGTTTGCGTTGATCGCTCATTCGAAGACCCGATTTCGGTCTAACCGATTCTTCCACGAGACGAGAGAACCTTTGGTCGGGGCTATCTGGAACACCTCCCATACCTGCACCTGAATCAA
This sequence comes from Colletotrichum simmondsii, assembly GCA_001563135.1. Classification (NCBI taxonomy): domain Eukaryota; kingdom Fungi; phylum Ascomycota; class Sordariomycetes; order Glomerellales; family Glomerellaceae; genus Colletotrichum; species Colletotrichum simmondsii. Next base: position 44,968 of record JFBX01000544.1, on the reverse strand, counting down.
AGACAGCTGGCGATGCATCACCCGCTTCAGACATCTTGGTGCCCTCCTCTCAGTCGATACCATGGAACAGACTGTTGATCAACCAGTCGTTGCCGAGGATCCTAGACGTTTTGGCCAGAGCAGTCTGCCGTGACTGAGAAGTCGTCACACGGCGTCGGTTCTACTTAAATCGATGAGACACCCTAAACAAGACTCTTTTTGAGGTCGGGTGGCCTAAGTCAAGACTAAGAAAGACTCACTCGATATCGACGGGATCCAAGGGCATCTCTAGACTGGACCTCGTCGTTCATAGACTAGATTGACTTTTCTGTCACGGAGTATTGCTATAATCCCAAGAGAATAAGGCAGCTAGCCAAACTAATGAGCTGGAAGTTGACCAGACTGTATTGTACGAAGAACAATACTGCCCGATGAGCAACCCCGAAGTTGATCAACAGGCGAGCACAATGGCACCAATGAATAGTACCGGTGACTCGTATCCAAGGTCCGCAGCCGGCGCCGAGTTGTGGCCGAGCGCCGGGCGGACTGCTCCGCACCCCTTGCGCGTTCAGATCTCGGATCTGGCCCACAGACGGAGATGGACATTTTGTGTACACATCCCTGCTCGGTCTCCTCGGAGGCCGACACTACATTCCCACCGACGGGATGTCACTGAGTCCAGGCAATGGCGACCGAGGAGTCCGAGAGGAGATTCCACGACTCTTGCCCCCTACAACTCGACACAGCTTTAGGTGGCTGCATCCAAGCCCGAATAGCTGGTATGGACTCAAGGGCAACTGCAGTAAGCAAAGATAGATTGTGGTGCTGCTCAAGTACATATCTAACAGAAATATGTCTAGTGCGACTTATGCCGGTTGCGCAAAGTAAGTGGACGTGTTGCACTGATACCAAAATGAGACGCAGCATTATTCTAGGGGCACAAGTTTCTGCATCAGTGTCCCTGTCTCTGTGATCAACATCAGTCATTGACAACCACTCTGATAGGTTCGATGTGACAGAAGCGCCCCTTGCTTCAATTGTCGGCAGTCGTCGCAGGACTGCACATTCACTGGCGCTGGTCAGAAGCCCAAGGTTCCTCGCCAGAGGGTTCATGTATCCCTACAATAGTATGTTTCCCGATCAAACCTATTCCTTCCCTTCGCAGCATCTTCCAGGCTAATAGGCTCGCAGCGAGGAGAAGATTGACCTTTTGGATAAACGCTTGGCCAATATTGAGTCCTTGCTGCTCAAACAACAACAGAGTGCGGCGTCAACACAATGCTCATGCTCCGGATTGACGCCTGAAAAGCCCCTTTCAGAAGTGCCGCTCTCGGTCAAGGATACGGCTCACGTCGCCACAGAATATGATGCAGCAGATGAAGCTCCACCGGTTGAAGGCCCCTCCTCACTGAGGTTCCAGATGGCAGCAACAAGAAGACTCACAGAAAGTGCCGCCATTGAGCTGGGTGCCTCATGCTACGTGAATGCCGTTGCCAGCGCGCATAGAGTCGTGGGATCCCAGAGTCCAGCAGGATCTTCCCAACGACACTTGGCCCAGAAACCCGTAACTTACCGAAACATGCCTCTGCCGCCTATAGCCGCTGTCATTAGTGTGCTTAGACAACTGAAAGGTACGTGGATCAACTTCTATCTTGTGTCAAGGTCATTGTTCAAAGTCTCTTGCTAAGAACCGTGAGTTGATAGACAACCCTCCCAGTAGTTTCTTTGTTTTGAGGTGTTTTCTCTCATGTTCGGACTTCATTGACCTTTGCCGGAACGTCTACTTCTCTGTCGACGACTACACTGCCATCGACTTCATTATAGTGAACTCGGGCCTGCATTATCTTTTCACAGAGTACTTTTGTCCTCCCAGTGTGGGCCAGTCTGAGCTTCGGAAACAGTCTCTCGCCTGGGGAGCAATGTGCAGGAACGCTCTCACGGCCGCGGTGGCAACGATAAATGCCGGTTTATCTGCAAAAGCCAAAAACGTACAAGCATTGATCCTCGGCGTATGTCAAGCCATCATCCGTTGACCTTGTTCCACGCTAATGACCCAGACAACGCACGCCATCGAGATGGCAAAACCGTGGCTGGCATGGAGGTTGATATGCTTCGCAGCGCAGCTTTGCATGGCTGCAGGCTTTCATGACGAGAGTCTAATTGTAGCTGATGACGAAAGTACGAGGAACGCCAAAGCCTTGTTGTTCTGGCATGTCTACGGGCTGGAAAAGACTCTTGCCTTGCGTGTGGGCAGAGCCTCCATGATTGGAGACTCTGATATTGATATACCCAAGGGGCTCAATCTGGTCTGTCTACCAAGGCTGTGGGACAAAGTGGTGCCGTTCTGGGTGTCGAATGCCTCAGTTCACAGCAAAATTTACGATCTGCTCTACAGTCGAAGCGCACAGCTTGTCTCGCAGGAAGACTTGTCTGATCGAGCAGATGGCCTGCTCGCTGATCTCAAGTTGATAGAGCCCGTTAATCTGGTATGTACGACCGTGGAGCTTGTCGCTCAGTTTCAGTATGATGATGCTAACGTATAATCAGGTCAACTCAACGATTGTGTCCGCCAATGATACCGAACCAACGACGAAATTGGAGGATGTTCTTGCGATATCAGCCAAAGTCATGTACTATACAACAGGAACTCTTATATGCAGGGCAAGAACTTCTCGAGCTTCTGTGCCGTCTTTCTCACCGGACTGCTTGGCATATGCACGCGCGACAATTGACGCCCACCTTGAGTGCGTCCCCTTGATGAGCGGCGACTTACACATTATGAATCTCTATCTCCATTGGTAAGCCCAATACCGCTATCCATGCCGCTTTTCTAAAACGTCCGTCGTGGACTGACAGGTGCCATTGTGCATCCAGGAGACTGCTTCAAACCCCTTTCATTCCACTCCTGGTGGTATTTTGCCACATAGTCGAGACTCAAGACACGAGCGATGCGCAACGACTCAAATGCTTTGTAGACAGCCTTGAACAGGGAGCCGATCTGTCACCTTCTGCAAAGGACTTCTATGACATTACTCGACAGCTCTATATGATTGCAGAAAAGCATATCGAGACGAGCAGTGAGCAAGATTGGGCGTCTGTCCCGTCTCTCTCAACGCTGGGACTCACCCAATTTTATCCAGCTAATGCTATGGGGGGCAATTATCAGTTGGCGGCTGAACACGTACAGTCTAATCAGGACATGGAGATGATGTTTGGTGGGGAGCAGGTCATGGGCTTCTTCTAGTTGGATTTCACCAGTATTATCCTAGCTCGAGGCTTACGGCTGGGTGCGAAATCAACCATAGACACATAGAGTTGAGCGTCAAACTATTGAACTGGTTTTGTGACAAATAGAATCAAAATCTCCTAGAAGACAAGATGACCGAGCTTTTGAGTCACAAAGACCTACCATTGGGATCGCGTAAAAGCGAACGATCTATCTCCGCCGGGAGGGGCGGGCCAAAAGAGTCTTCGGTCCCCGAGAGCCCCGAAACCTTCGAAATCCCGTGTCCGCGACAGCTGCACATCCCACCGCCAAACTCGGGGCAGACCATGTTAACGGAAGCTGCCGAGTTGAATTTCTAAGCTAGTTGGTCATTGCCTGCTCAGACTCTTGCGCTTCCGAAATCTTGTCCTTAATCTCCGGTTCATGACGCTGCTAGCCGCAATACTGCCATGTGATGGACGCCTTGGCGTTGTCCGAAGAGCGAGATGAGTCTTCGTTCTTGGCATGAGCAGGGCTCTTAATACACGCCGTCATTGATCCACAAACATATATAGGATGAAAAGTTCGAACAGTGCGGAGAGACTGAATTTTCTGGGCCCCTTACCATCACTGAGGAGAGGTTTGATTTGTCTAAAGTAAGATACAAAAGACAAGACTAATATGGCTGTGGCAATTGCTGGCGGAATCAGCGGCCCTGGCCGTGCTCTTGTTGAAGCCATCTCGGCCCAAGGAACCCATGAGGTTATCGTGCTGACGAGAAAGGTACTTATCAACAAGACGACACTCCACGCATTTTAGCAGTAGAACTCAACACTGACAGTCATGTTCTTATCTAGGTCTCAGGAAAACCCGGCGGCGCAGCCCCAAATGTTCGTTTTGTGGCTGTAGACTATTCTGATATTGATTCACTCACGGCCGTCCTTGAGAAATACAATGTTGACACCGTAATTTCAACAGTCAACAACATCACCAGGGAAACTCAGTCAGAGTTGAATCTCGTCGCAGCTGCTGAGAGATCGAAGACGACGAAAAGGTTCATACCAAGCCATTTCGGCGTCCCGTACTTGCCCGAATATGGAGTCTCAACCTTCCCCCCTTACCTTGCCTCGTCGCCAATCTAGGGGACCGCATCAACTCACTTACACGTCATTCGGATCTGCGTAATACCCAGGCGTCAATATCTCCTATTACTATAAGGGAGACGTCCATTACGAAGATGAAGTCGACCTCACCGGGGCGAAGGAGTTTCGGACACTTCCGCAACCGCTCAGGTACTTACCCGACTCAGGCTGCCCTGCCTCCTACCTCGACCAAATGGCGTTCTTTTTCAACAACGCGAACAACGTTGCGTCGAGCCCTGGGTCAGAAGATAGTCTCACCTCTTTGACTACACGTATGGCATTGCTTGCTCTAATGTCGCCCTTTTTCAGAGTATCAGTTGGGGTTCGAAGAGTTACCCAACCCAGTGACGACAGGATCGTTTTTCAACGGTCTTGTCCATCTTGCAGAAGGCATCAAAGGTGCTTCCAACTTTCTTCTTAGGTAACGAATCGGAGCTAACTTTTGCAAGGCAGCAAGTTCTTCATCGTTGATGACTCGACATGATCTCGAGACCGGCTAGAGGATTCAATCGCGATCCTACAAGGACTTGCTTAAATTGTATTCGAAAAGATGCAACACTAATTCATCGTTCCCGCCCGGTTGGATTGCGGACGTAGTCATGCTCACTTCTGGATGGCTCCTGTCGTAAGCTCGAGTAAGATTTCCCAAAAGTCGAGATCACGCCTGTGCAAGAGCTTCTGGCCAGCAACTGAAGGCCACAGTGGTGGGGCTCCAGACATGAGGCGAGAGATCAAATAACCTCAACTGGTCTCAAACAATCGGACTTTTGTAATATGGAGGATGTTCTTCTCGTTCAAATCTAATGAAGACCTTGTAAGCCACTGTCTTGGCTGTCTTGCGGAGCTCCGCAGAATCACAGAAATGGGGAAGTCCGTCTTCATGATTACATGTAAACTCGTCGAAGCCATGTCATTTGCAAGCATCTTCATTGACAAAAGTTCCTCCGTCACCTCCCGCTAGCCATACCTTAGCGAAAGAAGCGTGGGCTTGCATAGGATGTGTACGTAGGGAATCAGGCCCAGACGTATTGGAGATAGCGACGTTGCCTATTACACCATTAACTAATATTCTATCTAAACTCTCTTTCATCGTTGGTTTTGCCATTGTTTCTATGCTTTTCTCGCATCCAACCGGACATCGGAGAAAGAGGCGCAGCCGATAATGAGGTAGGATCGGGCACGGCTCATAGACGGCGCCGGAACGGAGCCGGCGATTAGAGCGGAGATCGGGGTTGCGGACATGTCGGCCGGTAAACTCTCATCCTCCTGCTGACATGCAGTATGCCAGGATTAGACTTTCGCTTCGAGGCCAGCGTAATTTCCATTAAACAACCTTCTTCAGGGTGAATCCCACCTGCACAGTCCTCGCCGCGATAAAAACACCAACCGCCGCCAGCATCGAGAAGCCGCAGAACAGCTGAAGCCCAAGATAGTTGGTGCCTCCTTGCGAGGCGACAATGGCGCCGGCAATAGGGCTTCCAGCCAAGGCTCCAAAGGACTGAACGGCGAATGCGGTTCCGGTGCGAACGCCAATCTGTCTAATGTCGGAGATTTGAGCAATGCAGGCCGGGCCAAGTGAGATGAAGCCGCCGGAGGAGAAGCCAAAGATGATGAGGAAGACGATGATTGCGGCGTTGCTCTTGCCTGGAATCCAGAGGCCGAGACAGAAGATTGCGCTGATGAAGGTGATGCAGATCATTACGTTGTACCGACCGACTTTGTCGGCGACGATGCCGGGAACGATGCGACCGAGGATGCTAAGAGTTGTTAGTGCCATGGTATAGCTAATGATGGGGATAGGTGCTTACCTGACAGCGTTCATGATGGGCAAAAGGTATATGACGAGGTTCTCATCCATGCCTTGCGCACGCGCTTGGAGGATGACAAAGTTGAAAGGCAAAAACATGCCGAGGAAGAAGAGGAACAACGCGCATACGGTGACAGCCATGGGCGGCTCACGCAGACCATCGACGTATTCTTTGAAGACGAACGGGCGCGGGCGAGGCGGCAGCCGAGACTTGACTGTCAGACACGCGATCCCGAGCAAGAACAGAAACAGGAATGCCACGGCGCGGATGGCCCAGGGAAAGCCGACCTGAGGAATCATCTTGGACATCATGATGGGTAAGATGACGCCGCCGAGCGAGGAGCCGGAGACCATGATGCCGAACGCGGCTGCGCGTCTCCTGAAGAACCACGAGGTTACGGATGACATGCAGGCGTTGAAGCACGCGCTCGAGCCGATGGACGAGACGAGACTTTGAGCGAGAATGAATTGGTAGTACTGCGTTGAAAGCGAGGTCATCATCAGACCGAAGACGTAGACGACGGTGCCGCAGTAGAGGAGGTACTTGGGGCCGAACGTGTCGTACAAACGGCCAAACTGGAGCAATTCGTCAGCTATCGAGACAGAGCGGCGAAGGGGGGTTTCCGGGGGAAACTTACAATGACGCCCATAAAGGTCATCACCCAGACCTGCAGACTGGTGATCCACGCGACAGTCGACGAAGGATACGAGCTGAGGGGGCCAGACACATAATACGCCTGGAAGACGCCGACGCAATTAATCAACCCAAACGTACAGAACAACGCGCACCACCCTCCAAAGACGACAAGCCAAGCCTGGGCGCCGCCATCGGGAAAGTCAGCCGGGTTCATCCCCGGCGGCGGGCCGGCAGCGGGCGGTGCCGGTGCATCACCACCGACCGGGCCATCGGTCTTGGCATCTTGCGATGATGTCGCGTGCGCCAAGCCGCCCTTTTCGAGATCGGCCTCGACGACGTTGGCGGGCTCCGGGTAGATGTTGGCCTCGGTGTCGCATTGCTGGGAGGGAATGCGATCTAGGGATTGGCGGGCGGAGGAAGAGGACTCGTAGGGGATGTGGTCCGACTTTTCTGGGTCTGCGGGCGCGGTGGACCTGTCCATGACGGTTGACGAGTTGGACGATGTTGAGAGGGCGTGTTGAGAGCGCGGCATGGCTGTGGACTTTTGGGTTGGGTTGGTGTTGTTGCGACTGTTTTCCTCAGCGACCTTGGTGGTACAAACGGGCTGCCGCTTCGTATCGTTGCGTATTGCTCCCTCTCTTGATATTTTCGTTCAAGTGGCTTCGAGTGAAGCTTCGATTATGAGGACCCCTTTCAGTCCGTGGACGCAGATCTTGTTGGCGAAAAGTTCCTTGATGAGATCAGAAAAGAAACTCCCTTGGGGCCCTTGGGTGCGAGCAATGTTTGTGGGCCGAACTGTTGCGTCGTTTCGTATCGTCGGCGAATAGCTCAACGAGATTGCTTGCTTCTTGGTCGGCTAAACATGGGACTATATCAAGTAGTCCAAGGTAGTACCAGCACGATCAGTAGCAGCAGTTCGTCTTGTTCTTATTCTCTGGGGCCCTGCCTATATCCGAATGAAGAAAGTATTTCCACACTCCACGACAGATTCCATGGTGCGGCTCAAGTGACGGACAATTATTAATTGAAGATAGACATGGAGTCAACAAACGCTGGCATAAGCTCCTCTCGCGCAGTCCTCGCCCTCAAAGCGTAAGGAAACAAGATTGTTTTGGGGGGTTAGACTCGGAGAATGCAGAAGACTCCAGACAAACCCATGTTCGGTTCCAAACGCCATGCCCTTCTGGATCACCGCAATTCTGGATACCGAGATCCTGGGGAGGGGTAGGCGACCCTTAGCTTAGCGGGCCGGATATAACAAGCGACTGACCGGCCGAAGGCCCTTTGCCCACTTGAGAAATGTGAAAACCTAAGCCGTTAGGCAGAGATTGGGAAAAAGTTGGACCGTTTGCTTCTAAGCGGCTCAACTAAGGTATGGCCAGCTGTTGTGGTGACGAATGTTCTTGGGCAGCCATCACCTAGCTTCATGAGCTTGTCGCCTGTCGCAGTGTCATTTGTGAGTCTCTCGGCGGGAACGTGCGCTTGTGATTCACGGAAACGGATATCGGCCGCTAGGTCAGTCGTTTTGAACCCCCTCTTAGATCAATCAACCAGTGCGGTTTCAACTTTCAAGTGATTGAGGAGAACTTGGTTGCTGATCTTCGCTTAGCGTTTGGAGAGTCGGTGAGGCTTCATCCCATTTACAGCTGGGTGATAGTCAAGTTCGTGCACAGGGGAGCTTCTTTGATTATTCTTAGACCAATAGAGTGCTTGATTCCGCAAACCAGGAGAATAGCAAGGCTCATTCTCCTCATGATTCTTCAGAGGTTCAATGTTCCTGATCCAGACTCTTGGCATCTTCAAAATCATCTTCTTCATGAGAACCCGCCTTGGCTGCAAGATCTCGCCTCGAACCCCAGCCCGGAGCCGTGTTCCGGGGTGGGGGTCCCGGAAGGGACTTGATAGCTCGGTGTTGAGATGAAAACGCGAAGCCCGAGACTCTGGAGTGGAATGAGGGATGCTACGAGCTGTTCACCTTTGACCCATTTGACCAATCACCACTGTTCTATTGTCTCGGAAGGGTGTGCTCGGCGCTCGGTCGGAAATCGAAGTGTCATTTAGAACGTCAGGCTTGTCAATAATACCAGCCTCCGTGGCTGTTTACCACTAAGTCGGATTACATCGACGGCGCAAAACCACGTGGTTTAGTGGCTTTGTATCCGCAAGTGTCATTCATCAAGCTTATTCGAGCGAAATGTCCAGGGATCGGACGACGAACGAACTCATATCTCCGAGATGGTAAGTATCCATACGAACAAATCACGAGAATACGAGTGTAGAAGATCCGGCCGATAGTGAAGCACGGCCAATATTTCTTGCAGCAACCGGACTTATCATGCAGGTCGCTTCACATGCAGAATTGCAACCTGACCGTTTCGTTGTCTATTACACAGTAAAGTTACATTTGTCAGCCTCGTGGCTGTCTGGTACAATTGCCATGGCAATTCTGCTTCGCGGCACAGGGGTGCCTGTATCAGATTCCGATTTTGGTTCCGCCTCTATCGCACAAATTCTTTGAGATCCTTCGCGTCCTCGAAGCTGACTTTTCCATCACGCGATACGCTGGCGACATGGATGGCTGACGGTGGCTGCTCGACTGATGCGGGCTTTGCCTCGACCTTCGGCTTCGTCGTCAATTCAACGGCCTCTGGGACTACGCCAGCCGGCGCATCTGCAATCTCGTTGACCTCCTTATTGGTGAGAGCATCAGCAACTCTGACGCCTCTGCTGGACATAAGAAGGGTTGTCGGGCCGCGGAACTGAAGGAACAAGCGGTCGCCCCAAATCGTGCGTCTCAGCGACGTCCTCAAAGTGAATAACCACCGTGCAACGTTCTTGTATGTACTGGTATCGCGCATCGCCTTCATGAAGTTTGTCTCGGGGAAGAAGCGAGTAATGTTGGGGATCTGGAGGCGGAGGACGTTCGACTTGAGGCGCATCGGCAGAGGAGGGTTGCGAGATACGGCGTATGCGACCACGTGCGAAGGGTGTGCAACAAACTCCTCGCCTTCCGCGAGCGTGACTTCGTATACCTGGCCAGGGGAGGATAGAGCTGCCAGGCCTCGGCCGGTGAGGTGAGTGCTTCCCCAGTGGGCCAGCGAAAGGCCACGGCTTATACGAGGCGATACGGAGAGTGTGTGTCCTGTCCAAGCAAGAAGCGCATTGCGCTGAGAGACCATGTAGTCGGTGGTACCATCGAGATGAAGGACGGAAAAGGTTGTCGTGGGAGACTTTGTGGAAATCAGAGCCGTAAGGGGCGTTGAAGATGAAATGCGTTGATATAGGAAAGGAACGCCAAGAAAGGCTCGTGTGAAGGGCGAAAGAATGGAAAGTGTCGACTGGGCCTATAGTTTTCTGATTAGATATTGGCCAGAGGAACAGAGTGCGGTCCCATGCTCACATTTTCAGCCTTGCCTGCAACTCCTACCAATGTTCCCCTTCTTGTGTAGAGCTGCTGCGACGGCGACAGGGAGACGGAAAGGAGGGAATATGGTGATCCGAGGACCTCGAACCGTGCATCTGTCGTTATCAAGTCAGTATCCTCTGCTCGTATTGAGTTCCATGCCATTGAGCCATTGCGCATACCGGCGGCGTCCCGCGACGCTCCTCGAGCTCCAAAGACATCCCCGCCAACCTTGGGCGCTTCAGTCGTAGGCGCAGCGCTGATCTGGATGCCCCTACATTGCCTGCAAACGTATGAAGGCGATTGACCAGGTCGCACACCTCGCGCCGTCCTCATCAAGGGCAATTGGGCGCGCATGGCGGACATCTGGGAGGCTAATGACGTCGATCGTTCGAATCGTGAAATGGGAAGCTCCAGCAGCTTGTCGCCCTCAGCAGTGCTCCATCAGGAATTTGGAGGGCCGCCGACCTTGCGCTGAGCTTACGGCAAAATACCGGAGCATCATCCCGGGTGAATGCCGTCCCGTGCCGAGAAGTACGTATCTATAAGGTACCTAGGTCCTGGAAGCTCAGATACGTATCGGCACGTGAGGGGGGGAGTACGTATCTGACTGTTCCTTCCAATGTCAAAGCTCGAAGATTACAGTGGGACTGGAGATTCGTTTCATTCGCTTAGAGGAGATTAGCGCCATCACCCCAGCAACAGCCCATGTCGACACCCCTGTTGACAAGGCCTCAGTGCAAACCTTCCATATTCATTGCACAACATTGAATAAGTCACGAACACGGTTCAAACACCACAAAAGTCTTCTCGTCGAACCAATTTCGACACGTCGCGTCGACTTCGAACTCCGACACCCTACTCCCGAGTAGCGACATCGACATCCTCTCATTCCTGCTGGCTTGGGCTGCTGCCACCCTATCCATCGAGTCGAAAGTCGGTCTGGCCTCACCATGTCGGTTCGTGTGGTCGCGCGTATCCGTCCCCTCCTCGAAAAGGAGCTGGATAAGGACGTCATTGTCCGCGCGGATAGCACTGAGCCGGGCAAGCCAGCCACGCTGGTCAAGATCCCAAGTCCGAAGAACGAGAGCGAGGAGTTCTCCTTCGCCTTCACCAGCGTCTACGACCAATCGACGACACAGGATGCACTCTTCACATCAGAGGGTACGGATGCCTTTACACGAAATACGAATCATCGAGAGACATCGGTCATACTAACTTGAGCAGTGGCACCACACATCAAGGCACTCTTCCAAGGTCTCGATGTCACCATCTTCGCCTATGGAGTCACCGGAACAGGCAAGACGCACACCATGAGAGGTGGACTGAAACTGGCAGATCGCGGTGTCATTCCGCGGCTATTGAGCGGTGTGTATCGGCGCGGTAAGAAGATCACCAAGGACACCAGCGGCCAGACGACCGTCGACGTTGTCTTATCATACTACGAGATATACAACGACAAGGTCTTTGACCTATTCGAACCTCCCGAAAAACGTCAGCCCTCGGGCCTTCCCCTCCGCGAAAAAGATGGCAAGACGATGGTAGTGGGTCTGTCCGAACGCGCTTGCGAGGACCTCCAGGACTTCTCCCGACTCTACATCGAGGCGAATAACAACCGCGTCACGGCATCAACGAAACTCAACGCCCACAGCAGTCGAAGCCATGCCATTATGAGAATCAAGGTGACCCAAACGACGGGAGACCAGGTCCGCGAAAGCGTTGCCTCAGCCATTGACTTGGCTGGCTCGGAAGACAACCGCCGTACCGACAATGGAAAGGAGAGACTAGTAGAGTCTGCTGCCATCAACAAGTCTCTTTTCGTCCTGTCGCAGTGCATCGACGCCATCTCACGAGGCGACAAACGGATTCCTTACCGTGAGTCAAAGATGACGCGCATCCTCAGCCTAGGCCAGAACAACGGCATCACCGTCATGATCCTCAACCTGGCCCCAATCCGGAGCTACCACCTGGACACTTTGAGCAGCTTGAATGTCAGCTCGAGAGCCAAACGCATCGAGGTCCGCGAAATCGAGAATGAGGTCGTCTTCAAGCAAGTCCCGCGTACGAACTCGGGAAGTTCTACATCCACCCTACGACAACCCCTCCGCCCCTTGTCCAATGCCCACAACATTCACAGTGGCACTATCGCAGCCAAGGCAAACGAAAAAGCTGCCGATCCGACGCGACCGGTGAAGCTTTTTAATGTGTACACCGACCGTAGCAAGTCTGCTGTCCCCGTCCGACCGACTGCCAACATGACGCAGACCCGGAAGCCCCTCGTCGAACGCGAATTGCCAGCCAAGGCTAGCAAACTTGCACGGCCGTCGCAGTCCTCCCTGATAGCTCAACCAACTCAGCCAGCTCAACAAGCCCAACCAGCCGAACAAAAGCTTTCCATCTCCGCAGAGCAATTGGAGGCCATCGTCGAGAAAAAGGTCAGCGAGATCCTCGCATCTAGGGAGAATAAAACGGCAGAGCCGGCACCTGCACCTGCTCACCCCGACATCAACGATGCTGTGCGACGCCGACTGGAAGCACTCGAGCGTCGGATTGCGAATGAGGAGCGGGAACGCGACGATGGTCGCTCAGAGGGGCTACGCTTTTTGCTGGCTGCCAGACAGGCCAAGGAGACTGGCAACGATGTTGTGGCGCTTCAGATGTACGAGGAGGCTCTTCCTTTCTTCCCAGGCCAGGCCAAGCTATTGGGCAAGATTGAAAAGCTGAGGGTCAAGCTTGGAAACATGCTTCCCACCGAGTCTCTGCCAGTGTCATCCTCTCCTCGGAACGGACACGAGAAGAAGCGTAGGAGGATTGCTGCCGACGACAGTGACGAGGAGTACCAACAAGACAGAGGCGACGAAGACATGAGTTTTGTGGACGTTGCCGCGAAGACGAAGAGCCGAAAGGCAAAGCCCGCGAAGCCTCCCAAAATGGTCCTTCCCGACCCGGCCGGACCAGCCTCTCCCCGAACCCAAAACTTGTTGAGCATCGTCAACTCGCGAGACCTTGCCCAAATCAAGGGCTTGCACGGATTCGGCTCGAAGAAGGCCCAGGACCTCGTTGATTACTTGGAAAACTTGGCGGATGAGGAAGACGCCGAGATTGAGACTTTGGCGCAGCTGAAGACCATCCCTGGAATGGGTGGTCGGACCGTCGAGCGTGCTTACGACGGCCTTGTAGGACTAGCCATTTGAAGGCTGAAGCGAGTGATATCCTACCTAGCATGGCGCATCGGGCGGCTTTAGGTGCATTGGGCATGGTGTTTTGGAGTTTAGCATACAGGCCGCGGTGGCCTCGAAAAACAGGTTGCTTAGAGTACGTTGCATATTGTGGCGAGAATCCTTGGGGATAAAGCATACTAGATAGGCAATTCGTTCTCGTCAAGTCGCTGTATCATGCCTCCATTGTGTCTTGTCTTTCGATTTATTGACTTTATTTATGCGTACGCGTTGCAGTGCATGTCTTTCGTCAGGAGGGCCTTCGGCTCTCTGCCATGTCAAAAGCTAGGCTACCTCGCGGTGATCTTGAAAAAGACCTTACAATGTGATCTTCGATAGCTTGACGTAGCATTGCCGAGGCTTGACCGTCAAACCGTCGTAGCCTCTGTAGTCAGACAACTCAGGAGGACACCGCAGTAAGTCAAAGTTCCAGATCAGCATCGCGGTAAACATGCGAAGCTCCAAATATGCCAGCCTTCGCCCGAAACATGCCCTAGGCCCGAGGCCAAAAGCCATCTGCGGCCCCGCCATGGCATCGTACACCATCTTCTCGGGATTCTTGTCTGATTTCACTAGCCAACGCTCCGGTTTGAAGTCCTCCACAGGATAAGGCGATGACTCCCAGCTTCGAACACGGCTCGACGCGTCAAGTGCCGTTTTGGAGCGCAGAGCGTCAGGGATGTCAAACGCCGGCTTGAGGATACTCTTACCAATTGTCACCATCATCACGTTCGTGCCCTTAGGGATATGGTGCCCGAGGATCGTCGTGTCCTGCATCGCCTCGCGGTCTGTGACCGAGGTCGTTCCAGCGAAGCGGAGGATCTCTTCGATGGTTGCGTCGAGGTAGGGGATGGTAGTCTTTATGATTTCTTCGTGGGTTGGGTTCCGTCTCTCTTCTACCGCGACGGGCAAGCACTGGCGGAGGGCATCGCGTAGTCGTCGTTGGGCGCCTGGGTTGTCTGTGAGGTATTTGATGCCCCAGCCAAAGGTTGTGGCTGTCGTTTCATGACCGGCCAGCAAGAAGCCAAACGCCTGGGCATCGTGGTTAGAATGCTTGACCTCCTGCATTGGATCGTGTGTCGATGCGGTGACTTACTTCGCTCTGCATACCAACAGACTTGTAGACAGGGGCTCTGCCTTCCTTCTCGGCTACCCGCTTCTCTCTGTAGACCATGTGATCGAGCGCCGAACACGCAGCTTCACCAGCCTCAAGTCTCTCCACGGCCGTCTCCAGTTCATGGTTGATAGATTCGTCTCTAATTCTCTTGGCGGTCTTGATGCGAGGGGTCTGGTGGATGTACCATGATCGAAGCCATGGCAGAACCGCCTTTCTTGTTTCCTCGACTGTTTCGGCTAGTTGCAGCATCGCCCTAGTGACTTCGCTTTGTTCACTCTCTGGAAAGACTACCGGTGAGCCGTCCATGGCCGGGCGTTCCACGTGGTCAAGGGCCGAGATCAGCTGCAGTCGACTCGGCAGCGTCATGTGTTGAAAGTTGCTGCTGTACGAGAATGCCAGGACGGCGTCAAATGCTCCGAAATAAATGTCGTTGAATGCTTCAAAGGGGTGGCCGTCGGCAAGGCGGGCCTTGTTCTCCCATAGCTCAACCACCTGCTGAACGCTCTCATAGATGGGCTTAGCCACAACACCGTGCAGGAAAGCAGGAGTCATCAGATCCTGCAGCCATTTCCGTTGCCTCTTGAATAGGGGATCGTCGCTCTTCATCATCATGTGAAACTGAGGCATCAGTGGCTGAGAGATGTACCGTAAGAAGTCAGTCCGGTCGAATTCCCTGTACCGTCTCATGGATATGTCTTCTCCTTCACGGAAGTCTGTAACGACAACCGTAGGTGGAGAAAGGGGCCTCATAAAGAGCTGGATGATGGGCGATTGGAGTGTCTCGGCTTGAGCTGCGACCCATCGGAACATTGAAATGCCTTGTTTCTGGCTGTCGAGGAAGGAGTCAATGTCTCCCATGATGTTCGTAGCCGCATGTTTGTTGTGAGGTATTCCCGGGATAGGTTTGGGTAGAAAAGAGCGGTGCAAGAGGTAAAGCAGTGCGATTGTGAGGCCAGCAACGACGACGCTATGTTGCAGGCCAGAGCCGAATGAAAACATCTTGGGCTCCAGGTCTTCAGTGGTCAAGCTTGTAACTTTGGTGTTAATCGAGTAGTCAATGCCCTCTTTTGATTTGAAGTTGGGCACCGCGTGAAGTAAATAAGTACTTCAAATTACATGTGAACAAGACGAAGCTTTTCAGAATGCAAAAGGCAGCTCCCGAAAATCGCCTCAATTTCCCAAACTCTCTGCCCAATGGTTACTGTCCAAGCGGAACAACCACGGACACTTCATCCATCCCGCTGCCGATCGAAAGCTCACATTCGATTCGATCACAAGGCGACCGTGTGAAATAACCAAGATTTTCTAGTGTCTTCCACTTGCTCAAATGGCACTTGGATGAGGTAAGTATGCTATGATTAGACTTAGTCCGACTCCGACCCCGAGTCCGAACCACCTTACGATCCAGACATATCCATTGAGATACATGTACCCAGCATAGATGTGCACATTCGACTCTTAGGTAACCGTATGAAGAAATAAGCTAGTGCAGTTGCCACATACTCTCGTTGCACTTGATCGCTACCGTACTAGGTAGTCAGTAGTTCGAACACGTCGGAATTATAGACCGAGCAAAGAGTCAGTGACCATGCATATCTCCGAGCCTGTATTGACGTTGGCTTGGTAACCGACCTTATGAGACATTAGGTTTTGTCTGTAGACAAAGTTACTGCGGATCGAGAATTCAATCGAGAATGTAGGGAATAGGTTTCTGGGTTACAGATGAATTTCCGACACGAACCATAGTAACCCAGTTCAATCTCTCCAAAAGTTTCCAGTAACAGAGAGCTTCTCCAAGTCGGCTGTATACGGTAACTTAGCGCCTCCGCATCGGGTACGTCATCCCCGGATATCTTACCCCGAGACCGGTGCTTACGCGGAGAACGACAGCCACCAACCTCCGTCTACGACAAAGTCTCATCCCCGTCGGCCGACTTTCAAGCAGAAACATCACGGTGAAGTTGCTCTCTGAAGAAGTACCTTACGAATAATACACTCCGTTTTCAAGAGACCTTCCCTTAACCTTTCAACACGATGGCTCCTCGCAAGATACTTGTTCTACCAGGCGACGGCGTTGGCCCCGAGATCATCGCCGAGGCTATTAAGGTCCTTGAGGTGATCCAAAAGGCCTCTGGTGTGAATTTTGAGATCCAATCAGAGTTGATGGGTGGTTGCAGCATTGACAAGCACGGCGTAGCCCTGACACAAGAAGTCCTGGAAGTGGCCAAGGCAAGCGATGCGGTCTTGTTCGGTTCAGTCGGTGGGCCTAAGTGGTAAGTTAGGTCATCGGCACTATTTTCACCCGTTTCAATGACTGAGGATTCATGTACCCTTAGGGGCGCAGGCAAAGTGCGACCAGAACAGGGTGTCCTAGCCTTGCGCCACGGACTCAACGCCTTTGCAAACCTCCGTCCTTGCAAGTTCGCGAGCAAGTCTCTTGTCGACCGCGGTCCTATCCGACCCGATCTTACAGAAGGAACCGACTTTATCCTTGTGCGAGAAAACTGTGGAGGTGCTTATTTCGGAGACAAGACTGAAGAGGATGACTTTGCATCGGATGCCTGGGCGTATTCCCGAGCAGAAGTTGAGCGGGTTGCAAAGGTCGCCGCTAACTTGGCTATGGAGACGGACCCGCCTCAGCAAGTCATCTCGTGCGATAAGGCGAATGTCCTTGCTGTCAGTCGGCTTTGGCGTCGAGCCGTGACGGACTTCTTCGCGAGGGAGTATCCGCAGATCAAACTTTCTCACCAGCTTGCTGATAGCGCTGCCATGCTTATGGTCAAAGATCCTCGCTCATTCAACGGAGTGGTGCTCATGGATAACACGTGAGTATTGCCGGTTCAATGAGAGCTCTGGTTTGAGGCAGCTCACTCGGTGATTACTTTATTTACAGATTCGGCGACATCCTGTCGGATGTGAGCAGCGTGGTCCCGGGATCGCTGGGCCTGCTCCCATCAGCGTCGATCTCAAGCACCACCCCTGGCTCGGGAGGAATCGGTCTCTACGAGCCCATTCACGGAAGCGCGCCCGATATCGCGGGCAAGGGTAATAATAGAGCCTTGTCCCAGTCACACCAGAGAGGTCAAACGGTCAAAGGCTGATACTTTTGGTGTACAGGGATCGCCAACCCAGTCGCCACTATTCTTGCAGCGGCAATGATGCTCAGGTACTCATTCGGGATGGTCAATGAGGCAAATGCCATTGATAAAGCAGTCGAGAGGGTCTTGGACTCCAAGGAAATTGGGGGCCACGAGATACGGACCCCGTAAGTTTCACTTGCTACTCAATATTCGACGCACGTCTGACTGGTTTCTTCAGTGACCTGGGCGGGATTGCGACAACAGTTGAAGTCGGCAATGCAATTTGTAGACAGCTCGAGAGCTTGTTGAAGTAGGTTTTCACGTGCAGTTATAACGCAATGAATCAATTCCCAATGCGTTGACCCTTGATGAGGAGACACGATGGAGAAAGAGAGTTAGGCACTCCCCAAGTCGATCTTGACACGGCAGTCCATCATCCATGAAAACTAGGGATGCATGCAGTGCAATGGTCCGGGAACTGACATGGAACATTTCTAAACATCAAGTGAACGAGCTCATAAAGATACCGATAGCTGAGATAGATTCACTACCATTCCTCAGAAGTCATTGTCTGAATACACGCACTCCCTTTGTCGTTAGGCGCCACACAGACCTCTTGATCCAAGCCCGACCCCGAAGCATAGTCCGACCCCAAGCCCGACCCCGCGCCCGAACATAATCCCGTCACAATAGCTCAAGTCCATCAATCGACCTGACAACTTCGATTCTTTGCCTTCTGTCCAGATCTATCTCTCTTTTAATTGTACCTGCATAGGTCTGACGCAATGGACGCCCGTCACCGTGAAGAGACTAGGGTACGACGTCGAAGGGCCCTTGCCTGTATCGAGTGCCGGAAACGAAAGCTACGGTGTGACCACAATCACCCTTGCAGCAAATGTCAACGGGCGAAGAATAGGACATGCGTATATCCTGCCAATGCTCCTCTTGCCAGTCCGGAAAACCATACCAATGACCGACAGGGTAGTCCGTCAAACACTCAACAGCGTCAGTCTGACCCAGAACATGGAGTGTTAGCCCAAACACCAAAGCCCGCGGACCAAGACCGGGTCTTCACCAGCAGCACCGATGGAACATGGCACTCGTCTTCATTCGGAAACGTCTTGCTCAGTCAGATCTCGACTCCGGGAGCTGTTTTCCCTCTCGCGGTGACTGAGGCTTCTACACGCCGACCAGCAACAGAGCCACTCTATCCAGCCGAGAAGTCACCTACTATCGGCTCACTCACCGAGCTTACATCTTTACCGACTATAATGATTGTTAAATCACGATACATTTCACCAAGTCACTGGCTGTACTCAGTGATGCTTGTAAGTCATAGCAGTCTGTCGCGTTGACATGCAAGGTATCGTCCACTCACCAGCTTTACAGATGTTGCCTGCGCTGAAGTGGCTGGATAAGGAAATGGTCAAGCAGGAAGAATGTTGGCAGGGCCTCATACATTGTAAAAGTCTGGGAGAGTGCCTCAGAACACAGAGAATACTCGCAAACTCTCCCGGGCAATATGGCTCCTACATACTCGATCACGCCGTGTCAGCCGCGTTGCTTCAGAATTACCTACGGAGCTTTGAGCAGATCTATCGGATTCATCATGCGCCGACGCTGCAGAGAGAGCTCGAGACATTTCTACAAGATCGCGCTTCGGTCAACCACGAATGCATTGTAAGACTTCAGCTTTGCTTTGCACTTGGAGCTCTAACATATGATGATCTATTCTCTCTTCGACCGTATGCTCTTCAGTGGATTTACGAGGCCCAGTCTTGGCTTGCCAACGCTGAGAACTCACACCCGAGTATCTCGGGCATTCAAATCATGTGTCTCTTGCAGCTGGCTCAACAGACAACAGAGTCACTCTATGGGGACCGGATCTCAGCTCTCTCAGGCAACCTTCTTCGGTCTGCGATGTGCATCGGGTTGCACCGAGATCCGATTGGGCTGCCGCGGATGTTGCCTTTCCAGGTCGAGATTCGACGCCGTCTCTGGACTACTGTGTTGGAGCTGGTTCTGGAAGCAAGCATAGAGTCTGGCCAGCCCGTTCTCATCTCATCCGAGGACTTTGACTGCAGCTTACCCTCAAATCTGAACGACGACCAGCTGCACTGCGAGTCTACAGTCCGTCCCATTCCGAAGGACCCCAGTCTTCACACCGATAGCTCTCTGCAAATTGCTCTCGGTCGGTCCCTGACGTTGAGACTGACAATCGCTAAATTGTGGAACAAGGTCAAGCAGCAGGCGAATTACGCCACAGTCCTACAGCTTAGTCCGCAGCTTACTGCCACCCGCCAGATTTTAAGAACTACACTCAAGAACTTGGGCAAGAATGCTTCGCTATTGACTTGTCATTTGTGCGAGATGGTACTTGTGCGATACGTCTTTGCGCTGCATTTGCCTTACATGCTTCTACCCGATTCTGTCTTTTCCCACTCACGACGCGAGTGCATAGATGCTGCACTGCATCTTACATACAGGACTCTGCCAGTATCCGACACGAACGAGCCACTCTCGGAGCTTCTACAGCAAGCAAATAGCGAAGATTACTGTCACGAATTTGGCCGATTGATAGTCTGCGGCTCGGGATCCTTGCGTTCGACACAGCATATTGCTGTCAGTGTGATCGCGGCAGATCTCAACACCATGATATCAGAAAGAGGCAAAATAGCGACAGGGTCGGCTCTACGGGTCGCGGAAGAGCGTTGGCTACTGAAGGCTGGTGTTGCGTGGGCGAGACAGAGAATCGAGGCAGGGCAAGAGAATGTGAAAGATTATGTATTTTTTGCAATAGTACTTGCTGCAGCAGAAGCTGTATTGAAAGGCAAACCCGTCGAGGATGAGATGGCAGAGCGATGCAAGGAGACAATCATGGACGCGAAGACGTTGCTATCAGATATGACTGGGGGATCAGGAATTGGGCCCACTGGCGCTGTTCAATATGCAGAGAGTGAGAATTATTTGGAGGATATCGGAGCTTTCTGGGCAAGTGACTTCCCGTCCCTTGACTGGGGTGGATTCATGCCAATGCCACACAGCTAACGCTCTTGGAAATTGTTTATCAGGTAGCGAAACGGTGTCGAAGTCAAGCAACGTGATGTTCAATTGGTGACGTTCCCAGTCTTCCAGCCGTTCTATCGTCGTAGGAGGTCAAGAGCATAGTGATGTATGATTCAGAAACTCTATTCGTTATTGGAGGCCTCGGGAGTTATGTCATAATGATTCTCAACCATCTTTGAAGAAAAGGGCACGGGTTTCTTAGGTCGAGTCCGAACCGTGAGTCCGAAGACTGCTCCCCAGCGCTACTGCACATAAAGGTAGGGGAGACGGGTTCGACAATAGCGAGTCCCCCAAATTTGACACTATGATCTCGAAGCACCAGCTACTACAGGATATCATTACTCTCCGGTTATAACTCTGCTCTCTGCACAATGAAGTCAACTCAGTCCCTGCGAAACGGCCCACATGTCCCGATTGGACGGTATGGTGTGTGAGTGAAGCCTCTCTTAGCCTCTCAACAGTGCCAACGGCTCCTTAATATGTCATGGACCAATACGGAAGAGAGTTATCATAATCACATTAGCTAAATAATTCTCAATCAGATACAAAGGATGGTGGGGAAACATCGGTATCCGTTTTCGGTCTACAACTTCATGTTCATATCTACCCAAGTAAGGTACACAGGGGTCCGTGATGATTGATCAACGACGTCTCTCAGGTGGCGAGAAGTAAAGAGGTATTATCACGTACGGAATCGCACCAAACCGTCCAAATCCTATGGCCCAGGCTGGTCACAATGCTGTCTTCAATATTTGGCGACGCTTCGCGAGCCAGGTCTGGTATTTCGGGCCACCCCTGGCTGCGGCCTGGTACGTGATGTACTGGGCGGATAAGAGGTATGCTTGTATGCGCGAACTAAACCCCACTGTTCCCTCTTCTGTGCTAATCGAACAAACACTGTTGATAGGAATTATTTTCTCAATTCAAAGGTGGGCAGAGAAACATATGGGAGGAATGAGTAGCGACGGGTTCATTCAGGATTGTTATGCTGTACTCATCCGACTAGTCACTTGACTTGTTTTATTTATGTAGTACACTCCTCTCTGCACGGTTACTCAAATTCTGTAGTAGCACTCGCTCGAATTCTCGCTCTAATCATAGCTCATAGAACTCATGCTCGATGGGGATTAAGCCGGGCCTCGAAGTATAACTCTCATGTCAACGATGATCGACGAGATCCCACCTGTTTGCTACAGTTTTCATGACAGCACCACTGTCACGGCTTCAAAATAGTTCCGATGAGTTTGAGCGGATGATTCCACCTTTGAATTATGTAACTTTCAATGGGTAACTCACCGCCACCCTGATTGCTTCAAATGCCGAGGATGCATGCTGCCATAATTACAGACTTACACCGACTTAGGACTCGAGCTGATCTTGACAACCTAATGTGGGCCAGCTGAGCAGATGGCCCTCGCCTTACATACCAAGCCGATGAAAATCTACCGCATCCTTATCAGCGATCTTCGGAGCCAAGAGAGTGTGAGCCGTACTATTGAGGGTCACTTGTTATCCGGTCCGACTATTCTCAATCACCGAAAACCAGACGCGAGTGGGTCTCTTCCGAGCAGCGACGCCGGAGCAAACCCCGAGATCCACGCAACGGACCCCCGTGAGCCATCGGCACTGCGGTCGGTAGATGTATACAGCCTTATCTTAGATTATCATCATCAAACTAATCATGATAGGGATTTCTGGAATATCGAGCCACAATCTTCTACTGTTGTAAACTTGGCAAGTGGCCCAAGTGGCCCATCGCTGGGCTACCTTATCCTGATGCCATTCACCGAGCGGGTGATGTGGGATAATGGGCTAATGCGCTCATTTTCAGGACCATCAACCTGCTTATCATGGATATCATTAATCAAGACCGATTGATTGTATTACGTATGAAGGCATCAATGAGGCCATGATGATGCAGGGCAGCTCAAGTTGAAGGTAGGTGAGTTGTCATATAAGTCGACGAGAATAATGGACTATGCCGCATCTTTCTGTTCAACCAGACTGCACCATTGACAACCCAACTGGTCGACTCTGACTTCTGAAGAGACCCAACACAATGAAGGTTTCCCGCTATATCTTGGCACTCTCGGCCCTTGGCTCGGCGATTGCTGCTCCGACTTCAAATAGCAGCACCGTGGACCGATCAAACTTGACGATCGCGTTGATCCGTACGCCTCCGCCGAACTGGCCGCTGCCTCTCACGAACTATGACTACACCGGCATCACTTTCAACATCAGCGAATGTGTAGATGCCGGAATCGAGTTGATCAAAGAGTCCAAGGCTAGTGGTTCCGATGTCGTCGTCTTTCCAGAGCTTTGGTTTCCCGGGTAAGTCCCAACTCAGCCTGAGGCTCAACCGTCTAAACGTCGAATGCAAGTATCTGAACCATCTCGAATAGATTCCCCAAGGGTTCGGATAGCCACTACAACTTCACGCGCGACTACCTTCCGTCGTACATTGAGAATGCCATCGTAATTGGCGATGCGCAGTGGAATCGTCTAATTGCCGCGATCCAGGCAGTGGGCATCTACGCCAACCTTAACTTTGCAGAAGTCGACGGCGACTACATGTACATGTCTCAGGCATTGATAGACCCTCAAGGAAATATCATGCACCACCGCCGTAAGCTTCGGCCGTCAGGCGCAGAACGATACTTCTTTAGTGACGGTGTGGCCGAGGATCTCAAAGTCTTAGAGACTGACTACGGCCGATGGGGAATGCTGGAGTGCGGAGAGTACGTCTACAGAGCCCACCTGACCCGACTGACTGCGTCTTGCTTCTCTGAGTGCCGGAGCTGACCATGCCACTTTCAATCTAGGCATTTGTACCCCAGCATGACGTTCAATATGTACGTCCAGCGAGAGCATGTTCACTTCGCGCCTTTCCCCTATCTGGCCGGCGTCGGAGACGAGACTTCGCTTTGGTGGGAGAACGAATGGGTCAATACCGGCACCCTGAGCGTCTACTCTGTTCTCAGCGGTGCCTACTCCTTTGTCGCAGCTATCGGAGCGACTTTCGTGATAGACCCGTTCGGATCTCGCGTTGCTCACGTCAATGCCAACGCAAGCTTCGAGGAGTTCCCGATGTTGTACTACAACCTCAACACTAGCGGCTTCAACAGCTCTCAGACGTATGACATTAATGGGCAGGCTTCATGGGGGACGTTGAGCCAAATTGTGGATAGCTTTCCGGGGTATGTGCCAAAGGTGAAGGGGGGGTTCGTCAAGCAAAAGAACGTCTCGATTGATTACTTGATGACGGGGGAGCTTGTCATCCCGTCTTAGAGGTAGATAAGGTAGAGTCATCTGATTCTAAATTTGGCTTTCCGAACAGTGGACTGCGGGTAGAAGTGGCACCGTCTCCCAGAATATCAACCCACGGTATGCCGTTCATCAATTCCGCGGTGATTACTCCTCAACTTGGTTGTGGTTCGAGGCCCCCTTCATTCCGGCTATTGTTGCTGTGTAGACAACAAAATCATCTCCAGAAGTTCTAATTGTGGGAATACAACGATGAATTACTGATGTTTACCTGGTATAGATCAAAGGAATAAACCATCAAGGTGTTCATCAGTGGATCACATTGAAGGTGTGGCTGTATGAGGCCTAGAATACTCCTGATGATCGGCCGTGATCGTCCTACGTCGGGAACGCTCCAGGGTAAAGGTTCATGCTTAATCGTATGCTGCCAAGATCTAATACATCTCAAACATGTCAACTAGGGGCTAGCTCTTGTGTTGGTTGGTTGTACCGATTTGGCAAAGGGTCGCGTGCTGTTTGAGAGCGCGGTTGGCCGTGTGGCTGGTGCAGCTATTTTAAGGACAAGACCCATCGCGATGTTGCCAACTCGCACACCCTGCAATCAAGAGGGGGAAACTTCGCTGATGACTTTGCACAATGAATCAAAACCACTAATTCGATTAGTTCCACCTCGAGTGATCCCCTCCGCGAGCAAGAAGTCCTAGCATTCACCGAGAGTGCAGCGTACTTCGAATGTGAGAGTAGCAAAATCTGCAGTGGTTTCAAGTACATGGTGGTGTAGAAAGCTTGGAGGTCTTGGCTAATATCGAGCAATTGTGTCAAACCATGTTCGGCAGTTCGACACTCCCTGTTCTCCAGCAATCTGACAAGCCGCTCAACCTTTTCTATAATCATCCAGGCTGTCAAGTGAATAAATCTGCTATTGGGTGCAGTTCAAGATTCGCAACAATGCTTGCCAACCCAAATTGACTTGATCGGCTGGAAACTGGAGGCATGTTTCTCTGTATCCTCGTCATGCACAGCTTGGGTCCCGGGACTCATCTAAAATGTTAGTCATCTCCCGGGGACCCTCAAATTAGTTGCGAGCTGCCCGGCCACCGGGCTACTCCGTCTCTCAGGCTCTTCCGGATCCGTGACCCATTGTAATGTTCCAAAAGAACCTCCGGCTTGTGGGGGTCTGTTCGGCCGACTCAAGGTTGCAACACTGATAAGAGAGAAGGGAGTAGAATGAAGCTTGATGTTGAGCCTGGGCCACTTCTAAGCCTGCGTGCTCCGCGGCAGCGACTGATTCGCTGGCTAAAGACAATAAGCTTTCTCCTAAACACAGATGAAAATGTCAAGCAGCATCACCCATGCGTCTCATGAGTCGCGAGTGTCTATGCTTGACTTGTCTGCGACGAAAAAGATGCCCCTACAGCGCAATTCAAAGCCTTGTGTGCTTACTTTTGGGGGATCTTTTCCACGAAATGAACTTTATTCGGTCGGGGATTCCCCGTGTTTACCACAACTGGCCAGCCTGTAAGCCTTGAAGGAAGCTTCTTAAATGGAGCTTCTTCGGAACTGGTAATCAATCCCGTCGGATATTACGGCTGTTGCGTCCCATTCCGGGCGATGCAGATTGTGAAAAGCTTTTTTTGCCAAGTCCAAGTCCCAATTTTAGAGGGGATCCAAAAAGTCCAATCGATTGAAGGCCCCTATTCCTACCAATAATCATCCTCGAATAGCCCCAAGATGAATCGGAATGCAGACCCCGAGTCTGCCCTCATATCCACAAGAAGAAGAAGGAGCATTGTGACGATGACGGAGAAACAGCTGCTATCAATAGACCTCAGTCTCATGTCCACAGAGATGTTCCCGTCTGTCGCCGAGAACGAGAAAAATGGTCCAGGAACAACGATCACAGAGAAGGAGGCCAGCCCAAGCACGGAGAACGATCAAGAGAAGGGAAAAGGTCCGAAAAATGATATACCAGTGACACCGGTACCACAGTGCTTATCAGGTGCCAAGCTTTGGATTGTCATCACATGTGTGATTGTTGTTGCCTGGTTGATGTTCCTTGACAGTTCTATCATTGTTACCGTTAGAGCACCCCGAAAATAAGTGAAGCATGTCATTTGCTAATAGCATTGTAGGCTATTCCAGCGATAACTGACGAGTTTCATTCTTTGCAAGATATCGGTTGGTATGGCAGTGCCTATCACGTTTCTAATGCCGCTTTCCAGCCGCTCACAGGTAAAATATACCGCTACTTCAGCTCAAAGGTGCGGCTTTCCCGGCTCTTAGCGAATACGTCTCCAAATCCAAACTAATCCCTGCAGTGGTCTTTTTTCGTCTTCCTATTCTTGTTCGAGATTGGATCTCTAGTATGCGGGGCTGCGCCTTCGTCCCTGATATTGATCGTGGGTAGAGTCATCGCGGGGATTGGAAGTGCGGGCATAATGAGTGGTGGCCTGACGATCATCGCCGGATCAGTACCTCTAGAGAAAAGGCCTGGTTAGATCAATCCTTGCGAGTTTCGTCTGACAAATGCTTGGCTAATTCAGATTGTCTAATAGCTCTTATGGGACTGGTCATCGGACGTACGTATAGGCTATTGACCCTCACAGCATTAAGTAGCTAACGTCAAACTAAAGTTGCAAACTCTGGCAGCGTTTGCGGTCGTACGTGCAGAAACCCACCCTAGAAAGGAGAAAGTCTCGCCAAAAATACTAACGTTAACACATAGCGGTTCTTGGCGGAGTACTGACCGACTATGCCAATTGGCGTTGGAGTAAGATATGGAGTTCATCCGAGTTGAGACGACTCTAAGTATTACGGAGCACCTACTAAACTCAAACAGCATTCTACATCAACCTCCCGATTGGCGGCGTCGTCCTTCTCTTTCTGGCATGGTGCGAGATTCCCGATCAGGTGCCGAAACCGAGTCCTATGGCGGTCATTGCGAAATTGCACACGTATCTAGATTTTACCGGCTTTTTGCTATGTGCTGGCGCTGCGGTGTCATTTCTCACGGCCCTCGAGCTTGGTGGGAACGAATATGCTTTTAACAGCCCCACGATAATAGGATTGTTCTGCGGCTCTGCTGTGGCTCTCGTAACATTCTTGGCCTGGAACTATCGGAAAGGAGATGACGGGCTCATCCCATCATCAATGGTCGGTAGGAGGCCCGTCTGGTCCGCAGCCGCTACAAACTTCACCTTTGTTGGCTCGGCGATGATCCAGATCTACCTGCTCCCACTCTACTTCCAGGCAGTACAAGGCGCCACGCCGGCCCAGAGCGGGATCAACGTTTTGCCAAGCATCTTGTCACAGCTAGCTTTCGCCTACGGCGGAGGCGTGCTAGGTACGGAAGCCTGTGGAATTATTCCATATATAATTTGAGTTTAGCTAACGTCCTTGTCACCCTTCAAGTCGGTAAGTTCGGGTATTATCTGCCGTGGGCTGTTGCAGGTACAGCGGCAACGATTATTGCTAGTGGCTTGTTCACGTCACTCACACCGACGACTTCGGTGGCCCAGTGGGTTGGTTATCAAATCATCACGGGCGGTGGACGAGGCATTGTTCTACAGCTGGTGAGACCCGCTTGCCACATGCAGTGGTTCCTGACCGCAAGCCCAACTGACAGAATGACTTTTAGCCAAGCATTGCTATTCAGGCGAACTTACCTCCGGAGCAGATTTCAATAGGAATATCATTTGTTACGTTTTCTCAGTTCATGGGTTCAGCTGTGGCCCTGGCGGCAAGTAACGCCATCTTTACCGGGGCACTGAAGCAAGACCTACCTAAATTCGCGCCGAATGTCGATGCGTCAATAATTCTTGAGGCCGGGGCAACCGGTTTCCGTAAAGTCGTGCCGGAGGGGAAACTGCCGGGAGTGCTTTTGGCATACGTATCGAGTATCGACAAGGAGTTTTATCTATCCCTCGGTCTGGCTATAGCATCATTCTGCTTCGCGTGGGGTATGGGGTGGAAAGACATTCGGCCAAAAAAGAAACAGGCAGTCAGCAGGCGAGGAAAAGAGAGAATGACTCGAGCCCGTGAATAACTGCCGAGAGCCCGAGGCTCAGGTTCATGGGCACTGACATTTCTAAGATTAGACATTCTTAAGGTGGCCCTTGCTAGTGTTGAGCGCCGTTATCAAGCTCTATCAAAAGTTCCTTGCTTAGAAAAGAGTGCAGAGGTCTTGAAAGTTGATCATACACAATGGTAGCATCGAAATTATGACTACGGACTACCTATACGAAAATACGTCGCTCGATTAATCGTTCCGACGGGGTTGAAGTGGTTCGACAGCGGCCCGCCTGCTCATCAAGAATCCTTGGATTTAGAGTTGAGCCTAATGGATCACTCGCACTCGGGCCCGACGGGATGTTGCTGGTCCTGAGGAGAGAAAATGAGGCTTCAGTCGTCCACCCCGTGGCGACTAAGAGAATCACAAGCTTCGCAATAGGGAATAATATTACGGCGTTCTCCGGTCCGATGTATCAAAGTTCACCTGAAGGAACCACCCGAATTTTGACTGACGCGTCAATTAGAGACGAAAGGACGAAGCTTGCGAGACTAAAAGGGCTCGGGTTTCGCAGATGCTTCCGAATCATGCGATGAACAGCGATAGAGAGTCAACATTTAGCAAGCGGGTGCCATGGCAGAAAAACAGGGCGTTTAATCAAGTGTCTGAATCCGTGATGACTGGTCAAAGTGTCTAGGTAAAGCTAAGCTACGCCTAGCCCACATCTTGCGAGGGTATAACATGATTGATTGCAGATCGCTCACGGTGCCGCCGTCTTGCGCTACCGGAGCTCTGAACCTCGGGTTGTCCGGAGACGTCGCGAATGTACTCAAAGTAACGTGGCTGTTGCGAGCCTAGTCCATTATTCTATCCTATCTTGAAAGCATTCAGGTGCGAATACAGTATTTCGATAATACGCATTGGTACGGCTACCCATTGAGCTCATCTGGTATACGGATACGCTGGTGCACAGCATTCTGCCATAGCACGCACATCCATCGGGGATAGGAGGAACTACGAAGTTCAAGCATAGCATGGCTCATACGACGCGGCCATATGTAACCCCGTTGACTGGCCCCTTGAATAGTGGTTACCCTGGAAAAGGGACCCCTAACGACTCGTTCCTAGGCCTCATCGGTCGTACCCAAGTCCATACTTGGTTAGAAATGGTACCGCAAGGCAAGCTGAAACAAACCTGAGAGGTATTCCACGGGAGTAAAGGTAAAATTGGGTTGCCCAATGCGCTCGGGCCGTCTCGCTGGTCGACTTCAGTTAAGGACACAACATCGCTGGGCTTGACTCAAGGAGCAACGGCACGCCCGCAGCGTGAGATTGGAAGCACTGGACCGTGCTTCACAGGTGAACACTTCACTGGCGAAAACGAGAGAGTCCAATGATAGAGTTCGCGCGATCTGCGAGTTCATCTTGTCGTCCCACAGCTTCTAGTGCTGGCTTTTGCCGCTTTCGATATGCCCGAGACCGAATTTGCAATGAGTACGATTCCACAAGTCCGCAAGCAGAATCCGCCATTGTCAGTGTGTATACGGATACACACTAAACGCAACGCAACGCAACGCAACGCAACATTATGGTTGTTTCCCGATGGGAGAGAGCTTGACCATGTATCCATCCTCCGTACAGATAGACGCGAATCCCTCAAGGTTACCTCAGGCGCGTTTCCCTTTCCTAATGCCAAGGGGGGAATACTTGGTTGTTTCTTGAGCAATCTATTTTACTCTCGCCGCCAAGAGCCCCAGCCATGCCTCAACGTCACTTATTCTAGCCACAGCCTACAGACAAAGATTCACGTGCTGCAAGCGCCGATCAAGCGGCAGGAGAAGCCCGCTGCCCGCGCCCGCGGACACTAGCAGCCGTCGAGCACGTTCGGCGGCTCGCCGGGCTCAAGGCTGGGCCCAGTCATGGGTAACCATCCCTGGAATTAATGGGAATATGACAGTCGGGTAAATAGAAACCCTATTTTACTTGCTCGCAACAGGACAGGGCCAACAATTTGGCGGGGCACACAGGCCAAAGGTGCCGACTCGAGCAGCTCAAACCCGCCAAGACTACCTACCGTACGAATAGTTGAGGCGTCCAAATAGGTCGGGCGTTTTGGACTCGCTGTCTTTTGTTAACTACTAAGTACGGAGTATGCTATGCACACATATGCAGTCTTCACCTCTTCCTATACCAAACCACTATCAATCTCTTGGCCAAGTCGATCCCCAGATAGGGACCCCACAGGAGGGGCTTTGGCCTTGGCGCTGGGTTGTTTTTAGAAGACGGGAAGCCATGAAGCTGTCACCAAACAACACCTGACTGGTGATACACCGTGCCTTTGGCGGGATAGGTAACAACACATGACATGATGGTGCGAGGAGCGTTGACAGTTCGGTAATTACCAGGCAATCAAAGGAAGCTTTTTCTGATCTGATTAGAACGCCTCACCAGGCCACACCACCTTTGTTACACACCACTGCGAGGCGGTGGACCCCAATTCCAAAGAGAGTTTGCATAGCATTCGCCGAGGTTGCAGAGCCCTGGGAACTCGTCAGAACTTTGAAGTCGAGCTAAGGGGAACGCGATCCCACTCAGCAGGTTAACCTGCACACCACCCACTTATCGAATGATTGGCACCTTTTCCAGAGTTGCGGTAAAGCCAATGTCTCTGCCAAGTCGAATTCACAGTCTTGACAGCCCAACTGGTACCAAAGTACTGAATCGACAATGTCATACGTGGGAAGTTTCCCTGAAACCTTAAAATAAGAAATCGACAATGCGCATGATGGTTAGTCCCCAAAAAGGGAGGGTAGGTTCAACCGAGACATCTCATCTAGATCTGACGTGTCCCCCGCGCCCCGCGCAAGACGCCAGAACCCTGACATGAGTCGAACGGCGCAGGTAACTTGGCGCGGCTAAGAGAAAGTCTTGGCAAAATTGACTTATTTTGAGTAGTACGCAAGTCGCGGGAACGAAGTCATATAAACTTCGGCCGTTGTCACCTGGCGCTTCTGAGTTGAACTCGTCCCTTCGACCTTGTCGTGCATCTACATGAACGCTTTGCCAACATGCTGTTCTCTCAAAGAAGTGCCTGCGATCGCTGCCGTGCTCTCAAGAGCCGTTGCTCCAGAGAAACTGGAGCGGCCAAGTGCGAAAGATGTCAACGACTCCAGATCGACTGTTTCTATAGTCCCCCGCGGCGGATGGGAAGACCGGCGAAGAAGCGCTTGAACCCGGAAGCTGCGCAGTCAACCCCTTCAACCACATTCCGACGATCCTCGACAATGTCGAGTAACACCACTGTCCAAACAATCACGAGTCCGCCCGAAGTGCTTCCATCCAACGTCCACGATGCGAGCGACTTCCAACAATATGGGATAGGAGTCATACCGAGCCATCCGGAGGAAGATGGAACTTGGACTGGCAACTTCGAGGACCCTTTACTCGGACTCCTACAAAGCAACGACACGAAGCTGATGTCCACGGAGTGGATGGACACGGACACATTGGGATTCTTGGCTCATCAAGATGAAAGTCTTGTAGCACAACCTCACGACCTGCCACTTACACCCCCAACGACGATTGGCTCTTTACCTACCAACACAGAAGACAGCTGGATTCCAGGATGTGATCACCCATCCGAGTTCAGTCACGCTGAATCCTTTGCCGGCGATACCATGCCTTCATCACCAGAAGCAACTTCACGATCATCCGAGTCGGCGGCACAGCGACTCATGGATCTTCAGTCTCTGCTGTTTTCACGGCACATCACCAGAGCACAGGACGCAGACGCGCTTACGACACTGATCAACACGACCGTGCACTCGACAGAAACTCTCATTGATGTCGTGGAAAGCTTGCCACTAGTGAGGCCGAGCGTGGAAGAACGACGATCTACTTCACCGCCATCCTGCTGGACCGGAGCACCCGACACTTCCGGCTTCGCCACACAAGTAGTACCACAGCTTCCGAAAGAGCCAGTGCAGCATCTACACCAGCCACCAAACCTGACTCTCGTTATCTCTCTTTTTATGACAAATTATCTTCTTCTCCTGGATTCTTACGAAGAACTCCTCAGCGCCCTGAGAGGCCGTCTTCAATGTTCACGGCAGAGCCAGGGCCCGAGCCCCGGCAGCGACTTCAGCCTGGCACAGCCATTTTTAGGCAGCAATACACCCAGCGGAAACCTCAACAAATTCAACGTTGTCAGCTCTTTTGACTTGGACGTCAACTCAGTTGTATTCTTGTTGTCTCGAATGATGAAGAGACTACACAAATCTACGGAATGCCGCTTCAGCTCCGTTCCCATGACACCGCCTGTCGTTAGCCAATCTCGAGGTCAGGGATTCCCGCCTTCAGCTACATCATACAACCTTGACTTCCAAGATGGGATAAGCCAGGATACAGACGGGTGCTCGGAAACGTCAGTGGCCTTTTCTCCGATGGCTATGATGGGGGACTATGCACTGCGGGAAGTAAGCCAGAGGCACCAGAGCGTGATGGAGTCGCTCCGTGTGATTAGGTGGCTTGCGGACGAATTATGACACAGCCTGTACGACAGATGTACACACTTTTGTGAAACTAAAGTTAAAGATACATCAATCAAATAAGCGAACAGCCGCATGAGTCGTTCACGACTGCAAAGTTAGCTTCGTTGACTAACGATTTTCGATCCAAATCCACATTTGCTGAGCTCGGTCTCGGACTTTGTCTCCCCAGTGCCGCTGCCCCAGGGCTGATGATCATCCCATCATGTGTGATATTCTCGGGGAAAGCCGTTGTAGTATTGGTCCGACGCTGTTTGCCCATTGGATATCAGATTTAGAAATTTCCCAAACATTTGGGATTTCATCCCATCATGGTCAAACTTCCACATTCGACTTCGGGCGACATCTCAAAGTCCGCTCTGAAACGCTGAGTCGGTGTGGAATGTGGCCAGTGCTTCTAGAAGAGAGGCTGCATCTGAAGTGCTGGTTTTAAGGGTCCAGTAAGACTAGAATGCTCCATCTGCAACAGCGTTTGCGACGCGGACGCCCGCTCGACTTTTGGTGGCGACCTGACGAGGTCGCCATAGAACTTACTTAAGTCAAAGAGGATATCTGTTGAGAAAATGTGGATGTGAAACTATTTGTGAAATGAAGACTAGGCTTGGCATTTTCAGGCCAGCTTTCCAGAACCGGGTCTAGATTAGATCCTTTAGCTTTCTAGCACTCTTTCATTAAACCTACGTAGACTGTGAGCTGAACTTTGACCCATCTCATTAGACTATTTGTAAGAAGGTTTGGAACGTCGGGCGCGCTAGAGACATGATCTCTACCCGTGGTTCGTGTATAGTACGTACATTCTTCCCAATCATATTCGATGTGAGTACTGTTACTCTAGGAATACTATCGTGTCGTTACGCCATTCAGCGAGGGTGCTACATGAGGTCATCAGAAGTGGATTATCAGCATAGTGTTGTTTCGTTTGTTACTTTATCTTGTCTATATTTCAAACCACGAGCTGCACTCTTACATTATACATTAATTGAAAAACGAATTAAATCTGAGGACATGATGACTTCTGATGTTTTGGAAAAGAGCTGACTCAATTTGGAGCCCGGCAATCTACAGCTTGCTGCCTGGTGCTAAACTATGGCCTCTTATTAATGACCTTTAAGTAACTTGCACTGCTTGTTCAGTACTGCTTGCTCCGTCCTTAGTGTGTGAGTCGGGAGAAACTTGTGTCCTCTACTCAAGCTGTCCAATCATTCCACGACGCTTGCGCAGTTATGGACCAAAAACTCATCACTTTATGTCGTAGAATGCACATTCATAATCACTCATCGGTTTATTATTGATATATTAAGCATACAAATACTAAAGTTTTAGTATCGAGGTGGAGACCTCGTCGTTATAATGAAGGTCTCCAAGTCCGAACTCCTACCAGCCGCAAGAACATTTCGATCCAATGGCGTTGTGGGAGTTAACAATATCTCCTGGCGCATTGCCGAGCCTCAAAAAGATCTTTGCCTGCACGTTGTCTTGGTATTGGATTTTGATATTAACGATTGGGGGTTCCATTCCAACAGGATGTTCCGCAGCGTTACATTCGGTTTCCGGCGGGGGAAATTTGTGCTTATCTAGAAAGCTTGGCCGTCTTGGCTTGACCACCTAAATGTCTTGCCTCCTTCCAGATCCATACTGGATCATTACCTCTAGACCGATGGAAGGCGGGGTATCAACCCTGACAAAAACGAGGTTTTTTCATGTCAAGAGTTGCCAACTCGGACACGGAGATAAACAGTGGTCTCAATGACACTGTCTTTGGAGACTCGCCGACACCGCTGTCTGCCAAGTGGTTCATTTCCTGCCTATTTGGGAAACATGACAGAAATCTATGGTCAATGTGTGATGTCACGAGGCCGGGAGTTCAAGGAGTATATAACAAGTCCACGTCGCAATCAAAATCCACCGTGATCAGTCTGAAATGGACGGTCTCTAGGGTAGTCTTTCCGTATCCTCGACCCAGAACCTTCGAAGAGCCTCATCGTAGCTGCATCGAAGCCACAACAGCAACGGCGAGTAGCGTTCATCATGCTGTCTACTTCATTTATCGGAGCTATCGCTCTGACGGCGGTCGTGATACAGGGAAAAGAGCTTCCTAAAGATGAGGCTCGAGCTGCCGGTAGGACTCATGAATCTTACAGTATCGACAACCTTACTGACTTCATATAGAGCTATATGACTCTGGTATCATCCATGACAGACTCATGTCTGCGAAGATTGTAAGCAACGAGATGAAGTGAGGCGACCGATAACTTAAGGTTAACGATGATACAGGCACACTGGGAAGCTGAAGAAGCTGTCGGCCTCATGAATTCATCTCAATGGCCCAGACTAGGCTACACCAAGTGCGTCGATGGCTATGCCGAGGCCATCCCAGACAGCCCATTGCACAATTTCAGATGCAAAAACGTAGGTTTTCATGGCTATAATTTTGGCGGGCCTTTTTTACACGACGGTCTTATTGACGATCTGTTGATGTAGATGGATCTCTATGACTTCATTAATCACGCCGAACTGGGCTCGCCAAATGCCGATTACCGTGGGAAAAGCGGAAGCTCTTCTTGGGGATGGACTGATCCTGAATCTGGCCGCGAGTTCATCGGTGAGGAAAATTGATGACCGAATATCAATCAATCAGTTCGC
Source organism: Colletotrichum simmondsii (assembly GCA_001563135.1). Taxonomy (NCBI): domain Eukaryota; kingdom Fungi; phylum Ascomycota; class Sordariomycetes; order Glomerellales; family Glomerellaceae; genus Colletotrichum; species Colletotrichum simmondsii. Next base: position 9,851 of record JFBX01000544.1, on the reverse strand, counting down.
TAACTCAGTGGTTAAAGTCAGCGGCATGTTTGACGGATGTGCATTTATCGAAATCCTGCCTGAAGGCAAGATGCTCAACCTTGGATTCCTGTGAGACCTCCTACTTGAGCAAAGGGAAGAATGACTTGACTAACTCTGTACGCTTTCAGGCCAACGTACTCGCCCGTCGGCAACAGGGCATACTGGCACGAAATCCGCCCGTATTATAACTACATGCTCATTGGCTCTGAGCTTGAGGGCCATGGTATTCAAATCTTTGACATGACGAAGGTGAAGTTTCCCCCAGATCACATCAGCGACTATAACTGTTAACTTTCCATACTAGCTCTTGGACATCGATCCCACCGAAGCACCCATTCTGTTTACCAATGAGAACGACTTGACCGGCCACTTCATCGAATCTCTCCCACTGGGCCGCAGCCATAACGTTGTTGTCAACGAGGAGGCCAAGTACGCTGTTGCTGTCGGTGTTCAGCCCCGTGCGGAGGGCTGCATGGGTGGCCTGCACTTCTTCAGTCTTGAGGACCCTAGCAATCCCGTTGCCCTGGGCTGCGATGGCCAAGACGGATATGTCCACGACGTATGTCAGACCCTGCCTAGCTGCAAGCCTCTGAGTAACTGTGTTCATGTAAGCTGACATGATTGGGCATAGGCGCAATGCCTCATCTACAGAGGTCCTGATGCCAAATACCAAGGCCGCGATATTTGCTATGGCTACAACGAGGACACCTTAACTATCTACGATGTTTCCGACAAGAAGAACTCCAAGATTATTTCCCGCACGAGCTACGAGGGCGCAACATTCACGCACCAAGGTTGGGTAAACGACGTGAACTGGCAAGGTGAGACGCTTCGAACAGCGAGCTGACAGAGATTCGTGGCTGACCTTCCAACAGAGTGGCTCTTCATGGATGACGAGTACGATGAGGATGATTTGGCCGGCCCTGCCGCCGACGGGTACCCCGTCACGTACATTTGGGACATTAGATCTCTCGATTCTCCCAAACAGACCGGTCTCTTCAAGCACACCGTGAAGGGAATCGACCACAACCAATACGTTGTCGGCGATCTTCTCGTTCAATCCAACTACGGCGCCGGTGTCAGAGTGTGGGACGTCTCATCCGTACCACAAGATCCTACGGGAGGAAGCGTCTGCGAGATTGCGTACTTCGATATCTACCCCGAGGATGATTCCCTTCCAGGGGGCGGAGCTATCCAGTTCTCTGGCACATGGTCATCCTACGCCTACTTCAAGTCGGGCTTCATTTTCGTCAATACGATCGAACGCGGAGCGTACTTGGTGAAAATGACGAAGAAGGAGGCTTGCAAGCCCAAGACGTGCAATGCAGACAACTGCCTGCGTGCTCTCAGAGCCTCCAGTGTTCCGGGCCGATTGGAGGAAAGCCAGAAGTTCTGTGGCGAGTTTACAAAGACTGTCATTGTCGATGTTACAGTGGTGCCTTCTTATGCCTCTGAGGCATGCCCGACCAATGTCATCTCGCGTGTGAGCTCGGCGTGCTCCTGCTTGCCCACACCTACCGCTTGAGTGAATTGATCTAGTGCTCAAGAAAAGCCCTGTAGTATCAGTGTAGCACAGAAGATCAATATCCAAATAAACACTTGTCAAACTATCTCTCTTACATTGCGCCTATCTAGTAAAAGTTACGATTGAGGATATCTAGTCACTTCGAGGCAGCGGCATTTCAAGTAGGTAGATCTTGGTCAAGGTTAAGGGGCAAACTTTGTGAGGATGCTTAAAGAGAGCCCAGACGATGTCTAAACGAATGGCGGCGTCACAGTGAAAGGCAATGGAATCTGTTTACCAGCAATGAAATGGTTTGATTGGTATGAATGTACAAAGATGTTTTGGGATATACAGGAGCTAAACAACAACGCCGTTTCTATATGCAATTTCCATGACAACCAATGCCCCGAGAAAATCTTTGGGGGCAACTGCAGCGCAACGCTTACTTATGCATGTTCGCGACTCGATCGATCAAATTTTCCAAGCAGGTAATGATACGCTTAGCAAGAGGAAGCGGCATCAGTAGAGGCGGCAGCGGAAGTGGTGGCAACGGAGGAAGAAGAGGCACCGGGAGCGCCGCCGGGAGCAGTGCCGTTGGGGGGAGAGCCACCGGCACCGCCGGCACCGCCGCCAGAGTTGGAGTTGGCAACACCACCCTCAGCGTAGAGAGAAGCAGCGGGGGTGATGGTCTGGGCCTGAGTGGTGTTGATACCGAAGGCCATCCAAGCGAAGAGACCGTCAGTGATGCTGTCGCCGAGAAGGGTGTACTCCATGACGGGGTCGACGCCATCGGTGGCAGCCTCCTCGCTCAGGATAGAGTCGTCAGCGTTGGTGGTGAGCTCCTGGGTGTTGGTGTTGTAGGGGGCGAAGGCCTCGACGGCAGAGATGAGGTCCTGGTCGAAGAAGGTCTGGCCGACGTGGGAGGCGGTAATAACGTTGCCGAGGGTGTTGTTGGAGTAGAGAGTAGCATTCTGGTGGACCATCAAGTGGATGTGGGTGGCACGGGAGGTGTAGTGACCGGGGAAGATGGACTCGAACTGGGCGACACCATCGGAGTCGGTCTCCTGGATACCGCGGAGCCAGGTCTTGTCGATGTTGGTCTCGTCGGAGGAGTCACCGTTGCCGGAGGCGACGATGCCGGAGTAGACACCAGTGGAGTTGCAGTGCCACATCTCGAGGTAGACGTTGGGGACGGGCTCGCAAGTGTCAACGTCGATGACCTGGTAGTCAAGGACGATGTCGACACCCTCCTGCTCCTCGATGATGTTGCGGCGGACATACTCGCCAGAGACGTCTGCAAGAGGTTATTAGTGACTGGTAAGAGAAGTAGGCTTCAAGGGAGATGGCTTACAGTAAGGGCCCTGGGTAACCTCAGGGGTCAAGACGCAGGAGTTGTTGCCGGAGAAGAGAGTAGCGGCGTCGGTGTTCAGGGTGTAGCCAAGCTCGGTAGAGTTGTGGCTCTCGGCGAGAACGGTGTCAGCATCGCGCTTGATGTTGCGCTTCTGGCGGGCCTGGTTAAGCTGAGCGGAGCGGCGGGCGACGTTGCGGGCGGTGACACCGCGAGCGGCGAGCTTATCGGCGCAGTGGGCAAGGTTGGAGCGCTTGATAGTGCTCAAGAAAGCGCGGCGCTCGGCAATCTCCTCGGTGAGATCGTGGCCGGGGTGGGCAACGGCGCCGGAGAGGAGGGCGAGGCCGGAAGCGACGGTTGAGAAACGCATTATGGTGGTTGTTGTGAGAGCTGAGGATGGAAAGCTTTGTTAAAGAAGGTGTTTATAAGATTTGTCGAAGTGAACAAGAGGGTATTGTTGGAAGTGAAAGCGAAAGGTGTGTTGGTGAAGAGTGAATGTGATGCTGGTGAAGAGCTTCTTTCTGGTTTCTCGGTGGCTTCGACCTTGGGTTATTATACTCGACGACATGACATTCTGATCTACGGTCAACGTCAACGTCAACCTCCCTCCCCCCCACGAACCGCGTCAGTGCCATAGCCATGATGGCAGTTCGTCGCATGAGTACAAACTGTGGAGCTCAAGTCATATCGCCATCGCCGTACCAAGCCTCGTTGACTCGGGAGACGTGGACGGTGGCCCCGGGAGGCTTTCGATTGCGTGGGCTGCCCGTTGCGGCTACGGAGTTAGCGTAGAGAAAAGTCACCCCGGTAGCCCAATGTTAGGCCCAGCCAACGTCAACATCTTCTTCTGTGGGGTCATAGCAGCCTCGGTAGTATGACCGGTGCAGCGGTAGGTGGGATGGTAGTGTGTGTGGACGACGACTACGAGTACGTTGCGTTGCCCCCTTTGCCCCTTACTCTCTCTGGAGCAAAGGCCATGCTCACATCGTCAATTGCTTCTAGGTACAACGCCTTGGCAGGGGCTTAATCTCTACCGGTTGGGTGTAGTGGCCAGTGACGTCGTGGGCATAACAAATCAGCCCCGGGCTCATCTCCACATAGTCTAATTTTTCTCTCCCTTTCATCCCGGTTCCTCAGTCACTCAGTGACCGGAGGGTCCCCGGTCTGCTCAGTCTAAGCATCCGGACGTGGCCCTACGCGCAAGCTTTCGGGAGACAGTGGAGTCGGGGCCGCCGTTTAAGCCTCCTTTTCTGCGTTGTCCTGGTCCGTCGACGGAGCCGTCCTCCCACATGCCGAAGCAAATTCTCCCCGCCCTTGGACCAAAGCCGCCGTCGAGGCGCGTCCACACAAAGCCATTGTCCAATCAAAGCTGGCGTGTTGTTTAACTGACGCTGTAAAAATAGACTTCGACGCAGCATGGGCTTCCCGTCTTCGGGTTGTTTTCCCCTAACCCCCCTGATGCCTTTAACATCCGTCACGTTAAACTGTGAACATCAATGGGGTACAAACTATCTGCCCAATGAGCTTATTCCATATGCGAAAGAAATGCCTTGCATCGAAGAGGCTTCTGTGCCCGGACCACAGGTAGAATTTCTTTTAGAAAGGCCAGCCGAGGTCTATGTTTGACGCAGGCGGTACCGTGGTTGTAGATTGCGGTGTTTTAACACGCAGCATAGTCTTAAGTGGCTCAGCACGGGTTGCGGGGGGTCGGATAGACCAGCTGCACATTTGCCAGCAAAAACACTAACAGCAAGCATTCCAGTTCCCAACACAGTCAATGTTGCCGTCGGATTCACCCTGGTCACTTCGGGGTCTCCAGACTCTTGGCTATTTGGTACGCTCAAGTTAAGGAAGCGGGATAGAAGGCCAAGGCTTTCAGGATCCGGCATTACGATAGTTCAAGATTCTCTGGGTTCGCATCCAATTTTAAGTCGTGATGCGATCGCGAACGCCGGGAAGCTCCAGGTGGTCGAAAGAAGGTCGCAAACAGAACACAATTGTCCAGTGTCTTGTTTCGTCCCATCTCAACACCGATCATCCGGTTCGAAGTACCGGATGGCAGACAAGTTGCATATTTCCTGCACGCGCGTACACTCGCAGAGACCTTGATTCCAGTGTCCAATGAGGGATCAATGATGGATTGAACTACCAGCATCCCAGAGATACCCTGGGTCAAGGCCGTGCTGGCGAAGCACCTGGTGGGTAAACGGCCAATGAACCTCACGCAAATGTCAGCTGAACCGTTGACTCGTCATCTAAACCTTCTACATGCCATGTTGCAAGTCCCTTGCGCACAGCCGAGGTGGCCTTTTCCATCTTGTCTGGTTGTTGACGATAGCCGATAAGTCGGTATGCACGGTTGGTGGGTGAGGAACACAACATTCCATTCAATGGCAAATGAGGTGCTCCCAAATCGTCAGCTCTCCACGCAAGTTGGGCAACTGCCGATTGGCTTCCTCGAAATTGAGATACAAGCATATTCGGAAGGAAAGCGGGAGGCTTTCGACGGGGCTTGGACTATGGACGAACCCGGCCTCGCCCACATGCAGTGCACCGGTGACCGACGAGCTGCTAAGAAGTTAGACTTTTTCCACGGAGGGACCTGGAACGCGCAATCACGATCCCTAATCCAGTGATTGCGTTACAGAAAACCCCATTTTTATACAATCCTACAGTCTAGCTCTACAGCCCGGTCTACTCTGTACGGTCTGTACGGATGCAAATAGTCGTACCGGTACCCAGTTCATCACCTGCAGGTTTAGTGGGCTAGTTCATCGGTAGAAGTGATACAGATTGCTGGAAGAGAAATGAGCCGTCCATGAGATTCTTGCGTCGACCATCCAAATGTGCGCCTGAAAATTTCTCTCAGAGAATCCGGCAGGGGAACGGCAGGGGAAGCAGACGACCCCAAGGCAAAGCAAAGAGTCAGGTCTGGACGGATTTGGGGACGCTAAGCCTTCGAGGGCTAGACACTTTGCTTGGCAACTTGGCAAAAAGATCACCCCATTCTCTCTCAACAGAGCCTCTGCCTCTGCTACGACTCTGTCCACTGGGACAAAGATCCAGATCGGGAACATCCCGACAAGTGATGACTGATCCAGTCAAGCAGAGAAGTCTCCGTGACGTATCCGTACTGACGGAACCAACAGTTGGTTTGCATAGCCCCCGAAAACACCCAACGTTGGCGCATTGTCAGGAGTCAAGAATTTAGAGTAACAAGGTGCAAAATACAGGGATTCGACGGGAAGTGGGAACACAAACAGACTACGTACCCGGCACCTAAGCCACACCATCATGCGCTCCGTAGCCTCCGCTCCGTCGATCATCACTGGCGGCGGACGCTGAAAGGCCCAACGTTGACGCGTCGCGCTATCGGAGACTCTCCCTATTCCATCCATCCCACTCGGCCGAATGACGACGGACTGGAACTCGTCAACGACTCTCGGGCTGGCTCTGAGAGAAAGCATTTGTAATACAGCAGTCGCCATGGCGGAGCCACGAATAGATGTGGACGATCAGGACCAACCATTATCTTCGATACAGTCGGCTAGTGAGCAGTCCCTAGTCCGCCAGCTCCTTGAGATCCAGACCGCTACTATCGAGCAATCGAAATCACTTCATTTCATCCAAAACCTCGACTGTCTGTATCTTGATAAAACCCGAGACCGAAAACGCCCCCCACAAACCCGCGATTCAGCATCTGAAGTCGATCGCCCTGTGTGGCTCCGCAAAAGAGGCCTGAATGCCCTCAAAGACCTGAACTATGTAGCTGTGTCTTGGACATGGGGAGCTTCAGAACCATACGAGGATTCTACAGCCGGCCACCATCTAGTACAACTCTCTAATGGGAAACGCGAACCCTCTGGGGTCCGCAACCGGGTCTTCGACCGCATACGGCGATACCTAGAAGCCCAGCCTGGCCTGCAATACGTATGGATAGATATGCACTGCATCTGCCAGGAGCCGGGCCCAGAGAAGACTCGGGGTATGCAGGCAATGGATATGGTCTACAAGCTGAGCAATCACCCCATTGCTCTGCTAGCACGACCGATCGAATCGCACGAAGAGCTTTGCCTTCTCGCAGACGTTCTCCAGGGCAATTTTGTGTCAAAACATGCTTCTGGAGAGTTCCGCTTAAGTTCCTTCGCAGAGAGCGCCCTGGAAAGGCTTCGTAGAGCATTGTCCCTTCTCGACGCCATAACCTCCGATCTTTGGTGGACAAGAGCCTGGACTTTTCAGGAAAACTATCGTTGCGATGGACAAATGACACTACTCATCCCTCATCCAGAAGATGGTGAAATATTCAGGGAGAAGACAAAGAAGGAGGAAATTTTCGGTAACGTAGTGGGCGACATATCGATCTCATCCCGAAAGTTCCAGACGGAATCCACAAAACTATGCCAAGCCTGCATAATTGCAGAGGATGGCAGCGTCTCCGATCTGTCCGATGTTGCCGAGAGAATTCTCAAGACAGCTTCCAATTACGAGTTCCTATTACGGGAGACCATGCCCGACGGACGATCTTCTGCCCCCTGGTCACAGTCGCCGAGGATCATAAAGGATATTGAGTCCCGCGGCAGCAAATTCTGCCACGACAGATTGGCCATAGTCGCAAATTGCTGCCAATACTCCATCAGGCTAGATGACGCCATCTTGCGGCAAGGATCACACAGCATGAGTCTATCTATGCTCGCCCTTTACCTCTTGAACGGAGAGATCATGGAGAACACATGTGAAGACAAGGAAGAGGACCGTTCTTGGGTGAGATGTCGGAGACAAACAGTCTCCGACTTCGTCACAGACCATTCCTTCGATGGCTTTTGTCCACCCCTACTGAGGCGTCCTCTTGTCTTCAACAACGGGTGCCGATTCATTGATGTCCGGCTAACGCATGAGGGCTTGAAGACCTCCGGTCATCTATGGAAGCTGGGTCGTGTCATACAGCCGGAACAGTACGTGATGTTTTATCCACATGCAAAGTACCGAAGCCGACACACTTGGAGGAGCCGACGAACGCACGCCGTAGAGCGTCTTACGCAGCTGCGAGATGCCCTCAATCATATCCGCAACTATCCTATAGTGGATGAACTGACGCGCTTTATTGATAATGTTTCACGGCCAATGCAACGGGAAACTTTCTCCAAGAATTACATGCGGATGATGGCCAAGATGGTTGTTGCGGCAATGGATGCGGAGAAGCCACTGGTACTTGGCGGCCTGCTCGATAATCAACCGTACAGCTACTGCGGTATTTTCGTACCAGAAAATATGGAAGGTGTCGTATAGTCACAATAGGGGCATCGACGTTAAATATAGAGAACGGTTATCTATTAAAAGTAAGAAATAAGCACGAGGTTCGCCCTAAAATAGAGGATATAAATAAGTATAGACCTTAGTAATTATATAACCGAGGTTACGTAATATATAATAAGACTATAAATAGTTAAAGTTATTATAATATACCCCCCTAAACAAATCCTTATTTAATAAATACGCACCGAATTATTTATATTATTATAAAAAGTACTACTAAACGCGTAAATCTAAATAATATTATATAAAAATCTATTTATAAAAAAAATTATAAAATAAATTATACTACGTACTAAGTTATAGATATTAAGTAAATAAGTAATAGTTTACTAGCCGTATTTATTATTATAAATAATTTCTAAGCTCTTTTATTAATAATAAGTAGGACCGAGGGGCGGCCTCTTATTAACTAAATAATTAATTTATAATCTAAAATAAGTAAGTAAATAAATTCTTTATAGCTGCCTACTATTTTTAACTTTCTTTTCCTTTTTAACTTATATTATTAAATTAACTATATATATATCCTTATTTTTCGTTTTTATACTTATATTTACGTGCGTACCCGTTACTTAAGAGTATAAATATTAATTAATATTATTATTTAAAATAAATACTTAGAAAAACCCGGGCTAAAAAGCGCGCTTATATTATTATAGCGCGCGAGGCTAAGTATTTTAAAATAAACTCGAGGGAAAGTAATAGCTCCCCTATTTATAATAACGATCCGCTTCTAAATATATAATTTATCCCTTATATTAAATACTAGTTAGTATTATAATAATATTATATTACGACTTTATTTTAAACTTATTAATATTCTTATTTATAAATAATAGCTATTAGACTAAAAAAAAAACTATTTAGGAAGTAAATAAAAATAAGGGTAGTTTAGAGCCCCCTCCCTTACCCCCTCTTAATAAGCATAAAGTAGTTCTCTATAAATATAATATCCTTTCTTTAATATTATTATTTATAATTCTAATTTTTAATAATATACCCCTCTAGTACCCCTAGTACTAAAGGACTTTTTAAATAAGTACTATTACTATTTAATTTTAAATACTTAAGCTATATTAAAAACGCCCTTAATAAACGAACGGAGGGGTAGTACTTCCTAGGCTTAAATATTAGTAATAAATATACGCACTATTAAATTAATAAAAAGTCTAATTACGTTCTTTTTAAAAAACGTATACGTAAACTAAATAAAAAATTCTTATATTTTAAATAAGTAAAAAAAAAGAACTCTACGAAGACCCTATAAAAAATTAATTCTTATATATACTCGTCGTTCTAAATTAATTACTAACTATTTCTAGGCCCTAACTTATATAATAATAATATTATATAAAACCTTAGTAACTAACGGGCTATTAAATAAGAGTAAGGACGAAGTAACTTATATAAATAAAGCTAAAATAAGAGAGGCGTATTACGACTTAATATATATAACTACGACTAGGGGCTGCCCCGCAGGGCCACGGTAGCTATAGCGTACTATATATATATTAAAACGCGGATATAAGAGTTACTTTAACAAAATAAAAGAACTATAAATAAGTTATATAATAATAAAAAAGACTAATAGATAATAAGTGGTTTATAAATAGGATTAATAAGATAAAAACGGTTTACCCTTATAAGACCGATATTATAATATCG